>CM029595.1:89693455-90080691 GCA_017311375.1 Mytilus coruscus
GCATAAATCGCATTTGTATCTCAAACAAACATCACGAAGAAGAATTTATTTTGCTTTAAATCTGAAAGAGGACAATGGTATACTAGATATGCTTAATTTTTCAAGAATTGACCAATGTCAATAATCTTTAATCTTTTGAAGAATTAATTTAAAGTTAAATTCACACTAAGTTATACCTTTGGGATATTTCAATTATCTTCAAGATAAAATGGGTAGCCTCAAAAGAGAAGCAAAACGTAGAAAAATATGTACCATTATACGCAGAATTTTATAGAAATTGAGCAATCCTTAACTTAATTAGAAAAAAATTAAGTAAATGAAAATCCTGATAATTTGGACATTCTTTGTAACTTACAGCTTTAAAACTGTAAGAGGAGTAATGCGAGCATACATGCAGATTAATAGACTTGACTCATTCAAACTCACTGTCGCAGGACCATTCAATGAATCATGTACTTGAATATTAAGTTTTAATTTAAGGTGGCATCAATTAATCATGGTGCAATTAGTACTGGAGATAAAAGAGAGGCGAAAGATACCAAAGGGACATTCAAACTCATAAGTCATAAATAAACTGACAACACCATGGCTAAAAAGAAAAAGACAAACACACAAACAACAGTACACAAAACACAACATAGAAAATTTAAGACTGAGCAATACGAACCCCACCAAAAACTTGGGTTGATCTCAGGTGCTCCGGAAGGGTAAGCAGATCCTGAGATAAAGTGTTTGAAAAGTTCTCCATGATTTGGAAAAAAACGGTAGTTAAGACATCAACATTTTCTATATTTCTATATAAAAGGTTGATGCCTGAAAAAGGTTGTAAATCTCATTTTTCCGCTCAGATTTAGTTGCTGTAATTCTTCTTTTCTCTTTAAATCTCCTTGAAACACAAGGTTCATCCATATCTATAAAAAGAACTAAAACTTCATGATTATAGTCAGAGTTCACAAAGTGTCTTCCCTTGTCTATTTTTATATTTTACTCGTGTTCATACAGTATAAAATCAACAATCACCGCAGTAATTTGATGTCGAGACGGAATTGGTAATTAGTTTATCAAAGCAAACAGTGAAGTTATCTCGAGATTATCTGTCATTTTCCAACTTGTTAATGTTAAGTCAGTGCTTCTCTATTTTAAAAATACTAGATTGTCATAATCTCCACGCCATTTATCTTCTTCTCTCATGTATAGTTTTTTTTTCACTTTTCTTCTGATTTATCATTCCTTTCCCATTTCATCATTTCAAAATATCTGGAATACATAAACAAAATTAAATCATGAAGAACCAGTCTGGAGTATAAATATATGAAGTACCTGTTCAAAGTTTTAATAATTGAAGTATTTTGACAGTATAGATGCATACAATAGCAATCATAATTTATGTAATGACTATATTAAAACCAGAGAAAACCTCACTCACACATAAAAACAGGATAAAGTATTGGTACTGATGTAGATACAAACAATACAAGAGTACACGTGTAAAGTTAAGTCAAATAAATGGGGAATGTGTCCATGGGACACAGATGATGCCCCCAAACTTGATCTGTGTTTTGTGGTAATAGGCATTGTGTATAAGATTCATAACATTTGGTTGAGGCAAACTAAAGTTAGAGAACAGAAACGAAAAATTCAGCAATTTTTCCATTTGTAAAAAGGTATAACTCTAGAACGGCAAAAGTGATACCACCAAAATTCAAACTTGATCTGTGTTTTGTGGTAATAAGCATTGTGTATAAGATTCATTACACTACGGCTGGGGAATAATAAAACATCAGGATGATTATTGAACCATGATGTACCTGGCTTTAGTAAAAGTGCATGCAGGACAGTTTTAGCACAAATACGTGTACAGAATGAACAAAGCTTCAGTCTTAGTACATGCAATACCAGGCTTAATAGTGAATAAAAAATGGAATTTTCCTAGCTACAGTAATAATTCCAAGCAATAGTAATGATGCATGAATATGAAGTACCAAATCAAAATATAAATTCATTTACATGTGGTATTGAAAAAATTAAGTATTGTTATACCAGACATACACAGAGTAGCAAGCTAAAATATAGATGCATCGACAGGATGTACCAGATCGCATATAAGAGTCACATATATAAGATGTGCAAACATAGGAAGTTGAATAATAAATACGTGTATATGAATAATTAGGCTGTTTCAAAGGTACAATTTATTCCAAACTGCATTGTAGATAAATGAAATACAAGGCTATAAATATTAGACTGGTCATAAGTACAAAAAGTCCCAACAAGAGACCACGAAACTCAAGTATATGTTTTATACCTGTACAGATACATAAAATGCCACACTAAAATGAGTACAGGTTAATGAATATAGGTACAGAATGTATATTGATTGATTGTTGGTTGCTTTACGTCTAGTGGGACAAGTATATAAAAAAAAGGATTAAAAAATGAAAACAACACGTTATCAATTTCATGCGTCCGAAGCGCTTTTCTGGATTTACCTTCATCAGGAACGCCCAAAGCCGAATATTTGAAAGCCGAGGATGTATGAGAACTGAAATAGTTGAAGAGCTATTTAACTAAAAAGTACTTAAAAATAGCCAAATCCATCTTAGGTCAACTTTGCCTGAGGGAGTTGAAACCATAGTTTCTTTATAATTTAAAAATTTATAAACGGACAATTTTAGAAAGGTTTGTCATTAATCATGTCAGTACCGAAGTACTGACTACTGAACTGATGGTACCCTCGGGGACTGATAGTTCACCAGCAGAGGTATCGACCCAGTGTCCTTTAAAATGAAAACAACACGTTATTAATTTCATGCGTCAGAAGCGTTTTCTGTATCTACCTTCATCAGGAACGCTCAAAGCCGAATATTTGAAAGCCGAGGATGTATAAGAACCGAAACAGTTGAAGAGCTATATAATTAATAAATGTGGGAACGTATCCATGGGACACTGATGATGCCCCCGCTTGCATATCATATAAAGTTATAAAGGGATATAACTGAAGAACGGTAAAAATGACGCTACCCAAATTTATTATCGATCTGAGTTTTATAATAATAAGTATTGTGTATAAGTTTCATAACATTTGGTTGAGGCTAACTTAAGTTAGAGAACGGAAACGAAAAATTTAGCAATTTTTCCTTTTTTAAAGGGGCATAACTCTAGAACAGTACAAGTGACACCACCAAAATTCAAACTTGATCTGTATTTTGTGGTAATAAGCATTGTGTATAAGTTTCAAAACATTTGGTTGAGGCAAACTAAAGTAAGAGAACGGAAACGAAAAATTCAGCAATTTTTCTATTTGTAAAGGAGCATAACTCTAGAACCATTTAAGTGACACCACCAGAATTCATACTTGATCTGTATTTTGTAGTAATAAGCATTGTATATAAGTTTTATAACATTTGGTTGAGGCTAACTTAAGTTAGAGAACAGAAACGAAAAATTCAGCAATTTTTCCTTTTGTAAAGGGGTATAACCCTAGAACGGTTAAAGTGACACCACCAAAATTCAAACTTGATCTGTATTTTGTGGTAATAAGCATTGTGTATAAGTTTCATAACATTTGGTTGAGGCAAACTTAAGTTAGAGAACGGAAACGAAAAATTCAGCAATTTTTCCATTTGTAAAGGGGCATAACTCTAGAACGGTTAAAGTGACGCCACCAAAATTCAAACTCGATTTGTGTTTTGTGGTAATAATCATTGTGTATAAGTTTCATAACATTTTGTTGAGGCAAACTAAAGTTAGAGAACGGAAACCAACTTTGGGGTGTACGTACGGACGGACAAGGGTAAAATTTAATGCCCCTCCGCTACGGCGGGGGCAAAAATACTACTTAAAAATAACCAAATCTATCTAAGGTCAACTTTGCCTGAGGGAGTTGAAACCTAAGTTTCCTTAGTATCTTAAAATTTATAAACGGAAAATTTTAGAAAGGTTTGTTATTAATCATGTCAGTACCGATGTACTGACTACTGAGCTAATGATACCCTCGGGGACTGAGAGTCCACCAGCAGAGGTATCGAACCAGTGTTATAGTTAAAGTATAGTCACTTGACTGTTCCAAGCTAAAGTACAGACCCAAAAGTTGCCAATTTACAAGGCTATATAGTACCAAAATGCATTTTTAAACACCCACCAAAGATATGGTATGAATGTGTACGCCATACGCGCGTTTCGTCTACAAAATACTTACCAGAGGCGCTCGAATTAACACAGACCATATCAAAGACGAAGTTGTAGAGTTTAAGTAGACATTTTTAAATACCAACTCCCAAGCAAGCACCTCGTAATTCGTTTGGCATTTAACTTTATTTCATTCGAGCGTAAATAAGGAGTCTTATGAAGACAACATACTCGTGGGTAAAATAATTCAAGCCTGATATCATTGATTAGATTTTACAACCACACGACTTTGGCTTCTTACAGGTTTTACTGATGAGTCACATGTAGACAAAAAACGAGTATGGCATACACAATTAAAAGCTTGTTATCTTTAATTAGTTTGGAAAACCACTGGATCCTATCACTGAAGGACATGTCGATCCTGAGGTCCTACCAAGCTATTAACCATTGCAAGCTTGGCTAGCCATAAAACCAGGTTCAACCCACCATTTTTTCTTAAAATGTCCTGTACCATGTCAGGAATATGGCAGTTGTTATCAAATAGTTCGTTCTATGTATGTTGGCGTTTGTTTTTGTTGCACTTCAGTGTTTCTGTTGTTCCTTTGTTTTCCTCTTATAGTTGATGTGTTTCCCTCGGTTTTAGTTTGTAACCCGGATTTGTTTTCTCTCAATCGATTTATGACTTTTGAACAGCAGTATACTACTGTTGCTTTTATTTCTATACTGACAGGAAATATCAGTAATGCGATCCTTTTCAATAAATTTTCTTTTCATATAATATTTACTAGAACACACCCGCGAAATCGCGGGCATTTAGATCGTGGTTGAAAGTATGTAAACTGTTGTAGAATGAATAAAAGATTTTAAGACTGGAGAATACCAGGAAAGGTATCAAAAGTATCTTAAACATGAACTGATGTCAATATAACATTTTGAATTTTTCACCAGTTCAAAATATTGGATGTAAATCTAAAGAATGTCAAAGCAAAGGTCAACTATTTGTAGTAACATGAACGCACAAATTTTAGGAGGCGAGTTTCTTTGTCACCATGCTTTTTGTTTCGTTGTGCAGAAGACAGAATAATCGATATGTTAACCTTTTTAATTTCAGTCCCTCGAAACGGATTCCACTAATGAAATATTATTATGTGATATTTGCAAATAAGTTTGGAATTATGAATAGAGTCATAATAAAATACTCAATAAACAATGCGATTTGTGCACAAAACCGTCATGTTTTACTGAAATCTTGAAATGGCGTAAGATTTAACAAGGTGTTGACTTTTAAGAAAACAAATTAATTCTAATATGGGGTGCTTATTGCGTCATATGAATAGAGCCATAATAAAATACTCAATAAACCACAACCACTATAAATCGACGACGTCATAATGCGATTTGTGCACAAAACGCCATATTTTACTGATAGATTTGTTTTCATTTTCACATGGCCTGCGTCGTTATATTCGCTAATTTTATCCCTTGCTTACGCTCGGGATAAAATTCCAATATAACGACCCAGGCCATGTGAAAATTTTCAACAAATATATGGCTTGCATGAATTATTTCTTAAATAAAACATGATTATATACCGGTTCCTGGGGTCCCAAGAAATCGGATTTTTATCGCTTCCAGGGACCTAAGGAATGTTTGATACCGGTTCCTGTAGCTCAGGTACCCAAAACATTGTATGTAATCAAGTTAGGAATTAAGGGTTGATTGTAAATTTACCAAAATTCTTCGTAAGTTTAAACAGTCCTAAACGGAAGTCTTGTCTATGACTTAAAAGTCCGTCCGATGACGGAAACAATATTCGGACGTCTTTATTTTTGTTTTCTTCCTAAAATAACCCAAACCGAATAATCATAAGCGAGAATGACAAGTGCGACTATGCATGGCACCTATAGGACACAGAGGCATGATGAGTAATTTATTGTGGAAGGAAGAGAAGCGACACACAAAATGAGGTCTTCTCATTTAATAGTATAGAAATCATTCGAAATAATAATGTATTTCTACCTCCAGACATAGATGGCCTTAGTCAAATTTGATACAACCTTTTGGAAATTTTCATTTTCAACCTCAGTTCCTTTGATTTGGCTTCATTTAAACTATTCAAATGCACTGATTAGTCTTATGAAGACGAAGCGCACTGATGGCGTACAAAACCAAAAGCTTGGTATCTTTGGTGAAATTTTATAACCACTACGACGATGCCGCTACTGATGGACGTTTCGACGTTAAGTGAACCAACAGAGCAGTAGTGCTAATATAGAAGACGTAATGCGCATATCTTTTAAAAGTTTTAACAACCACTAGAGCGATGCCACTGCTGGTTGACATTTCGTCTCCGAAGAAATCACCAACCCTGTAGTCACATCACATCACACGTCTCAGTCATTACAACTGAAAGGACATGCTGGGTCAGCTCCTCTTTACCCGCTATCCACGATGTTGGTTTACTGATAGATGGATCAACGACACACTACCTTCGATGACAGAAACCAATTCAACGCTGTACAGTACGTTCATAAACTTGTTGTTTTGCGTATATACCCGCGTTAGCATATGGTCCGTAACACCCATTATGGGAGACATATTATGCCGACTGACGTCCGAGGGTCTGTATCGTAGGTGTTGGATAATGGACCGCCATTTCACTGTCTTACGACTTTGGTCCTGATAAAGCTTCCTGTCATCGTTATTACTATGTCCGAGACCCATCGACCATTACTTCATCATCGTGGCTAGCGGGCTTCCAAGCTGACCAACCTGGCCCTGAAAGCAGCCGTTGTGGAGTACAGACTGCAAAGAAAACAGCACAATAGTAAACAACCAAATAATAACAACTCACGAAAACCAAGATGGCCGCCTACCAAAATGGCGCCTTCTACCTGTTGCTGACCAACTGCAGAAAATATCTAAATGCTCACCAAACGCCGTCGGGCACCGAGCCGACCGTGCGAGGGCTGTAAAGCCAGTCAAGGTCGTTAAACACTTCCATCATCATAATCACCATGTAGTCAGCGTGCATATGCATTCAGGAAAATATTATTATTGTTATGGTCTTTTTCTGTAATTTTGCTGTGTATAAAATGTTATATCTATTCGAAACATTAGGGTGTTTCTACCCCTAGCATAGAAGGTCCGAGCTTAATTGGACACAAAGTTCGGATTTTTTTATTTTAAATACTCCATAATTATCGTATCGAGTTCGCCTTCCAATCGTTTGATTCAACCACCAGTGATGCCTCTCATGTAGATGACATGCATGTCTGGGGTACAAAATTATAAGCATGTTATCTTTATACAAATAAAGACAAGTGGTATAATTGTCAATCAGACAACTTTCCTCCGGAGTTCAAATAGGTGATGTAAGCAATTATTTCTTTGATTAGTTTTTGTATAAAGTACATGTTTATTCGCTAAAACTAGACGCCGAAATATTGACAACGTATTCAAAGTATAAGACATATGGTAACTGATTGTCATAGTGATTTGTTTAGCAGTTTTGGAATGATTTTCTATGGTTATGTTTCGTTATAAAGAGGTTCATGTTATCGAATCGCTTTCTGTGTCATAATGCATGTTTTACATATTTTTAAATCCTAGTTTTTGTTTGTTGCTTTATTATCATCTTGATCATTCCCCTACAGTATAAAAAATACACACATTGCCAATCGCAATGATGATTACACGAAGTATGTGACTGAAGAATAAGTTATAGATAAAAACAATCCCAGAATCAACAATCAAACAGAAATAATTTTCTAAAATTATAAAATGAAGATACAGTAAACTTACTTTTTAATTTCATTATCCAACCAGTCCTTGTGTAAAAGTTTCGTCAACCATGTCTCTGGTAAAGCAGACATACCAAGTTTGCATCCAAGTAAAGCACCTCCAACACAGGCATTTGAATCGGCATCTCCTCCCTAAGTAGGAGATTAATCAAGTGAACAATTGACCAAAAATATGCACATATCACTTATTTGGAAAATACAGGATATATAGACAAACCAACAACAAAGACCATATAAAAACATAAACCAGAAAACATAAGACAATAAGCTGACTCCTTAAAAATCCAAAAAGGAATCTCAAGAGCCTTAAAAGGTCTTCAATGGTGAAAAAACAGCACTGTATAGTATAGCAAGCTAAAAACACACAAGGACTTATGCCATTCGATTTGTGCTAGTTGCAGAAATCCCTACAGCATACAACTTTCTTTTAATTTCATTATACAAATAAACAAAGACGTCAAGTACAGATTTAAAATTTACATTTGGTTTTAATTTACCACATATCTTTATTATGGACAGACGCAAATTAACAATACAACAACTATGGTTGCTACATATATCATTCTCTTTAACCTTTTTTCCAATTGTTAAATCTTCAACTGCAAGGCATAAGACAAATACAATTCTTTGCAAATGACTAACGAAACAAATTTCAAAGTTTCAAAAAAGGTTTTAACTTTCAGGCACCGAAAGCTGTTACATTGAATTAGAATATGAATCTAATATGTCACACTCTCCCACAAAACGATATCGAATAAGTTAAAAACAAATTGTTATATGCATAACTATAAGCGTAGATATTTATTCTTCAATTTGGTGTAAATGTTCAGATTTACCCTTTTACCTATATTTAGCGCAATATATCCCATTTCCTTTAAATCCCTAATGGTGAAATAATGATAATGATAATAATAATTAATATTATTATTAATATTTGAAGTTATAACGTAGTGTGGTAATTTCAACCGAAAAGAATACTTGTGGGGAAGAAAAAAAAATTCACTATTACCAAATACATGTTGTCATCTGTTTGCAAAAGAGTTAAATTTGCGTCACAATGAAAGAAAAACAAATGGAATCACTGGGTTTCTAAACCCAAATATAACTGAAATTGTACCTGCATCATAATTTTGGTGATTGTCTTCCGGAAATTATCTTGCTTCAATGCCCAGAATCCTGTACCCATGGATTTGTATGTGTAGCCAATTTTATCTGCTTCATCTAATTTCAAATCATTAATATCCTCACATTTCAAATAAAACATAAGGTCTTTCTTTTCTGTATCCGTTTCTAAACACGTTGATGCATATGTGTAAGCATCTTGTATTATGTCTTTCACTTTGAATTTGCCTTTTTTGTCCATGTGCTTTTCTTGTAACATGGTTGCGATGGCAACCGACACAGCTACTGTTGAAGCCTGGCATCTAAGAGAAAAAAATAGAATGTAGACACAATACTCCTCTATAGTCAGTTGCGTTTTAAGTGTCATCCATATCCAGTAATGTTTGAAACGCGTTTTGTGTTAACTTTTTTCTGTTCCATTTTCTTTTCATTTCTGTTTGAAATTTCGTCCAGTATTCAATTGCTTGAGACTAGATAAATTTAAAATATCTATATGCTACATTAATTTCTGAAATCATTCAAGATTTTTTAGTTTGATAGAAGAGTACAAACTTGCTTCTATGATTTTATCCAAACTTTATTTAAATATTTCTGTTATCTCTATTTTGTTATGTCATGATGATGTTTCTGCTTTACGGATGTTTTCATTGATATGATTTAACAATTAGTATATAGTTAACACAATTGTTGATACACACGACATGAAAAAAAACATTATCGAAATGTGAAAAATAAATAGGCAATGTGTCCATGGGACACAGATGATGCCCCGCTTGCATATAAAATAAAGAGACATAACTCAAGAACAGTAAAAGTGATGCTAACAAAATTCATACTTGATCTGAGTTTTGTCGTAATAAACATTGTGTATAAGTTTCATAACATTTGGTTGAGGCAAACTTAAGTTAGAGAACGGAAATGAAAAATTCAGTAATTTTTTCCAATTGTTAAGGGGCATAACTCTAGAACGGTAAAAGTGATGCCATCAAAATTCAAATTTTATCTGTGTTTTGTGGTAATAATCATTGTGTATCATTATAAGATTCATAACATTTGGTTGAGGTAACCTAAAGTAAGAGAACGTAAACGAAAAATTCAGCAATTTTTCCATTTGTAAAGGGGCTTAACTCTAGAACGGTAAAAGTGACGCCATCAAAATTCAAACTGGATCTGTGTTTTGTAGTAATAATCATTGTGTATAAGTTTAAACATTTGGTTGAGGCAAGCTTAAGTTAGAGAATGGAAATGAAAAATTCAGCAATTTTTCCATTTGTAAAGGGGCATAACTCTAAAACGGTAAAAGTGACACCACTAATTCAAATTTGATCTGTGTTTTGTGGTAATAATATTGTGTATAAGTTTCATAACATTTGGTTGAGGCAAACTCAAGTTAGAGAACAGAAACGAAAAATCCAGCAATTTTTCCATTTTTAAAGGGTCATAACTCTAGAATGGTAAAAGTGACACCACCGAAATTCAAACTTGATCTGTGTTTGTGGTAATAAGCATTGTGTATAAGTTTCATAATATTTGGTTGAGGCAAACTAAAGTTAGAGAACGGAAACCAATTTCGGGACGTTCGGACGGACGTACAGACGGACAAGGGTAAAACTTAATGCCCCTCCGCTATGGCGAGGGCATAAAACAATAAGGAAATGGATATAAAAGGAGTGAATCGAAAATTCTGCTGTATCGGATTCAAAGGGAAGGTATTACGATTGGAAAATCCTCTCCATACCATAAAGAGAGCCTCGGTGGCCGTAGTCTAAATAGTTCAACTTCTGCATCACTAGACTGTCAACACTAAAGGTTGTGATTTCGAACCTCGCACGTAGTAGGTGTTTTCGGCTCCAGCTTAATTGACTAGAATTGTCCGTTTTCCTACCGCAGGTCGGTGGTTCTCTTCGGGCACTCCGCTTTTCACAGAACTATATCTATCTGGATATAAGAGATATATTATTTTTTTAGGGAATAAATTACTCTGCATGCTTTAATAAATGTCGTATTATGTGTGTTTGCCAATGTTGAGTGTACATTAAAATATTCTAAATAAATTTACCTTGGATCGTGATGTGTTGTTTTTGCAAAATCCCTTGCATTTTTTGTTACATTATCTAAACTCCAGTACATGTGAATACCAACAATGGAGGTCCTCATTACAGCACCATTAGGAGCAATATTTCTGTCATGTTTATCCCAAACAAACCGAGCTACCTAAAATGTAAGTGAAGCTTGTGGTTTGAAAGATTCAGAACCAATTTGTTCTAAAACCAGGAAAAGAATTATGCATAATCTCTTTCTATCATATGTTATTCCAAGATTATGTTTTTATTTATTTAGTTTAAAGGTGAATTTTTTCATTGCGCCGCAATACATCTAAAAGGACCAAGAAATACACAATAATGAATGAACACAGCATATATACAAGGATTAAACTTTTGCACGCTAGACGTGAGTTTCGTTTACAAAAGACTCTTTAGTGACGCTCGAAAGAAAAAATTAAAAAGACAAAATCAAGTACGAAGTTGAAGCTACATTGGAAACAATTACGAAGTTGAAGAGCATCGAAATCAAATACAAAGTTAAAGAGCATTGGAATTAAGTACGAAGTTGATGAGCATTGCAATCAAGTACGAAAAAAGAGGATTGTAATCAAGTACGAAGTTAAAGAGCATTGGATTCAAGTACGAAGTTGGGGAGCATTGAAATCAAGTACGAAGTTAAACAGCGTTGTAATCAAGTACGAAGTTGAAGAGCATTGGAATCAAGTACGAAGTTGAAGAGCAGTGGAATCAAATAGAAAGTTAAAGAGCATTGGAATTAAGTACGAAGTTGATGAGCATTGCAATCAAGTACGAAAAAAGAGGATTGTAATCAAGTACGAAGTTAAAGAGCATTGGATTCAAGTACGAAGTTGGGGAGCATTGAAATCAAGTACGAAGTTAAAGAGCGTTGTAATCAAGTACGAAGTTGAAGAGCATTGGAATCAAGTACAAAGTTGGGGAGCATTGAAATCAAGTACGAAGTTAAAGAGCGTTGTAATCAAGTACGAAGTTGAAGAGCATTGGAATCAAGTACGAAGTTGAAGAGCAGTGGAATCAAATACGAAGTTGAAGACCATTGAAAGTATAAATAAAATGTTCGGCGGTGCGCAGCTGGATACGACCGCAGAGGTCGAGTCCTGAATAGTTGGATCACTTATGGACACTACATTCAAGCTTGATACATCTTCGAATTTCGATTGTGATTTCATATTTGACATAGCATAGGTTTCTGACACATAATGAATGTGGTCAACAACTGGAAAAAGTGAGATTTTACTTTTAATATGGTCCAATATCCAAAATTGAAATCCACTGTTAGATTCTGCATATCCAAGTACACCAAGAATTTAATTTGTTTATTTATTAAAGGACAGTATTGGCTAAATCTTTGAAGGGGTTTGCATCATCAAAAAATATATATATATAGCACTCTGAAAATTAATTAATACAGAACAGCAAACAAACCTGCCATGAAGTTATTCAAAAAATTTATCAAAAAAAAATGAAAAAAAAAAAAAATTTCAAAAATATCATTCCTCATATATACAATGTCTTTAAAAAGTCTATAAAACTTACCTTTAATTTTTTTTCTTCAAAATATTTAATAATGAACACTAAATTTCAAACTATATTTATATATAATTTCTTTCTAAAAGTAGATTTGAAGGTGAATCTATTTTTAACTTTGACTCTACTTACAATTTCTATTAAATGGACCCTTTGGACCTCAATGTTGACCAATTCAATAACGGGGCCCAAAATCCAATATCTAAATACACGGTTAGATTCAGCATATTAAAAACTCAAAATTTCAAGACTTTGAATTTAACCACATTGAAATTCGTCAATAAATCAGCAATTTACACAAAGTATTAGAAAAGTATTGTTTTGTCCCCTTTTTCCTAAACGGTTAGGGCCATAACCTTAAAAATCTATCCAACCTTTCTTTTTTTGTATGGAACCTTGTGGTACAACTTCATAGAGATCCATAGACTTATACTTAAGTTAGTATCGGGAAACCAGAAAATCATAGTTTTTGGCCCCTTTTTGCCACCTTATTTCTAAACTGTTTGGGCCATAACCCCCAAAACCCATCCCAGCCTTCCTTTTAGGGTATGAAACCTTGTGGTAAAATTTCATAGGGATCCATACACTTATACAAAAGTTATTGTCCTGAAACCAGAAACATGCTTGTTTTGGTCCCTTATTTGCTCTTACTTTTAATTTGTTCAGTATAGCCAGTTTATGGTAAGTACCATGTGAAATGAGTCTTACCTCGTGTGGGTCTTTCAGGAATTCTGGACGTGACGTTACTTTGCTTGTTGTAAGACCTAAACCCAATCCAGCAAAATCACCCAACTCACTAAAACCACTTTTATCCAGGTTTTCAATTTCTTAGCAAAGTCAACAGGATCTACCTAGAAATAAATTACTTTTTAATATTATAGTGATATATTCAGACGTCTTTTAAATGGGAATCAAGTGTTGTGTATTACCTTTAGACTTAATTTTGGCTAGGTAGGATTTCGTTTTGATGTACATAGGAAAACCTGCAGTTAAACACTACCAAATACGGTAATATGAACGGTGCCAATTTTACTGCACCAGATGCGTATTTCGACAATAAATGTCTCTTCATTGATGACCGAGGCCAACTATTTGAAAATACATGTCCCCGAGGATTCTACAGGTCCGGTAGCCTATCAGCATGAATACAAGTAGAATAAATAAATCGATTTATGACTATTGAACAGCGGTATACTACTATTGCCTTTATTTATCACCACCGGATCGGAATCTCTGCTGGTGGACAGTACTGTCCCCGAGGATTCTACCAGTCCGGTAGCCCAACAGCATGAAAACAAGTAGAATAAATAAATCGATTTATGACTATTGAACAGCGGTATATTACTATTGCCATTATTTACTTATCCAAACATGTAAATAACAACTTTAGAGTAGATATTTTGATGAATAAAAATAAGGAAATTAGGGAAAACCCTAAACATAATTAAGTACTTATTTTCCATCCAACTCGTTTATCAGAGTATTAAATGAAAATTAGAATGAAAAATATCTTACACAACAAATATAATAATATTTGAATAAATGTACATTTCGTTTCTTTATAGTCACAAAAAGTAAATCATGTTTAAAATTACAGGTAAGAAAATCAATAATTGTAGCCTCATTTTTATAAAGTGAATGTGGTTAAACTATCTAGAGCGCTGGATGTCGACTTGGAAACTAGACATTCTGAAACATACCTTACCACCACAATCGACTAAGATCTCATAATTAGTATCATTTGGTCACTGTCATCTGTCCAGTCGCCTTCTTGCCATCTTGATCTGTGAAAATCACAAACGATCTGTTTATGTAGATATTCAAATTCTTTGGCTACTTTCCCATAATGCTGGAGAGAAATTAAATATGAATAAATTAAATTGGAAAGTAAGTAAACAAAATAATTTACCACTTTCAAGGATCTATATTCCTTGCAGTAAATATGCGTTCTTGTCAGATCAAATTTATTGAAGATTTATAATAACCTTTATTTGTGTTTTGTTTTAGCTTGTGCTGCTTTGTTGCGGTTTCATCAACGTTTTCCTATCATCTCCTTTGAATCAGACTTTCATTTTTACGAACTTCTCAAATAAGATGTGATGTAAAACAACGGATATTTAACAATGACTTCTCAGTTATCATTTCCATAAATATCCTAATGAAGAATAAACAAAAATAAACACTAATCTTTATACCATGATCCCTAACCATAAAACCCCATTTTCAGCACCAACATGATTGTGCAATTCACTTCCTTAAACTGATTCTTAACCTCCATATTTTTCTGTTCGTGGGGAATATTATTCTATAAGAGTTGTTATATGATATATTACGTTTGCCAGGGCGTAGCTACCTTCTTAATGAAGTGAAATCACAAACTAAAGGGCGAGGGGTCTTGGGGCCGCCTAAGGCCCCAGTAGGTCCTAGGTAAAGCCCTGGTAGGGGCAGGGGCAAAGCCCCCGAAGCTCCATATATAGCGCTTCAAAACAATCACAACCGAAATAAAACTTGGACATTTTGTTGTGGCTTTTGGTCAACTATTTGTTTAACGTCGAGTCGAATGAAGACTTAACATTGTCGTTTGTGTTTTTGTACGTGAAAGCTTTTAAAATCACGGAGATTTGATCCATATGCTAGTATATGTATTGAGCAAAGTAGATTTAAAAACAAACAATAAATATAAACACAATACTATATGTGGAGTTTCTGTTATCATAAACATCATTGGATACCAAATACTTGGTGGACACATTCTCATATATTTTGCTTAACATATGTATTTAAATGTTGAAAAATTTTGTGGGTAAACTCTACAAGAGAGAGATGGAATTTCGAATTTTACGTAGTTAGGAATATTCGAAGTTGAAATTAATTAACTTTTTCAGAGGAAATGGTACTTTGATCACGATCTTTTCATGATCTGCGTTTTTAATTAGCCAGCTAATTAACAAATGCATATTCATTCGACCAGTTGTATGGCAATATCTAGAAGATAACAGTGAAGATACGTGTAATAAACGTTTGGTGTATCTTTCGAACAAGAATCAGCAGTTTAGTGTCCGACTCGGACAGAAAGTTCTTTTAAAACTGAATGACCTAATAGTCCAGTAAAAGAGTTAGAATTAACAATTTATTTAAATGCTTTTACAATCAACCATTCGTATAGCCGGCCCATATAGAAACGCGACTTCGAATGATCAAATCTATATAAAAGATTTTTTGTAAAATAAATAAAAACGTAATACATGTACTGGAAAATGTGTATTTTTATTATAATAACAGCAGTTCCAACTTCTCATCTACTAGTATACGGAAACTATATTGATTGATTGAATGGCTATTAATGTCCGGTAGCAAATATTACATGCACACAGGACGAGATACGTTGACGTGATGTGAAATGAACTATTCGTGTTATCAAGACCTACATACTTGTCAATTTTGAACTAATTCACAAGGTAACAGTCATTATTCCCGGATCGATACGAGCTGAAGAGTCTTCATTCTAGTAAGATGTGTGCTTTGGGGCGAAGCGGAAAATAATAATTTTCAAGTTTTTTGTTAACCCTAAAGGGATTATGTTGGGGTTTTTGCACTCAAAGCGAGTATACGTTATTGTTGTGGTACCGACAACTATGTAGCTGGTATTTTCTAAACAATGCTAGTAATAGAAAAAGTTCAGCTAAGTCTACACCAGTTGTATGTATTTATCGTACACATACATGTCTTACAGGATTAACAATTCCGCTGCATGTGTATTCCTCTTGCTTTTATTCTTTGTGTAGTTTTTAAAATGCATACATAGAAAGACCAATTCCTATATGTTAACTTTGTCCCTCACTCTCTCTCTTTGTTTTGTTTTGTTTTGTTTTTTTTTTTTGTGAAACGACGTGGATGCACGTGCTGCCGTGCTTCCGGTAGCTACGCCCTGTTTGCCTGTTTTTTTTTTATTTCCTAGACGAAAACATGTTTTCTGAGTTTGAAAGTTCGATTCATAGCCTTTACAGACGATACATTTATTATAGTATGAGGCATCAGAATGTTCCCGTTTAAATAGTGAGGAAAAAGTTATATCCTTCATAGGCTGTGATCAGCCTGCCATAAACGTACATCACGTACAGCTATTAACTCTGTAATACCCTACTTGAATTAACCTTCAAACTCATAGAAACAACCGAATAGAGATATCAGTTTTCTAATATTTCTAATTATTTTTTACAACCACTGGATCGATGCCAATGCTGGTGGACATTTCTTTCTTTAAATCATACATTTATATATATTCATTGATAAGAATGGATATCAATTTATTAGTATTATAAAAATATTCGTAAAATGGTGATTATGAAACAACAAGAGGTTATCAAGAGCCTGAATCGCTCACCTGTATTTTTTTGCTTAAATCTTTCATCAATGATTATTTTTGCTTTTCAATATATATTAATGAGTGGCTTAAAATGCCATTTAAATGTTCTGTGTATCTGTCATATTTTCTTCAAAAGCAAAAATGCATTTTACCCTATGTTCCATTTTAGCCACAGTGGCTATGTTTCTTGACGTACAAGGATATAAAATACAAAATTTATACTAGATACTCTAAAACTCATTCAGCCCAAGTTTGGCTGAAATTGAGTCAGCAGTTTCAAAGGAGAAGATTTTCTAAAGTAAGCAAACTAGACGAACAAATTGTGAAAAAATGTCTTTAAAGGGCAATAACTCCTTAAGGGTCAATTGACAATTTTGGTCATTAAACTTACATGTAGATCTTACTTTGCTGAACATTTTTGCCGTTTACAACTTATCTTTCTCTATAATAATTTTCAAGATAATAACCGAAAACTGCAAAATTTCCTTAAAATCATCAAATCAGGGCAATAACCTAAAAATTAGATACCCGATTTGGCTGATAATTTCAGGACAGGTAGACCTCGACCTAATGAATACTTTAACTTCTTGTCTGATGTGCTCTAAATGCTTTAGTTTTTGAGATATAAGTCAAAACTGCATTTTAACCTATGTTCTATTTTTAGCCATGGCGGCAATGTTTTCTGAGGAAACAGAAAATAAAACATAAACTTTATTCTAGATAACATAAGGATCATTCAGCTTCCTTTGGAAAGGTGAGCTAAAAATGAAGTTTTTAATATATCGAACAAGATATAATAGTGAAAAAGATTGTTGTTTTTATCATAAAAATAATAACAATGATCCTTCTGATCTTTTGTTAATTGTTAATTGTCTTTTCTTTGATACGTCTAAATTTTATTATGTTTTTGTCAAGTAAGTGTTGAGAAAATACGGAACAAATAACTACACAACACCAGGACAAAGCTGAGTTCAGGCTGATACAAACTTACAGTTGGTGAATATATACTTATAATAATGAAAACTGTTTTAGTAGCCCTTTGAAGTACCGACCTTGAAGCATAAATAAAACCCAAATGCCTGATTCAATCATTGTGAAAATTGGTTTTCACGATGTCGTCCCCTTGCGTCATGTATATTATTAATGTCTTAACTAAACGGATCAACGATGTAATAAATGGATCTTAATTATAAATTTAATACTAAACAGAAAAAATAAACTTGCGGAACAAATGGTATACCGCAAACAAAAGGTGCAAAGGTTTTTGTACACCATATCCGGATTACGACAATTAATGTTTCTTCAGTGATGTTAGGAATCGAAACGGTATTTGGAAAGCCAAACAATTTACCTCAATTTAGGATAATAGATTCTTTAGTTTTGAGGAGTCAAAATAGGATGAACGGATCATATAAACCCGAAGGCAAATATAATACAAGCCCAAACGAAAAAATAGAAACAAGTCTAAATAGAAAACAACGTTCAAACCTATGATTGCGTTGGATAAAAACCGCAATTTTATAACTAAATACAGCACAAACAACATTTTCCAAAAGACCAAAAAGTGAAAAAGTATATTTTAACAAAACGCATTTGACTAACAGGTATATATATATATATAAGTCTAAATTGAAAACAACGTTCAAACCTATGATTCAGTTGGATAAAAGCCGCAATTTTATACGTGTGCATGCAAAACAAATTTCTTGGTAGAGGGGTCTAAATACGGCAAAAACAACATTTTCCAAAAGACCAAAAAGTGAAAAAGAATATTTAAACAAAACGCATTTGACGAACAACGGATGTTCTTAAACCCTGCTGACTGCCATTGGCGATTGCCAAATAAACAGATCACAAGATGTAAAAAATGGATCTTTATTATTAATTTAATACCAAACAGAAAACAATAAACTTGCGGAAAAGATGGTATACCGCAAACATGTGGTGCAAAAATTTGTACACCATAACCGGATTTCGACAATTAATGTCTCTTCAGTGATGTTAGGAATCGAAACGGTATTTGGAAGGCCATATACTTTACCTCAATTTAGGATAGACTCTTGAATTTTGAAGAGTTGAAATAGGATGAACGGATCATATAAACTCGAAGGCAAATATAATACAAGCCCAAACGAAAAATATAAATAAGTCTAAATTGAAAACAACGTTCAAACCTATGATTGCGTTAGATAAAACCGCAATTTTATACGTGTGCATGCAAAACAAATTTCTTGGTAGAGGGTCTTAATACAGCACAAACAACATTTTTCCAAAAGACCAAAAAGTGAAAAAGTATTTTTAAACAAAACGCATTTGACTAACAGATAGAACAACGGATGTTCCTAAACCCTGCTGACTGCCATTGGCGATTGCCAAATAAACAGATCACAAGATGTAACAAAATGGATCTTTATTATTAATTTAATACCAAACAGAAAACAATAAACTTGCGGAAAAGATGGTATACCGCAAACATGAGGTGCAAAATTTGTACTCCATATCCGGATTTCGACAATTAATGTCTCTTCAGTGATGTTAGGAATCGAAACAGTATTTGGAAGGCCATATACTTTACCTCAATTAAGGATAGACTCTTGAATTTTGAAAATAGCGAAATAGGATGAACGGATCATATAAACCCGAAGGCAAATATAATACAAGCCCAAACGAAAAATATAAACAAGTCTAAATTGAAAACAACGTTCAAACCTACGATTGCGTTGGATAAAACCGCAATGTTTATACGTGTGCATGCAAAACAAATTTCTTGGTAGAGGGTTTAAATACAGCACAAACAACATTTTCAAAAGACCAAAAAGTGAAACGCATTTGACTAACAGGTCGAACAACGGATGATCTTAAACCCTGCTGACTGCCATTGGCGAATATATATATATGTTAAGAACAATATGAAAAATTGTGGCCGATAAATAAATTCATTGTCATAAATTATAAATATACTTTAAAAGTTCATATCGTAATTATAA
Organism: Mytilus coruscus; assembly: GCA_017311375.1. Taxonomy (NCBI): domain Eukaryota; kingdom Metazoa; phylum Mollusca; class Bivalvia; order Mytilida; family Mytilidae; genus Mytilus; species Mytilus coruscus. The sequence goes on from CM029595.1 coordinate 89,713,473, forward strand.
AAGGCAACAGTAATTTACCGAAAAATAACCAGGGAATCGCAAAAACTAAAAAACTGGTCGAGACCGGGTATAAGACAGGATAAGCGTTAGTGTCTCCTGTGCTGACCTATAAATGTAGTCATTTTCTTTTTTATGCTGTTAATAACTGTTGATCTACGACTTTTAGTATTAGAATGACTATAAACACAATATTCACCATCTTTGCTTCATCCTTTGATAAGAATTCAGTGAGGAGTCCAATTGCATCCCCAATACATTGTCCATATATAGTAGCTAGGATTCTGTCCATCGTTTCTGGTGATGGTTGGTTATGCTTCAAAAGAACAAAGACAACATTTTAGTACATCATTATCCGTGTGTGCGTATATTTTTGCATGTGTGTGTGTAGGTTCTGGATATGCAGGACTTGGGCGTCTCATTAAAATGCACAGTTTGTCGTGGTGTTCGTGTTGCTCAGTCTTTAGTTTTCTATGTAGTGTTCGGAGAACATGTTTATCTTTTCGTCGTCTTTCGCTCACTCATTGTTGTCAATGTAATGGAATTTTATGCGACTGTCATACAAGTGAGAGGTTTAGCTAGCTTTAAAACCAGATTTGATCCACCATTTTCTACATAAGGAAATGCCTGTACCAAGTCAGGAATATGGCAGTTGTTTTCCATTCGTTCGATAAAGGTTAAGCTTTTGATTTTGTTATTTGATAATGAACTTTCCGTTTTGAATTTTCCTTGGAGTTCGTTTTTTTTTTAATTTTACTTTTTACCATTGTGTTGTAAGTATTTCTCGACTTGTCAGCATTGAGTGTATCCTTGGTATCGTCCGACTCTTTTTTCTCTATCTAAAACTCTTATATTTGACCGGTTCTCTCGAATAGAAGAATTTTGGAAAAAAGAGGCGGAATCAAAACGTGAAATTACGATCGGTTCAGCGCATTTATTGCTAAATGGCAATTCAATAATTTCGTTACAGGTAACGTTCAGTTTTGTTATATTTTGACGTCATTTTGTTTATAATTTTATCATTTTGTAACGACTTTTACCTTTGAATACAAGGTATGCACCTTCTTTCTAAGGCCGTGTTCACATTGAGCTAAAGTCGATGTGGTGTAAGTGTACTCTACTCTTAAACTAAACTCAATTACGTTCCCACTGATAAAATCAATGTTTACATGTAGTTTAAAACAAGTTTTGACTACACGTAGTCGATAATCAATGTAGTGAGACCTTGTGTAGGTTAAGTGCTGATAAAACAAGATATTAAGAACGTGGATTTTATTGTGAAATATAATACAAGCCCAAACGAAAAATATAAATAAGTCTAAATTGAAAACAACGTTCAAACCTATGATTGCGTTAGATAAAACCGCAATTTTATACGTGTGCATGCAAAACAAATTTCTTGGTAGAGGGTCTTAATACAGCACAAACAACATTTTTCCAAAAGACCAAAAAAGTGAAAAAGTATTTTTAAACAAAACGCATTTGACTAACAGATAGAACAACGGATGTTCCTAAACCCTGCTGACTGCCATTGGCGATTGCCAAATAAACAGATCACAAGATGTAACAAAATGGATCTTTATTATTAATTTAATACCAAACAGAAAACAATAAACTTGCGGAAAAGATGGTATACCGCAAACATGAGGTGCAAAATTTGTACTCCATATCCGGATTTCGACAATTAATGTCTCTTCAGTGATGTTAGGAATCGAAACAGTATTTGGAAGGCCATATACTTTACCTCAATTAAGGATAGACTCTTGAATTTTGAAAATAGCGAAATAGGATGAACGGATCATATAAACCCGAAGGCAAATATAATACAAGCCCAAACGAAAAATATAAACAAGTCTAAATTGAAAACAACGTTCAAACCTACGATTGCGTTGGATAAAACCGCAATGTTTATACGTGTGCATGCAAAACAAATTTCTTGGTAGAGGGTTTAAATACAGCACAAACAACATTTTCCAAAAGACCAAAAAGTGAAACGCATTTGACTAACAGGTCGAACAACGGATGATCTTAAACCCTGCTGACTGCCATTGGCGAATATATATATATGTTAAGAACAATATGAAAAATTGTGGCCTATAAATGAATTCATTGTCATAATATACTTTTAAAGTTCATATCGTAATTATAAAAGGCAACAGTTATTTACCGAAAAATAACGAGGAATCGCAAAACTAAAAACTGGTCGAGACCGGGTTTAAGACAGGATAAGAGTTAGTGTCTCCTGTGCTGACCTATGAATGTAGTCAATTTCTTTTTATGCTGTTAATAACTGTTGATCTACGACTTTTAGTATTAGAATGACTATAAACACAATATTCACCATCTTTGCTTCATCCTTTGATAAGAATTCAGTGAGGAGTCCAATTGCATCCCCAATACATTGTCCATATATAGTAGCTAGGATTCTGTTCATCGTTTCTGGTGATGGTTGGTTATGCTTCAAAGAACAAAGACAACATTTTAATACATCATTATCCGTGTATGCGTATATTTTTGCATGTGTGTGTGTAGGTTCTGGATATGCAGGACTTGGGCGTCTCATTAAAATGCACAGTTTGTCGTGGTGTTCGTGTTGCTCAGTCTTTAGTTTTCTATGTAGTGTTCGGAGAACATGTTTATCTTTTCGTCGTCTTTCGCTCACTCATTGTTGTCAATGTAATGGAATTTTATGCGACTGTCATACAAGTGAGAGGTTTAGCTAGCTTTAAAACCAGATTTGATCCACCATTTTCTACATAAGGAAATGCCTGTACCAAGTCAGGAATATGGCAGTTGTTTTCCATTCGTTCGATAAAGGTTAAGCTTTTGATTTTGTTATTTGATAATGAACTTTCCGTTTTGAATTTTCCTTGGAGTTCGTTTTTTTTTTAATTTTACTTTTTACCATTGTGTTGTAAGTATTTCTCGACTTGTCAGCATTGAGTGTATCCTTGGTATCGTCCGACTCTTTTTTCTCTATCTAAAACTCTTATATTTGACCGGTTCTCTCGAATAGAAGAGTTTTGGAAAACAGGCGGAATCAAAACGTGAAATTACGATCGGTTCAGCGCATTTATTGCTAAATGGCAATTCAATAATTTCGTTACAGGTAACGTTCAGTTTTGTTATATTTTGACGTCATTTTGTTTATAATTTTATCATTTTGTAACGACTTTTACCTTTGAATACAAGGTATGCACCTTCTTTCTAAGGCCGTGTTCACATTGAGCTAAAGTCGATGTGGTGTAAGTGTACTCTACTCTTAAACTAAACTCAATTACGTTCCCACTGATAAAATCAATGTTTACATGTAGTTTAAAACAAGTTTTGACTACACGTAGTCGATAATCAATGTAGTGAGACCTTGTGTAGGTTAAGTGCTGATAAAACAAGATATTAAGAACGTGGATTTTATTGTGAATATTGAAGGAAGCTATATATATTGAATAAATATGATTAAAATAATACTATTAATTAAGTTATTCTTCTTTGTATATGTGAAAAACTCAAAAATTGCTCCGTTAAAAACATGATTAAATTTAATATCCTTAGTGGACCATTTGATTTTTAGTGGGAGGGAGATTTTTTGCTGATAGAATATTCATTTTACACCGGTTGATAGTACGTCTTATTTATTTAGCCCGAAAATTATTTTCACTTTTTGTACACAACTTTTTCTTGCAAAGTCATGCATTTTGTAGGAAAATATATTAATTTTCATCATGTCGTGGACAAGGTTATTTTTACAGTTAGTATCTATTCATTCCCGAAATCACTCCAAGTGTGACTGGGGAATAGACATATGGTCACTTGCATCTTCTTCCGATCGGCCGTAAAAAACGTGCCAAAGTAGTGCGTCCGTTTGGCTGTGCGGATGTACAATACTCACGCCCATCTTCATCTCGGACGGCCTCTATTACAGGACCTACCTATTGTATTTATTGTGAATTTGTTCTCGTCCTGAACATGCATGAAATGTTTGCCACTGGACGTTTAGCAATCAACAATCAATCACTTTCAAAATCCTTTTTCCCTATTGTTACGCTGTTTGAGTAAACGTAACCGTGACATCTTCAGAACTCTCAAAGTTCTCCAAATTAATAGAACGATTTTCTTAAGGTACCAACCATTCATCTTCATGGGACAAATCATTTTTTATTACTTTAATACAAAATACATGCAATTTGTTTTTCAATACCATACAGGAACATTTTTAAACTCAATGTTGAATCCTCCGCCTTTCATTTTCAAGAACAAACAAAAAAAACAATTATCTGTACATGTTGTTTACTGATATATGAAAAATTGTGGCCTATAAATGAATTCATTGTCATAATATACTTTTAAAGTTCATATCGTAATTATAAAAGGCAACAGTTATTTACCGAAAAATAACGAGGGAATCGCAAAACTAAAAACTGGTCGAGACCGGGTTTAAGACAGGATAAGAGTTAGTGTCTCCTGTGCTGACCTATGAATGTAGTCAATTTCTTTTTATGCTGTTAATAACTGTTGATCTACGACTTTTAGTATTAGAATGACTATAAACACAATATTCACCATCTTTGCTTCATCCTTTGATAAGAATTCAGTGAGGAGTCCAATTGCATCCCCAATACATTGTCCATATATAGTAGCTAGGATTCTGTTCATCGTTTCTGGTGATGGTTGGTTATGCTTCAAAGAACAAAGACAACATTTTAATACATCATTATCCGTGTATGCGTATATTTTGCATGTGTGTGTAGGTTCTGGATATGCAGGACTTGGGCGTCTCATTAAAATGCACAGTTTGTTGTGGTGTTCGTGTTGCTCAGTCTTTAGTTTTCTATGTAGTGTTCGGAGAACATGTTTATCTTTAAATTTTGTCTTTCGCTCACTCATTGTTGTCAATGTAATGGAATTTTATGCGACTGTCATACAAGTGAGAGGTTTAGCTAGCTTTAAAACCAGATTTGATCCACCATTTTCTACATAAGGAAATGCCTGTACCAAGTCAGGAATATGGCAGTTGTTTCATTCGTTCGATTAGGTTAAGCTTTTGATTTTGTTGTTTGATAATGAACTTTCCGTTTTGAATTTTCCATGGAGTTCGTTTTTTTTTAATTTTACTTTTACCATTGTGTTGTAAGTATTTCTCGACTTGTCAGCATTGAGTGTATCCTTGGTATCGTCCGACTCTTTTTTCTCTATCTAAAACTCTTATATTTGACCGGTTCTCTCGAATAGAAGAATTTTGGAAAAAAGAGGCGGAATCAAAACGTGAAATTACGATCGGTTCAGCGCATTTATTGCTAAATGGCAATTCAATAATTTCGTTACAGGTAACGTTCAGTTTTGTTATATTTTTGACGTCATTTTTGTTTATAATTTTATCATTTTTGTAACGACTTTTACCTTTGAATACAAGGTATGCACCTTCTTTCTTAGGCCGTGTTCACATTGAGCTAAAGTCGATGTGGTGTAAGTGTACTCTACTCTTAAACTAAACTCAATTACGTTCCCACTGATAAAAATCAATGTTTACATGTAGTTTAAAACAGGTTTTGACTACACGTAGTCGATAGTCAATGTAGACCTTGTGTAGGTTAAGTGTTGATAAAACAAGATATTAAGACCGTGGATTTTATTGTGAATATTGAAGGAAGCTATATATGGGATATGGAGTAAATATTCATGAATAAATATGATTAAAATAATACTATGAATTAAGTTATTCTTCTTCATGTATATGTCATTCATACCCTACAACAAGAAAAACTCAAAAAGTTATTCTTCTTTGTATATGTGAAAAACTTGCTCCGTTAAAAACATGATTAAATTTAATATCCTTAGTGGACCATTTGATTTTTAGTGGGAGGAGATTTTTGCTGATAGAATATTCATTTTACACCGGTTGATAGTACGTCTTATTTATTTAGCCCGAAAATTATTTTCACTTTTTGTACACAACTTTTTCTTGCAAAGTCATGCATTTTGTAGGAAAATATATTAATTTTCATCATGTCGTGGACAAGGTTATTTTTACAGTTAGTATCTATTCATTCCCGAAATCACTCCAAGTGTGACTGGGGAATAGACATATGGTCACTTGCATCTTCTTCCGATCGGCCGTAAAAAACGTGCCAAAGTAGTGCGTCCGTTTGGCTGTGCGGGATGTACAATACTCACGCCCATCTTCATCTCGGACGGCCTCTATTACAGGACCTACCTATTGTATTTATTGTGAATTTGTTCTCGTCCTGAACATGCATGAAATGTTTGCCACTGGACGTAGCAATCAACAATCAATCACTTTCAAAATCCCTTTTTCGCCTATTGTTACGCTGTTTGAGTAAACTTTACCGTGACATCTTCAGAACTCTCAAAGTTCTCCAAATTAATAGAACGATTTTCTTAAGGTGCCCACCATTCATCTTCCTGGGACAAATCATTTTTTTATTACTTTAATACAAAAATACATGCAATTTGTTTTTCAATAACATACAGGAACATTTTTAAACTCAATGTTGAATCCTCCCGCCTTTCATTTTCAAGAAACCCAAAAAAAACAATTATCTGTACATGTTGTTTACTGATGTGAACAATTTTCATGTACAGGTACAATGTAATTAAAACCGATGTACAGATGAGAACAAATTTAATGTGAAACCAGTGTTCATTACATAAAACTAATTGTAAACGGGTTTACAGTACGCAGCGTTTGGTGTGAATACGGCCTTAGTCAGACCTCGAGTACAGGAGGCATTGTTATCTTGGTGAAAAGAAAGACTTTAAAACAGGTGGTGGCTGCTTTTCTGCCAATTAGACATTTAGAGATATGAGCGTAGACTGGTCGACTGTGTCTGACTAGATTGGTGTCTTTCTGGGGACTGTTATCATGTGATGTAATACGACTGAGCATGTCTGTCTAGTATAAGGCAGAATATATTCATATTATTTATCAAAGTTGATCATACACGTGTTTCTATTTATGTAAACAAACACACGTGAGAATGTGTCTCTATAGTGGTCATCTATTGGTCTTTATATTAAATAAACAGGTTTGTGTTTAAATATACATGTATGATATTTCGGATTGGTCAATATTTATCGCAATCCGAAAAAATATTGAGAATGATATTTGATATGTTAATACCACGGGAATTTTTTAAGCGCGCATAGTTCTCTTGTTAAAGTAAGTTAAGGAATCTTGTCATTCGAAGCTCGTATACAGTGCAGTTAAGTTAAGATGAAGGGGTTTCCCCTCCCCCTAATGAATGTTTGAATTTTTGTAATGTTTTTATGCATAGATAGATAAGTAGATATTTATACTATATTGTTATGTTAATCTCTTAAACATATATATATTATATGATTTCTCACTTTGATTTTCTATTTTGTAGGCTGTCGTGTACCACGCAGCGGTGTTGCCGTATCATCGGGACTCAAATTATTCCTTTTTGTTTGTAATAAAATAATCAAGTAAGCTGCACATGATGGCGAGCTATTCCTATGAAACAACTGTCTGTTTCTATTTTATAAAACTTTATGTTCGTTTGAGGTAACGAATTTGAATATAAATGTTATTATCATGTTAACGTCCTGAATATGCAGATACCATTTGCATGGACGTTAAGCAAGCATCAAGCACTAAATGCCTTTTAAAAATATTTTAACAAAATAATTCATGATTTTGAAACTAATCGATCAAGATCTCAGGACACCACCATATGCAACACGACAGCTTTATCACCAGAATATTCCAACAGGTTGAAACACAAAGGACAATTTAATGCCAATTATTTTTATTTTGTTAAAATCAAAAAGTAAACAAAAAACTAAAATCGATATTATTACTTATATTGACTCACGACTGTTAAAACTATGAGACAAAACTAGAAATTGTATTAACAAAATTCTTCTTGAATTGTCGCAAATGACTATTTTAATTGCGATTTAATAACTGGTATTTGTTGAGTAAAATTTATACGTCTTTTAAAGGAACTTCGAACTATTTCAATAATTTTGTGATACTGATTGTTTCCATTATGTAGCTAAAATATTGCTCCTATGGTTTGTTTGTGGTTAAATTTTCATGACTCTTATCTTAACAGAATGTAAAAGTCTTTTCGCCATACGATGTTCTTTTTGTATGAAGTTCAGGATTTCAAACCATGATAAATGTACTATAGAGTCGTCATTTCGTGCAACTTATACGGAAAGGACTATAATTGTTATCCGAAATATTCACTGATTTTTGTATTTAGTATCCAAAATGTTTTTTTCTATATTTTTTATATATGTACTGTATAACTTTTCATAATCATCCGACGCCTTCGTAAGAATTGTATATAGCTGAGTATTATCAAGACGTTCTATATACATTAGATTCTACCACTGTATCGAGTGTGATACGATATTTATCCACTCGAGACAGTTAAATTTTCAAATTTAAAACGCGAGGCTCACCGAGAGTTTTAAATATTTAAAATTTAACTGTCGAGTGGATAAATATCGTATTACAGATTTGGTGGTGGAATCTGTTTCTCTAATGATTTTCAAACAATATGCAGGCAAACTTATTCCGTCTTTTCGAATGATCTGTAAAAGATGTGTTCTTTCTATGTGACGTCATCAGGCATGGTCGCCTTTTTCATGCCGTCACAATAGGAAATTCAGAGGAAAGCAAGTAAATTCGACGTCATAATCGGATTTTAACCAATGAAGAACTGAGATCAAAAGAACCACACGTTGATTAAATTTTTTATACAATGGGTGCAGAAAGGGATAAATTGACGAAGAATTAGAGAATATAGATTCTACCACTGCATCGAGTGTGATACGATATTTATCCACTCGAGACAGTTAAATTTTCAAATTTAAAATTTAACTGTCGAGTGGATAACTATCGTATTACACGAGATTTGATGGTGGAATCTGTTTCTCTAATGATTTTCAAACAATATGCAGGCAAAATTATTCCTTCTTTTCGAATGATCTGCAAAAGATGTGTTCTTTCTATGTGACGTCATCAGGCATGGTCGCCTTTTTCATGCCGTCACAATAAGAAATTCAGAGGAAAGTAAGAAAATTCGACGTCATAATCGGATTTTAACCAATGATGAACTGAGATCAAACGAACCACACGTTGATTAAATTTTTTATACAATGGATGCAGAAAGGATAAATTCACGAAGAATTAGAAATGTGTTTACGCGATTGACTAGTTGTTATGGTTTTTAAAATTTAGTACTTAAAAATTCAGTTTACCGTATTTATATGAAGAAATTGATGAATTATTAGATTACAAATTTTATTATTAATTGAAAGAACCCATTTAGAACCTCAGATATTTTTTATCGTTATGACGCATTGACAGTATCGATATCAGAACATATTACATAATGGTGTATCATTCTTCTTTTTTCATTGGTTGTTACGATCACGTGATTCAAAGGGTATTTCCTTAAGTTTATGGAACGGGGACCCAATTATTTTCCCCATTACTTCAATGCAATTTTATCAAAATTAAGGGGCAGATTTTTTTTCCCTATATTAGACTGCAAAATTGCAATTACTTTCTCATACTAGTAGCTCCTTCATGGTTTCTTGGAGAATTCTGTAAGGATCATCACCGTCATTTAATAGAGCAATACAGTTTTGAGTATTAATAGGGTAATTTTATTAACTTCCTGATTAAAATCGAAAATACAAAATGAACCATTTACTCAGACAATAATCCACCCTATAAATTTCAGAATCACTTAAATTTTAACAGAAGTTGAAATTTTAATGAATACCCTTTAGATAATTATACTACAAATTTAAGCATCTTTACATATTTTTCATCTCGCTATACACTATCCCATCTAAAAGATGGTAGATTTATTAAGGGACTTCATTCTTTGTTATTGGACTGGGATTCTATTCCTATCAGAATAGATAATCATCTCAAAAAGAAGAAAAATCATGTTATTTGCTGAAAAAATTATTTATCTTTAATAAAATCAAAATGTTGTTGGTCTTAGTCTTTGTTTTGTGCATTTTATAGCCAGAAACAAGAGGCCACCCCTTCACACCAAAAAGAGCATATTTTCAGACAAAATTCCATGTTGACAAATGAAGTCTCAAAATAATTTTTCTTTAACCCATACCACTTTTCAGTTCCAAAATAACTTTTTGATAAAGGAAATGTTATACAAAAGCATTTTCTTTGTAGTATAAGCACTAAAAACTTAAATTTTAGCTAAGTCAGAGATAGGCAAATATATATGTAAAATGAGGCATCTTTGATGTATGTATACAGTGGCTTAAATCTCTATTTCTCTTCAACTTCAGCCAAAAAAAAACGAAAATCAGGCATAGATATGTGAATGTGAAGAGTAAAATGCATACATGATCAGTGGCTGAATTCAATGTTTACATGAAAACCTTATAAAAGAGAGCATTGTACTATGTTACAATGTGATAAAAAGTTTGATGTGTTGCTGTAGAAACAGTAAATACGCTATAAAATTGAGAATGGAAATGGGAATGTGTCAAAGAGACAACAACCCGACCACAGAACAGACAACAACAGAAGGTCACCAATAGGTCTTCAATACAGCGATTCCCGCACGGCGTCCTTAAGCTGGCCCTGAACAAATATATATACTAGTTCAGTGATAATGGACGTCATACTAAACTCCAAATTATACACAAGAAACTAAAAGTAAAATAATACAAGACTAACAAAGGCCAGAGGCTCCTGTTATAGTTTGCCAATTTTTTGCATACGTTGAATATACTATGAATGAAAAAGTCAGATCAGCAAGCTTATTTTCAAAATTAGAAAATGGAACACTCTCTCTAAATATTGACTATTTTGATGGAAACTGTCAAAACTAAGCTGATTTTTCATTGATTGTTTCATGTAAAATGGCACATCACACACACAAACTAGGACTTTCAAGTACAAAACTACGACTGTTTGACCCTAATTTTATATCAAGCTAACTACAGAATTGATTAGTTTTTTTATGGCTTTATTTCATGGTCCAAAATTGCCCAAAAAATGGAATAAATTGTACAACCTAACACTCTCTGTCATATGAAACATCTTGCAGCCAGTATTATGAAGTTTTAACTAGATAACCACCCAAATTACGGAAAACCATGTATTCCTTTAATATAATCATACAATAGCCTAAAACATGACACCAATATGATAAATATAAACGAATCTTTATAATTTTCGTATATTTTGTCAATGTCTATCAAATAAACAACAATTTGAAGATTTTTGTTGCTTAATTAAAATACTATTGATTTATTCACACGTTTCAAGGAGTGATCGTTTTCAAAAAATCAATTTTACCATGCTATTTATTAGTAGTACTTACAGAAGCGGTTTCGCCATCTCCGCTGCTCGCCATTGTCAGATCGTAGAATGAATTTTGATGAAAAGAGTCCTGTTTACATCATTGAAGAAGCAATATCTATAAATAGAATCTGACGCGTTAATATATATGGATGTGAAGTTAGCAGCCGGTTCGTTATTCGATATTCGATATTCAATATCCAACCGGCTGCTAGCAGTCGGTTCGATATTCAAATCTAGTTGAAAATCATAAAAAAATATAATATTTGATAACATTAAAAGCATGATTTTCATAGTTGAAAGGAGTGAAAAGATATGTAGGAAATCGTTTTATGACCCCTTCAAGTTGTCTTAAACTCTCGTTGTCTTCGAATATAAACCCTTATCAATGCATATGTAAGTTGCATATTTATCTTAATGTAATATAAAAAATAATAATAGAAATACATCAAAACTGTAATTTTATATCTAAAATTCCTTAAAACAGAAACAAAAACCGATCACACTAGAAACATTTAGAAATATCAATAGAAATATATATGGAAAGCCCCAAAAAAGAAATATATAGCGAAAACCTACCTGAGACCGCTTAAATGACGGTGAGACCCCCCTGTTCTTTCAATGTCCATAAAATTCAAAGAATTCATAGACTCTGTATATATAAAGATTGTATCAAAAGGATTTCCCAGAATAATATCATCTTCGATATCTACGGGAAATCCTTCTAATACAACCTTTACATATACAGAGTCTATGAATTCACCGTCATTTAAACGGTCTCAGGTAGGTTTTCGCTATATATTTTGAATATCAAACTGGCACTTTGGGCCCTCCGTAAACATAGAAGACAGTAAGTGTACCCAAATTCCTTTTAGTCGCGTTTGTTTCTACCTATTAACCAACTTTCTGCTTAATATAAGGCAGATTGAGAGATCAGGGGGCTCTCACCATTGCCCTGTGCCCTTTGTCCTGAAATTTTGATAATTTTTAGCTGAAAAATGACAATCTAAGCCCTCCGTAGATATCGAAGATGACATTATTCTGGGAAATCCTTCTAATACAACCTTTACATATACAGAGTCTATGATTAAGTTGAATTTTATGGACATTGAAAGACCAGGGGGGTCTCACCCTCATTTAAGCGGTCTCAGGTAGGTTTTCACTATATATTTCTTTTTTGGGCTTTCCATAAATATTTCTATTTGTATTTCTAAATGTTTCTAGAGTTATAGGGTTTTCCTTTTGTGTTAAGAAATATCATATATAAAAGTACATATTTGAAGTTGTTTTATTGATAAAAATCTATATTACATAAAGACTCCATCTGATGAGTTAAGCCTTTTTCAACTGATTTTTATAGTTCGTTCTTATGTTGTACTGTTATATCACTGTCCCAGGTTAGGGGGAGGGTTGGGATCCCGCTAACATGTTTAACCCCGCCACATTATGTATGTATGTGCCTGTCCCAAGTCAGGAGCCTGTAATTCAGTGGTTGTCGTTTGTTTATGTGTTACATATTTGTTTTTCGTTCATTTTTTATACATAAATAAGGCCGTTAGTTTTCTCGTTTGAATTGTTTTACATCGTCATTTCGGGGACTTTTATAGCTGACTATGCGGTATGGGCTTTGCTCATTGTTGAAGGCCGTACGGTGACCTATAGTTGTTAATTTCTGTGTCATTTTGGTCTCTTGTGGACAATTGTCTCATTGGCAATCATACCACATCTTCTTTTTTATAAATATGCAACTTAGAAAAGGGTTTATATTCGAGGACAACGACAATTTACGACAGCTTGAAGAGGTCATCAAACGATTTCCTACGTATCTTATCAGTCCTCTTAACTATGAAAATCGTGCTTTTAATGTTATCAAGTATTTAATTTTTTTATGATTTTCAACTAAATTTTGAATATCGAATATCGAATAACGAACCGGCTGCTAACTTCACATACATTTAATATATTCATATTCTATTTATATTCGTAATCAGAAATCGGGGACTTGACAGGTAGTCCACAAATCCAATAATCCTTCGTGATTGCTCTTTTTTCCTATTCTTTTTAATTTTGTTTGTTCGATTTTATTTATTTTTATGGAAAAGAAAAAAAATACGCTCAATTATTCAAGTTTTATTACATGAAACATTCTTGACTCGATCTCTTTTTTTCTAGCATTCATGATCATTCATATATGAAAGTAATCCAGAAAAGTGGTTCGAACGACAATTATAAAGTGTTACAGAATATATATATATACATTATATGAAACTATCCAAGATCTTTCCCGAGCCACCGATAAGTAGATTCTTACAGATAAAGAAAAATGCCCTAAAAATTTAAAGAATACACAAAATTAAGGATCCCCCATCCATACCCTCTTACATGGCTTCATCCTTATTTTACTTAAGGGGACGGGCATTTGATATTCTGGGTTTTTATGGATTGGCTATTTATTTACATCTGTTGCAACGCATGCATATTTTTTTTAGCGGATTTCTCCCCGAAAATCAAATAGTCGTCCACTAAACAGAACTTAGTAAAAAATCGCGTTCGTTTTGACGCTTTAATAATGTAGACATTTCGTAGATAATCATATTAATTTTGTTTGTCATTTAAAGATTTTTAATCATTTACATGCCTACATAAATAAACTACGTCAAATTAATCTTTCTCTTTAAATTCCAACATCTGTTTTACTCATATGCAAAATATTAAAAGTAATTATAGACGTTGTGTCATGATCGTTCTGTCTGATATCTTTGAAAAAAACACATTTTACATTCTAATATTGAATAAGACTAATTTAATGTATAAAACTGGGATTAATAGAAAAATGTATTAATTAGTCCTAGATATAAAATAAATACACATTTTTTTTTACTTTACTGGTACAGTGAAGCGTTCATCAACACAATACCTAAGCTTTCAATAATTTCTTTTTTTTGTACAATTGTATTTTCAAAATTAAGGTCAACAAGCGTTTGTAAATAATTACGATAGAACTGGAACCAAATATTCATGATGGTCTGGATGGGGGGTCCTTTATATCTTTATTCTTTAATTTTTTAGATCATTTTTCTATATTTATTATTTATTTTGCCCATTATTCTTTATTCTTTATAATTGTGCACCATACTCTTCTCTATTTTTTTTTTTTTTGTTATCATTTTTGCCAATTTTTCTCTATTCTTTATTTATTTTACCCTTTATTCTGCACCTTTTTTTACCATTATTCTCTTTTCTGTTAACCCCATCCAGACTCTCATTCATGCCAAACAGAACATAAATTTATGTGTCTTTAACAGAGAAAGATATTTAAATTAAATGTTGTCATTTAATTCGTGCATTTTATTATTATCAGTTCAGCAGTTTAATAATGTCCAATGGTAATTGTATAGAAAGTGTGTTTATATCAGCTACTTAATTTGATAATAAATCCTGTATCGTGACAGTTCACATCATCTTTTGGGTAGATATATATGTCTATTAGTAGGCTATAACGCATGTGTAACATATGGTTCTATTTTCACTTCCGGCTCTTAATTGACATAGGTTCTGTTTTCACACACGCTGATGGGTACTGTTGGAGCCACCTGTACTGGCTTTCCGTAGGCCCAAAAGCCTTAAAGACTTGCTGGTGAGAGCTGATTTATCCTCTAAATCAGGCTTTTCGTCTGGAAATGCGGAAACTTGCAAGCAAATACTGAATACCCAGACTTTTAACCGTCACTCCACTGGTACGGAATGCATCATATTTTGCAATGTTAATTGCAAGACTACAAATGCTGTGTATATTCTACAGTGTAAATGTGGTAAACAGTATGTTGGCGAGTCAGAACAGCCATTTCACAAACGTATGAACGGCCATCGTAGCGACTATGAATGCAAGCCAGACATTCCTCTCAGTCGACATTTGTGATTCCCTGGCCACACTAAGGCAGATCTCAATCGACTGACCATTACAATCAAAGACCACAACACTGCTTGGTCTAGGGAGGATAGACTCGCTCGGGAAAGATTTTGGATAAGAAAATTAAAAACTTTGGCACCAAATGGGATAAATGAAAAGGTGTAGTTCTAATTCGCGCAGTGCTTTTCGTTTGGGTTATATATTACATATTAATACGCAGTTTCTGTTGCTATTCCTTTACCTTTGTCAACTCTAAAATTCTAGAATTATACCAGCATAAATCGCAAGGTGCTATTCATTTGAGATGTATAAGTACGCAGCCACGTTCAATTACTTAAACTTTGTCATAATAATTTTTTTTAATCATTATCAAACTGCTATTTATTTGAGATGTGTAAGTATGCGGCCTCTGTTGTAATTACTTTACCGTCGTCAAATTTGAAATTTTAGTATTATACCAGTTCAAATCAGTCAGTGCTGTTCATTGGGAATGTATTTCTACGCAGTCTTTGTTGTAATATTTTACCTTTCGTCACCTGTGAAATTTTAGAAATGTACCAGTTCATATCGCATATTACTAATTTTGTTAGAAGCATATCTATGCAGTCTCTGTTCTGAATACCTAACCTACGTCATTTTTGAAATTTTAGAATTGTACAAGCGTTGTTGTGTTCGGTTTTAATTGTATAAAGTCAAAGATTGTTATAGTTAAATTAGGATAGATTGATATGATTCATTTTAAATCATAATCATACTGATGAAGAATATCTGTTATCCGAAATATTTATAGATAATTACATTTAATGTTTCCTTTTTTCAATATTGGTGTTGTTTTGTACACTTTTTATACGTTTATATATCATATAAGTACGTCTGAGCCAGTGACAACTCTACAACAGATTTATCCATCGGATCACCAGTAGTGATGGTGATACATGGCTGTGTACATTATGTATATACAACTCGTCTAAACATCAACCCAACAATGTTAGATCTGTAAATTTGCTTTCGCAAATTTTTGTTCTTCCTCGCCGGGATTCGAACCCATGCTACTGAGATATCGTGACACCGTCGCCTGCACTGTAGCTGTCCCGCTAGACCACACGACCACCTGGGCTTCATAAAATGAAACTTTCGGTGGCCGGGTGTTACCTTCCACGTCAGTTTAATCTAGCGTCGTACTACAGTACATGATATATAAGGCTTGGAGATATTATTTTTACAGATCAGCTAAATTATCTATAGTAAAGGATCCTACAAATTAATGTAAGATACAGTCACAGAAAATAATTATATTTATAAGTACGTCTGAGCCAGTGACAACTCTACAACAGCAGTGCTGCTGGTGATCCGATGGATAAATCTGTTGTAGAGTTGTCACTGGCTCAGACGTACTTATAAATATAATTATTTTCTGTGACTGTATCTTACATTAATTTGTAGAATCCTTTACTATAGATAATTTAGCTGATCTGTAAAAATAACATCTCCAAGCCTTATATATCATGTACTGTAGTACGACGCTGGATTAAACTGACGTGGAAAAGTAACACCCGGCCACCGAAAGCTTCATTTTATGAAGCCCAGGTGGTCGTGGTCTAGCGGGACGGCTACAGTGCAGGCGATTTGGTGTCACGATATCTCAGTAGCATGGGTTCGAACCGGCGAGGAAGAACAAAAATTTGCGAAAGCAAATTTACAGATCTAACATTGTTGGGTTGATGTTTAGACGAGTTGTATATACATAATGTACACAGCCATGTATCACCATCACTGCTGGTGATCCGATGGATAAATCTGTTGTAGAGTTGTCACTGGCTCAGACGTACTTATAAATATAATTATTTTCTGTGACTGTATCTTACATTAATTTGTAGGATCCTTTACTATAGATAATTTAGCTGATCTGTAAAAATTACATCTCCAAGCCTTATATATCATGTACTGTAGTACGACGCTAGATTAAAACTGACGTGGAAAGGTAACACCCGGCCACCGAAAGCTTCATTTTATTTTTTTCGTGTGGTCTAGCTGAACGGCTACAGTGCAGGCGATTTGGTGTCACGATATCTCAGTAGCATGGGTTCGAATCCCGGCGAGGGAAGAACAAAAAATTTGCGAAAGCAAATTTACAGATCTAACATTGTTGGGTTGATGTTTAGACGAGTTGTATATATATATATTTCATTTCTAACACTGAGTCGATACTGCTGCCTGTCACAGATACCTTTGGCATGGAACCCTTTCTCTTTTCATTTTTTGTTGTTGGTGTTTTCGTTTTTGTTAAATTGTCTACATATAATTCTAACTTCTTTTCCCTTATTTTTTATGTTTTGGTCTTATATATATCAACTCAAAATCATGATAAAGTAGATCGAGGAGCAGCACGTAGGAACTATTGCAAAATTGTATGGATAAGACCAAACACAGGGAAAATAAATTGAGTTGAAATATTTAAGAAAATTAATAAAAACACACAAAAATATAAAATTTTAATCCTCCAAGCTCCTGTGTTGCTGGTGGAATGCTAGTGTTTCTGTATCGGTATGATTTATAACATTACTTCCTTAAATCTTCCGTTGATTTATTCTGAAATTATTACGAAAATTTAAGTGGATTTTGTTATTCTTGTTAGGACCCCTTTTCGGCATATAGCTTCTCCAGTATTGAAGTATTAATACATCCTTGGTATTTACATTTGTGGGTAAAAAGTAATAACTGAAATTAAATCAAGAAAGCGCTTCCGGGACTCAATGAAATTTTAAACTGCTATTTTTTAAGCCAATTTGAATCAATGACTTTAAACACACACTTTTAAAAAATATCATACAATAAAACATTACTACGTTTCATATGATGTTTAGACTTCCCTGTTCTCGGTCTGGGTGACTTGTTTTTTTTTATCAAATTTAAATGAGCCATATTTGTTACGCATCATTATTTCGATAGTCCTTAAGTCATATACTAGTATCTAATCTATGTTATATAACACTATTTGAATAATGAATTAAATAAATAGTTTGACAAAGTTGTCATGAAATTGAAGTTCCTTCATAATATAAGTTCAAAATGGAAAAATCCTGAACTGTTACATCATTAGTTCGTAACAAAAAAATGGTATAGGAAATTTGTTCCGACAAAACCAAATATTATGGCATTGTTTATTTTAAAGTTTCCAGGGGAACTTCTGTTAGGAGGGACAAATATACGCTGACAAAGTCACAAGTGAGTTGCTGTTTATTATAGAATACAAACCTTTCATGGATCTTAAGCTAGTTCCTGTGCAGAATGAGAAAGGTCTTGATTGTGATTTAAATCATTTCCAAGTAATTTAAGTTCTTGTTCCTGTGACATCTCATCATTATATTCAAACATTTAAGTTGCCATGGTTGCTTCATATTATTTTATCTGTTTAAAACGTAAGTGTTTTTACAGTTTACTATCAGCTGCCATTTACCATAGTTTTTGTATCAATTATTTGAACTTGACAGAAAGCCATCTTTAGTTTTATACATTATCAACACATAGCTTCCTTATGTCCGTAAGACCCACGGGTTTTCTGTTCTGATCATTCCAGTCAGCTGTTGATTTTCGACCTAATGCAACAACTAAATAGATTACATGACAAATAATCTGTATTTATTAAAAACACCTCTAAAGCTAAAACTCATATATCATTTTGGTCTATTTTTTAACTATGTATTATATTCTCACTATAAGTTTGTGTGGGGAAGGCGTATTGCAATCACTTGTCCGTTCGTTCATCCGTCCTTCTGTTAGTTTATAACCTGTATTTTCGTTACAATTTTCCAGGTACTACTGAACAGTTGAATTCACATTTAGGTGATGGGTTGTTACGTATGAGCATTTTTCTGATCTGTCACACATCTAATACTTTGAAAATGTCAATATGTTTAATGAACTTAAAATTGTCGTCACACATTTCTCCTGTATTACCGAACATAATGACGTTTTTAGTAAACAGCTTGACAGTGATAAGCGGTAATGCGCAAGTGCTTTTCGAATCTTTATGACACCTACCGCCTGTTTTCCGATGCTTTGAATACGACCGTCGGTAGACTTTGCTTTACTTTGCAAAATTCTGCCACTACCCAATATACAATTATATTTTACCAGTGGTAGTCCAATTCTTCAGCCCTTCACCCCGGTCGACACTGCTTGCAGAACTTACTTATTTGATACGTTTTAATTTGTTCTCGTTCGGATTTTCATGAAATATTTGTCACTGAACGGTTAGCAAAATCATCAATCAATCACTCCGACTGTTGAGACGTATGACCAATACAATGTCGAATTACTACGACAACAAAAAATGTGTTGCCTGGCCATATCATGTCAGAATACTGCGGCATCGGATGATACCATAAGTCTGCTCTTTGGCACTATTGACCCTAGCTTGTATCACTTTTATGTATTTATGCCAAACGTTAAACAATATCTATTTAGCATCCTTCGTTTTGTAACATTTTGATTTCAAAATATTCCATTGGGTTTTGGTTGCAGTTGCAAAATTCTCTATTTGTTATAATCAAGATGACTGTGGTGGAGAAGTATCTTCAGCCTGACTTCTCCCGTACAAAAGTAAGTCAAGGATCGAACAAGATTTGCAAGATACTCCTACGTTATTTATGGTTAAATATACAGAGTAGCTAATGTATTAAATGAATAGTACGAATAAACAGAGGTATGTGTCCACCAATTTTGTCTCGTTAATTTGCTGTTGACATGTACATACATTGGTTTTTTGGAAAATATTGTCTTTTTTTTTCTTTTTTTCCATCAATTTTAAAATCCAACTCAATAAAACTAAAAATTAAATGCTACGCTGGGCGCAGCTTGATTGCGATTAGATAACTGACACAGCATTATGGGGAGGCGAAAGATACCAAAGGGACATTCAAACTCATAAGTCGAAAATAAACTGGCAACGCCATGACTAAAAAAGAAAAAGACAAACAGACAAACAGTACACAAAACATAAAACACAACATAGAAAACTAAAGACTGAGTAACACGAACCCCACCAAAAACTGGGGGTGATCTCAGGTGCTCCGGAAGGGTAAGCAGATCCAACTCCACATGCTATCATCTGTGAAACGAATATTCCACAGCGGTCAACCATTTCGTGATGGCGTCCGTAAATCACGGATTTATCAAGGAAATCATGATAGGAAGTACAAGCCCTGGAATATCGTATCAACTGGGAGATATATACTCCGTATGCAGGCGCTGCTGGAATGTTGCTACATAGAAATGGAAAGTTCACAATTGGGAAGCTGAAATCATCTCTTTTGTCGTAAAGTTTTGTATTCAACCGACCCTCATTGTCAATTTCTAGATGTAAGTCAAGATATGAGGCAGACATAGGTTTCTGACAAAGAATGAATGTGGTCAAAGAGCTGAAAATTTTTAAATTGGACTTTTACCTATTATGGTCCAATATCCAAAATCTAAATACACGCTTAGATTCAGCATATCAAAGAACCCCATATATTCAATTTTTGTTGAAATCAAACAAAGTTTAATTTTGGACCCCGATTTAGACCAACTTAAAAACTTGGACCAAAACCAAAAATCTAAATATATGTTTAGATTCAGTATGTCAAAGAACCAGTTGATAATCAATGTTTTTATAAAATCAAAATAAGTTTAATTTTTGACTATGTGGTCCAATTTGAAAACCGATCCCAAATCAAAAGATCAAGGCGACAAGTTTTCGAAAACGTAATTATGTTTTCACTGGTGCAAACCTCTATTGAATATTAAATATATATTCCGTACTTACGTTGGGGTTTCGCTTTTCCAACGCCTTGAGTAAAAGTCCAAAAGAGCTGAAATTTCCAGAGATAGCATAACTTCGGATCTCCTTACTGACATTCTCGCTAAAGTGGGTTGGAGCTATCAAATGAGGGCATGATGGATTGGACAAGATGTGCTTTAAATAAGGCAACGTACAGACTTACACATGATTTTAAATGGGCGAACATGACACATTGTTTCCGACGTTCAATTCAGCACGAACGCACACCAAGTTGTCTTACAAATGCACGTTTTTAAACTTTCTTCACACATCTCATTTCAAATTGCATTTAAATTTTAAAAATTGTGTTTTTAAAAATATTCTTTTTAATAATGGATATTTTTAAAATGCTCACAAATCACTAGTGTGCCTGTAACTATAAACATTTGTCAGAAAAAGCAAAAACATTGACTAAACATCATATATATCACTAAAATTAAAACCATGCAGGTACTCGAAACAAGGCTAGAAGTTTATATTTTTCAGACCTCTATAACAATGCAGTATAAAACATACGTTGATATATTAAAACGTTAATATTTGAGTTTAACTTTCCATTAAAAAAGCATCAATAAAACAAATATATTGCAACTATTCAAAACTTCAAAACATAAGCTCTAGTGGTACTTCATCTATCCTTCAACTCTGTCAGAAAAAAAGATGTTTTGGATTTGAATAATTATGTATGTATCTTTCTCTGTATAGGTTGGATGTTCAAATACATATTTACTATAGATCTCTAAGAAACTGCTTTCGAGTAAACAAAGAAAAAAAATACAAACCTTCTGACAAATTTTTTTCGAATTCATAAAACAATAAGAAAAATATTATATAAAATTCAGATACATACCACAATATGACTGTTTAATATATCACTTTGAACATTTACAGAACACAAATTGAGTATGATAGAGTAAATATCAATACAAAAATAATAAATAGGAAGAAAGTAAGAAGTTTTTTTAATGAAAAGTTAAAACAATTAAAGCATGTATATCAAAATATTGCACACATTTGATTATTCAAATTCCACACCATTATATATTCAGATATTGCACAAATATATCTATACCAATACAGGCATTCCATGTTATACAATTAAAAAAGCTGAGCCAAAGATACTTTATTCTCATACAAAACGTTTATAACCTTTAAACTGTGTTAATAACATCAAATCATTGAAGTTGTGTCAACCTCGTATGTCTTTGGTTTGTTTGTGTCGTTTAGTTGCTGTCTCATTAACATCATATATTCATCACCTCCTTTTATGCATCTTCCTTGCAATAGTTTATAATGGTACAAAAAAATATTTCAAATCATATATCACCCATATTGACAAACTCCATTCGGGTTATACTTCCCTTTCTCTTCAAGAACCGTAACATTATGTCACCACTGTTTAGGAGTTTGCCATATTGATATACATTAGAAATGGCTATGCTCGGCAAACATTTCATTAAGTAAAAATATTCTAATAATCTTGGAGCTGACTATTGCATAAATCGTACTTGAATCTCAAACAAACATCATGAAGAAGAATTTATTTTTCTTCAAATCTGAAAGACGACTATGGTGTTCTAGATACGCTTACTTTTTCAAGAATTGACCAATGTAAGTAATCTGTATAATCTAAAAATCAAAAAAGTAATTTTTTAAGTATCTTCAAGATAAAGAGCGAAGCCTGAATAGAGAAGTAAAACACAGAAATACTATTATATGTAGAATTTTATAAAAATTGAAAAATCCTAAACTTTGAAAAAAATCAAGTAAAGGAAAATCCTGAAAGTGTACACAATTTTTGTAACTTACAGCTTTACAACTGTAAGAGGAGGGATGCAAACATACAAGCAGACATATAGATGTGTCTCTCTCAAACTCACCTTTGCAGGACCACACAATTTATACATGTACTTGAATATTGAGTTTTTAAATCAAGATGAAGGGTCGCAACAATGAATCATGGTCCAATTAGTATACTGGAGTTAAATTAATTAAATAAGTTCTCCTTAGTCTGAAAAAAATCAGTAGTTAAGACATCTACCATTTCTTTACTAAAGGTTAATGCCAGAAAAATGTTGGTAAATCTCATTTCTCCTCTCAGATTAACTTGCTGTCTTTTCATTTTAAATCATCTCGAACTACAAAGTAAAGCCGACTCTATAAAAAGAACGACAACCTCACGTTTATTGTCAGATATCCCAAACTGTCTTTCCATGCCAATTTTTTATATTTCACTCGTGTTCATACGGTATAAAATCAACAGTCATCATAGTCATTAGATGGCGAGACGTTGCTAGAAGTAATAGGATAACAACTGGGTTAGTCAAGGCAAATAGTGAAATAATCTCCCGATTATCTGACATTTTCCAACTTGTAAATGGTTAGCAAGCGTTTCTCACTGTCCTTTTCCATATCCACACATTTATTTTCTTCGGTCATGTTGGGTTTTTTCATTTTACTTCTGATTTATTACTCCTTTCCCATTTCATCATTTCAAAATATCTGGAATACACAAATCCATTTTTATGAAAATGCATGAAGAGCCTGTCTGATGTATACATATATCTTATAGGTGCACAGGGTAAGGGAACATAGGAATGAGGGTGGGAAGCGTGAGTCAGTGGATGGGAACCGAGGGGAGATGGGAAGTTAAAATAGGGATATGCTGAAAACGAACAAAAATGACATATTTTCGTCTGAGTAAAGGGATAGGAAGGTGGGAATAAGGGGAGTGAAACGGAAGTTAGAGGTAGAGATGTGGGAATCAGGGACCCCCTTTCCACCCCTCCTATATGAAATACCAAGTTAAATATGTAATAAATGAAGTAATTTGCTTAAGCATAGATACATAAAATACCACAAAATTATATGTAATGTAAATTAAAAACCGGGGAAAATTCAGGAACACACTGTATCCGGGTAAAGTGTTTGTACTTATATAGAAACAAATAATAAGAGTACACGGGTAAAGTAAAGCCAAATAAAACATAGAACCATTAAGTACCTGGCTTTAGTATGGGTGCATAAAATGCCAGTTACAGTACAAATATGTGTACAGAAAGAACAAAACTACAGCCTTAGTACATGAGTACCAGGCTTGATAATGAATAGATAATGGAATTTCAAAGCTACAGTACCAAACCAAAATATAATTAAGTATAGGTATACCAGACATACATAAAGTAGCAAGCTAAAATAAGAAGTACACGATATACATAAAGTGGCAAGTTAAAATATGATGCATGGACATGATGTACCAGATTGCATAAACGATATGCATAAATAAAAAGTTGAAATATAGGTAATGTGTACATGAAAAACAAGGATGCATCAAAAGGTACAATAAATGCTAGTCTGCATTGTAGATAAAGGAAAAAATAAGACTATAAATAAGTACATGAAGTCCCTACAAGGGAATACGAATCTCGAGTATATTTTGTGTACCTGTACACTATTAAGTATAAGAACATGAGTACGGTTAATGAATATAGGTACAGAATGAATCTGAATTCAAAAAGATACAAGAACATCAGATTAAAGAATAGATATTTGACTGCACGTGAAGTATCAAGCTTAATATTTGCTTCACAAAATGCCAGGTTTACAAGGTTATACAGTATAAAACCGGAAATTGAAAGTATAGACCAAATACAATCTTGTAAACACGCACCGAAGCTCGCAAACTAGTCAACTTCGTCATCGGTTTGGCCTTCTAACTTTTTGTTCGAGCGAAAATAATGGGTCTTATGTAGAAAATGGCGTAAAATAATTTAAACCTGATATTTTTTATGAGATTTCACAACCACAATATTTTGCTTTCTTATAGGTTTTTTCTATGGCCACTGACGACTCATGCGTTTACCATGCGAAATGTAAAGCTTTCTATTTTTTTCACGTGGTATTTTTGAGTAGTTTAAAAAAAACACTTAGTTGATCCAATCGCTGAGGTATATGGCGTCCCCGAGGGTCCCACCAACTCATTAACCATTGTTCATTTTCAACCAAAAATGACCTGTAATACGGTCGTTTTTGTACTGTTCATGAATTATAAAAATCATTCCATATACTAAGGACTTTCTATCCCAAGACATAGATGGCCGTAGACAGATTTGACACAACGTTTTGGAAGTTTTCGTTTTCAATGCTCATCAATTCCTTCGTTTTGGCTTTAGTTTAACTATTCAAACGCAACTGAATAGTCTTATGTCGACCAATGGCACAAATGGCGATCTTAATTCAAAACTTGGCCATTTTTTGTAAGTTAACTGTTCATAAAATGTTACATTCATTCGAAATATAGTAAACTTACTTTTTAATTTCATTATCCAACCAGTCCTTGTGTAAAAGTTTCGTCAACCATGATTCTGGTAAAGCAGACATACCAAGTTTGCATCCAAGTAAAGCACCTCCAACACACGCATTCGAATCGGCATCTCCTCCCTACGTAGAATATAAATTAGGTAAACAATTAATAAAAATATTCACATATTATTCAATTGGAAAATGCAGGATATATAGACAACCAGCAAGACAGAAGGAGCACATAAAACTAAAAAAAAACTAAACAATATGCCTTTACCCCCTTAAAATCCAAGAGGAGTCACAAGAGCCTTTCAAACATCGTCTTTGGTGAAAAGAAAACTGTCTACCTACAAGCTCAAAACAACCAAGGAATTTTTAAAGTGCTGTACCACAACATGCAATGTGACTTGTGATAATTGTAACGATCCATACAGCATTCAGCAACCATTTAATACCACAATACAAATAATAAAAAAAGACATCGTGTACACATTAATATAAAAATAAGGGATGTGATTAAGACTGCTAATGAGACAACTATCCACCAGAGTTGAAATGACGTGGATGAAAGCAATTATAGGTTCATCGTCCCCAATACGAAAAAATGTGACATAATTCAAACGAGAAAACTAAGCATAGTTTATCAAAATACAATTTACGAAAAACATATATGACTGACATGAACCAACGACAACAACTGAATTGCGTTCTCCTTGGGACAGGCACTCAGAATATGTCAGGGTTGAACACGATTATGAGAACGCAACACTTTCATAACGTGAGACAATGGTGCAAACTGTAAAACCAGTTGCCAACTAAGTAGATCGGTACGATGCACAATTAAATTTTCACTTAAGAGGGAGTTTTTGTTTTAACCTCTTTTCATTTTGGACAGTACCAATTGAACAATACAGCAATTACTGTAGCTATATATCATTCTCTTTAACCTCTATCCAATTATTAAATCTTCAACTGCGAGGCTTGGCTTCACACATTTATTTGTTTTGGGGCAAATTAACAATTTAAAAATTCAGAAGAATTGAAAGATTTTAACTTTAAGGAGTCGAAAGCTATTACATTGAATTGGAAGTTATGTATGATTTTTCACTATCTGCCACAAAACGATATCGGATAAGTTAAAGATCTTCTTACCTTTCCTGATCACCCGAGATTATCCCCAATTTAGTGGGTTTCGTATTGCGCAGTCTTTAGTATTATATGCTGTGTTTTCTGTAGGCTACTATTTCTTGTCTTTTGTTCATTTTTCGTTTTTTAATTGTCATGGCATTGTCAGTTTGTTTTCGACTTATAAGTTTGAATACGTCTTTGGTATTTTGTCTCTCTTTAGCTTTTTATCTATATTTAGCGCAATTTTATATCCCATTTCCTCTAAATCCCTGACGGTGAAATAATGATAATGATATTAATTATGATTATTATCATTAACATGTGAAGTTGTAACGTAGTGTTATATTTTTTGTTTTAAAATGAAAGACTTTTTGTGGTGGAAACAATTCACTAGAGCCCAAAACAATTGTCAACTGTTGGCAAAGGGTTAAACTTGCGTCACAATACTAGTAAAAGGAAAGCCAATGTGGGGTTCCAAAAGCTATAACTGAATATTTACCTCCATCATAATTGTGGTGATTGTCTTCCGGAAATCATCTTGCTTCAATGCCCAGAATCCTGTTCCCATAGATTTGTATGTGTAGCCAATTTTATTAGCTTCATCTAATTTCAAATCTTTAATATCATCACATGTCAAATAAAACATAAGGTCTTTCTTTTCTGTATCCGTTTCTAAACACGTTGATGCATATTTGTAAGCATCTTGTATTATGTCATTGACTTTGAATTTGCCTTCTTTGTCCTTGTGCTTTCCTTGTAACATTGTCGCTATGGCAACAGACACAGCTACTGTAGAAGCCTGGCATCTTGGAGACAAAAAAAAATCAGAATGTGTAAAAAGTCAATTTTGCACACAATACTCCTCTATAGTCAGCTGCATTTTAAGTGTTATCCGTATCCAGTAATGGTTGAAACGCGTTTAAAGTTAACTTTTTTCTATTCCACTTCCTATTCATTTCTGTTTGAAATTTCGTCTAGTATTCAATTGCTTGAGACTGGATATTTCCAAACATCTTTATGTTACATTTCTGAAATCATTGTTAAACACCAATTCATCAATCAATTGATTTCGTAGAATTGAAAATTAGATGATTTTTTTAACAGACAGTGGAGGCCATTGCTTTTTATAGGTTGGAGACCTGACGCATTCTTCAAATACAATTGAGAATAGAAATGGGTAATGTGTCAAAGAGACAACAATCCGACCAAAGCAGAAAACAGCCGAAGTCCACAAATGGATCTTCAACACAGCGAGAAAATCCCGCACCCGGAGGTGGGCTTCAGCTGGCCACTAAAAATAAGCCTGTTGGATTCACCTTCGCACAAAATAAAAAGTTCTAAAGTATCATATGAAAGATCTAGATCTATTTAGACGCAAGAGATATATTGTTTTTTAAGGTAATAAATTACTCTGCATGTTTTAATACTAGTAAATGACGAATGTGTTTTTGCCAATGTTGAGTGTACATTAAAATATTCTAAACAAATTTACCTTGGATCGTGGTGTGTTGTTTTTGCAAAGTCCCTTGCATTTTTTGTTACATCATCTAAACTCCAGTACATGTGAATACCAACAATGGAGGTCCTCATTACAGCACCATTAGGAGCAATATTTCTGTCACGTTTATCCCAAACAAACCGAGCTACCTAAATTGTAGGTAAAGTATTCTGCTTGTGATTTGAAAGATTCAGAATATGTCATACCTTACAGTGCTGTATTTCATGTAGTTTAAGAATACGATTAAATCACATCCGGTTGTTACTTTGTTTTCTTATAGAATTATGCATAATCTCTTTCTATCAAAGGTTATTCAAAGATATTTTAATTTAATTAGTTTAAAAGTGTATTTTATTCATTGTGCAATATATCTTAAAAGGCCAAGAAATACACAATAATTCGTTTTGTCTACAAAAGACTCGTTAGTAACACTCGAATAAAAAAGTTAAAAAGGCCAAATCAAGTCCGAAGTTGAAGATTATTTGAATCAACTACGAAGTTAAAAGCATTGTAATCAAGTACGAAGTTAAAGAGCATTGTAATCAAGTACGAAGTTAAAGATTATTGTTATCAAGTACGAAGTTAAAGAGCATTGTAATCAAGTACGAAGTTAAAGAGCATTGTTATCAAGTACGAAGTTAAAGAGCATTGTAATCAAGTACGAAGTTGAAGAGCATTGTAATCAAGTACGAAGTTGAAGAGCATTGTAATCAAGTACGAAGTTAAAGAGCATTGTAATCAAGTACGAAGTTAAAGAGCAATGAAATCAAGTACGAAGTTAAAGATCATAGGAATCAAGTACGAAGTTAAAGAACATTGAAATCAAGTACGAAGTTGAAGAGCATTGTAATCAAGTACGAAGTTAAATAGCATTGGAATCAAGTACGAGGTTTAAGAGCATTGAAATCAAGTACGAAGTTAAAGAGCATTGAGGTGAAACAATAGATATTTGCAGTATAAAGAGTCTTTGAGATAGAATGACTACTATTTGTCGTGATTCTAAGATTGGTTTATTTATGTAAAATATCTGATAGACGATAAAGAGTAGAATTTACTTTATCTTGGATTTTCTTTTAATCTGTCAAACCAATTAAAGAAGAACAAATATTTCTGACGTATTTATTTATGGTAGTTTTTATTATGTTGGCTATATATATGACAGTATAAACAAAACTTTGCATACTTTCTGTTGTTTTGCATAATTTTTTGGTAGATAATGCTGTTTCAATGGTTTCTTAGTATTTATATTAAATGTGCTAAAATATAATGAGTTGTCCGTTTTGTAATGAAGAGTTTTAGAAATATGACAACACAGAGACTTCATTTGCTCTCACTTTAAATTTGTTCAGTATAGCCAGTTTATGGTAAGTACCACGTGAAATAAGTCTTGGCAATGTCATTGTCAGTTTATATTCGACTTATGAGTTTGAATGTCCCTTTTGTATCTTTCGCCTCTATTTTACCTCATGTGGGTCTTTTAGGAATTCCGGACGTGACGTTACGTTCATTGTTGTAAGACCTAAACCCAATCCAACAAAATCACCCAACTCACTAAAACCACTCTGTATCCAGGTTTTCAATTTTTTAGCAAAGTCAACAGGATCTACCTAGAAAAAAACTTTTTAAAATATAGGGATAGATATTGAGACGTCTTTAAAATGGAAATCAAGAGTTGTGTATTACCTCTAAACTTCGTTTTGGCTAGGTAGGATTTAATTTTGATATACATAGGAATTAAAAACTAACAAATAAAATGAACGGTACCAATTTTACTACACCAGATGCGCATTTCGACAATAAATGTCTCTTCATTGAGGCCAACTATTTGAAAATAAATTACTTATCCAAAAATGTAAATGAAACGTAAGAGTAGGTATTTTGATAAATAAAAATAAGGTAATTGTGGAAAACCCTAAACATAAGTACTTTTTTCATCCTCGACGTTTATCAGAGTGTTAAATGAAAATAAAAATGAAAAATATTTTAACAAACATAATAATATTTGAAGAAATGTACATTTCCGTTCTTTAAAGTCATAAAAAGTAAATAATTTTTAAATTTACAGGCTAGACAATCGATAATTGCAGCCTCCTTTTTATAAAGTGAATGTGGTTAAATTGTCTAGAGCGCTGGATGTTGACTTGGAAACTAGACATTCTGAAACATACCTTACCACCACAGTCGACTAAAGACCTCATGATTAGTATCATTTGGTCACTGTCATCTGTCCAGTCGCCTTCTTGCCATCTTGATCTGTGGAAATCACAAAGGATCTGTTTATGGTGATATTCCAATTTTTTGCTACTTTCCCATAATGCTGAGAGAAATTAAATATGAATAAACTAAATGGGAAAGTAAGTACACAAAATAATTACCACTTTCAAGGATAGTCCTGGCAATAAATATGCGTTCTTGTCAAATCAAATGTGTTGAAGATTTATATTAACCTATAGTTGTGTTTTGTATTAGCTTGTGCTGCTTTGTTAAGGTTTAATTGACTTTTTATATCAACTCCTTACTTTCAGACTTTCATTTTTTTGGACTTCTCAAATTAGATGTGATTTAAAAAAACAACAGATATTTAACGCTGACTTCATGGTTATTATTTCCATAAATGTCCTACTGAAGAATAAACACAAATAAACACTGATCTTTATATCATCATCCATAACCATAAAACCCCTATTTCAGCACCAATTTGATTGTGCAATTCACTTCCTTGAACTGATTCTCAAACTCAATACGTTTCTGTTTGTGGGGGTATATTTTTCTATAAGAGTTGTTATATGATACATCATTTTTGCTTGTTTTTTTTCCCTAGAGGAAAACATGTTTTCTGAGTTTCAGTTTTATAGCCTTTACATACGATACATTTATTGTAGAATGGAGCATCAGCATGTACCCATTTATATATAATGAGGAAGAACTTATATCCTTCATAGGCTTTGTTTATATATGATCAGCCTGCCATAAACTCTCTTTAGTACAGTTTTCTGGCTATTAACTCTGTAATATAAGAGAGGGACGAAAGATATCAGAGGGACAGTCAAACTCATAGATCGAAAACAAACTGACAACGCCATAAATATAAAAGACAAACTGACAAATAATAGTACAGATGACACAACATCAAAGACTAAAACGAACCCCAATCTCAGGTGCTCAATCCAGAGATAAATAGTCAATTCGTCACATTTCAAACTCATAAAAATAATCGAATAGAGATATCAGTTTTTCTAGTATTTTTGATTATTGTTTACAACCACTGGGTCGATTCCAATGCTGGTGGACATTTCTTTCCCGATGGTATCACCAGTCCAGTAGTCAGCACTCTTGTTCTGATATGAAATATATATAATATAGTTCTCTTGTTTTTTTTTTTAATTTTGTGTTTAAATATTATATTATATCGAAACACTAGGGTTCTGATTCCAGGCATAGATTGCATTTATCAGGTTTAGCACAACGTTTTATTTTCAATTTTCATTGACATCGTTATTGATTTGGCTACTAATTTAATTCGAGCGCCACTGATAAATACTGTGCAGAGGAATTATGCCTATGGCGTTATAAATTATGACTATGTTTTATCTTTTAATTAAAAACTTCCTTGATGCTCACTTTTATCAATCTTACAGGTAATGTCATCAACCATCCAGCAAAAATGTCATACCAAAATCTCCATTCCTTAAACAATCTTTTTCCAGTGAAAAGTTAAAACTCAAACTGGTCGAGAACGGCTATAAGACGGGATAAGATTAGGGTCTCCTGTGCTGACCTATTAATGCGTTCATTTTCTATATTGATACTATTAATAACTGTTGATGACCTTTTAAACGTCGACGGCTTTTATTATCCTTAGAATAACTAGAAAGCTAAAACAATATTCACCATCTTTGCCTCATCCTTTGATAAGAATTCAGTGAGAAGTCCAATTGCATCCCCAATACATTGTCCATATATAGTTGCTAGCATCCTGTCCATCGTTTCTGTTGATGGTTGGTTAGGCTTAAAAAGAACAGCAACAATATTTTAATACATCATCATGCGTCTGTGCGTACATTTCTGCATGTGTGCTTGTTGGTCCTGAATATGCAGGACTTTGAAGCCTCATAAAATCCACAGTTTGATGTGGGGTATGAATTGCTTATTAGTTGTCTATGTAGTGTTTTGTGAATTCGTTAATCATTTCTTGGCCTTTTTTTTCGTTTTTGCTATTGTGTTGTAAGTATTTCTCGACTTGTCAGTTTTGAGTGTATCCTTGGTATCGCCTGACTCTTTTTTCTTGACTGGTTGTCTCAAATATAATAGTTTTGGAAAAAGGAGGCGGAATTAAAACGTATATTTACGATCGGTTCAGGGCATTCATTGCTAAATGGCAATTAAAAAATTTCGTTACAGGTAACATTCAGTGTTGTTATATTTTTGACACCATTTGTGTATAATTTCATCATTTTTGTAACGACTTTTCCTTTGATATCAGGTATGCACCTTCTTTCTTAGTCAGACCTCGAGTACAAGAGGTATTGGTATCGATTCTTAGCTTGATGAAAAGAAGACTTTAAAACAGGTGGTGGCTGCTTTTCAACTGATTAGACATTTAGAAATATGAGCGTAGATTGGTCGACTGTGTCGGACTAGACTGATATGTCTTTATGAGGACATTAATTTTGACATGTAGCAAGTCAAAACCCGATTTACCTTATGTCGATCTAGTATTAGGCAGAGTATATTCATATGTATTTATTCAAGTTTAACGTACACAAGTTTCTATTTATGTAAACAAACACACGTGAGTGTCTGTCTTTATAGTGGTCATCAATTGGTGTTTGTATTAAATAAACAGGTTTGTGTTTAAATATATGATATTTCGGATATGTCAATATTTGTCGCAATGCGTAAATAAATTTTGATAATTGATATGTAAATAAATAGCACGGGATTTTTTAAGCGCGAATAGTTTTCTTGTTAATAGTAACTTAAGGAATATTGTCATTTGAAGCTCGTATACTGTGCAGTTAAGTTTGGATGAAAAACCCCTACCCCACCCTATGAATATTTGTATTTTTGTAATGCTTTTATACCTAGATAGATAATAAGATTTCTCACTTTGATTTTCTATTTTGCAGGCTGTCGAGTACCACGCAGTGGTGTTGCCGTATCATCGGGACTCAAATTATTTCATTTTGTTGATAATATAAATAATCAAGTAAGCTGTACATGCTGGCGAGCTTTTCATGTGAAACAAGTATTTATTTTTTATTTTATAAATACTTTATGTTCTTTTGAGGTAACGAGTGAGAAAATAAATGTTAATATCATATTAACGTCCTGAATATGCATATAGCATTTGCATGGACGTTAAGCAGGCATCAAGCGCTTAATTTCTTTAAAAAATATTTTAACAAAATAATTCATGATTTTGAAACCAAGCAATCAAGATTTCAGGACACCACTATATGCAACACGGCAGCTTTATCACCAGAACATATCATTCAGACTGATGACTGTTAAAACTATGAGGCAAAACTAGAAATTTTATTAACAAAATTCTTCTTAAATTGTCACAAATTACTATTTTCTTTGCAAGTTGATAACTTGTATTTGTTGAGTATTTATACGTCTTTTAAAGGACTGATTTTGTATTTAGTATTCCAAATTCTTTTCTATATTTTTTTTTATATATGTATTGTATAAATTTTGATAAACCATCCGACGCCTTCGTTAGAATTATGTATAGAGTTGAGTATTATCTAGGCGTTCTATCATATACATTTCTTTACCCGATTGACTAGCTGTTATGTTTTTGATATTAAATACTTAATAAATGCAGTTTACTTTATTCATATGAATAAATTTATGCATTATTAGATTACAAATTTAATCATTAATTGAAGAAAATCAGTTTTTTTATTCCTAGACTCCAACATTTCAATTACTTTCTCATACTAGTATCTCCTTCGTGGTTGCAGGGAGGATTCTATACGGTTCCTGACTCGGCATTTAAGAAACAATACAGTTTTCAGTGTTAATAGTTTCATTTTATTAACTTCCTTGTTAAAAACGGTAGTAAGATTTGGACCATTTAATCAGACAATCATCTACCCAGTACATTTCTGTACCATTTGAAATTTAACAGCAATAAAACATCTTTGTAATTATCTGTACTTTGTCAATGTCTATCAAATAAACCACCATTTGAAGATGTTTGTTGCTTAATTTCTTCAGATGTACGACGACAGGAACACGGACCCAATTATTCCCCCTCATTACTTCAAGGCAATTTTATTATAATTGAGGGGCAGATTTTTTTATTCCTTATATTAAAATTTCAATTTTCAAGTTTCAAATACCCTTTAGATATACTACAAATCTAAGCATTTTTACATAATTTTCATCTCAGTACAAATTAATTATCCCATTGAAAAGATGGAAGGTTGATATAGGAACTTCATTCTATATATTTCAATATTTTAAATGAATGAGAACATCAAAATATCCGACCACAAATGTGTCCGTATACAAATGTATCCACAAAAAGGCTTAATTGTAATGATAAACACATTTGATTTGGTCACACGTTTCATGGAGTGATCGTGTTCAGTAATTTATTGGTCAATTCGAGTATTCAAAAACGCATTTTACCATGCTGTTTATTAGTAATACTTACAGAAGCCGTTTTGCCATCTCCGCTGTCCGCCATTGTCAGATAATACGATGAATTTTAATGAAAAATGTCGTGTTTAAATCCTTTCATTTAAATAGGAAATAAGCAATATCTATAAATAGAATCTAACACGTTAACATGGTTAATATATTTATATTCTTTTTATATTCGAATCAGAAATGAGGATTCTTCTTGATTAGTCTTTTTCTTATTCTTTTTAAACTTGTTCGATCGATTTCACTTTTCTTTATTGAAAAAAAAACCTCAATTATTCAAGTTTTATTACATGAAAATTCTTGTTCTTTTTTTTTTTTTATAGAATTCATGATCATTTATTGTCTTTCAATTTTGCTAATGTGCTTTGTCTATAGATAAAAAAAGAAGATGTGGTATGATTGCCAATGAGACTACTCATCACAAGAGACCAAAATACACAGAAATTAACAGCTATAGGTCACCGTACGGCTTTCAACAATGAGCAAAGCCCATACCGCATAGTCAGCTATAAAAGGCCCCGAAATAACAAATGTAAAACAATTCAAACGAGAAAACTAACGGCCTAATTAATGTACAAAACAATGAACGAAAAAAAATGTATATGCGTTTTTGTGTTTCTTTGTTACATATTTATTTGTTTTTATAGTGATTAAGATTATAACACAATGTTGAATGTTGTATCCCTATTTTTGACATTTTTACCTATTATGTCTGTTTTGTTCACACATCGTTGTCAATATAATGGAATTTTATGCGACTGTCATAAGCTAGCTATAAAACCAGGTCTAATCCACCATTTTCTACATAAGAAAATGCCAGTACCAAGTCAGGAATATGATAGTTATCCATTCGTTTGATGTGTTTTATATTTTGATTGTGCCATTTGATTACGGACTTCCCATTTTGGATATTCCTAGGAGTTCTGTATTTTTGTTATTTTACTTTTTATTAATAAAAGTAAATCCATAAAAGTGGTTTGAACGACAATTATAAAGTAATATATGTACACATATTTCATTTCTAGCACTGAGTCGATACCGCTGCTTGTCACATGCACCTTTGGCATGTAACCCCTTTCTCTTTTTATTTTTGTTGATGGTGTTTTAGATTTTTGTTATATTGTCTAAAAAAAATTCTAACTTATTTTCCCTTATTTGATATGTTTTGTTCTTATATATATCAACTCAATATAATGATAGAGTAGAGGTACAGCATTTAGGAACTATTGCAAGATTGTATGGATAAGACCAAACATAGGAAAAATACAATGAGTTGAAATATTGAAAAAAAAAATATAAAAAATTTAAAAAAAAAGAAAAAGAGAAAGGGGTTCATCCTCAAGCTCCTGTGTTGCTGGTTGACTGCTAGTGTTTCTGTATCGGCATTATTTATAAAATTTCTTTCTTAAATCTTCCGTTGATTTATTCTGAAATTATCAAGAAAGTTTTAGTGGATTTTATTATTCTTGTTATGACCCTTTTTGGGCATATAGCATCTAGGTTTAAACGTATAAACTGAAATTAAATCAAGAAAAGCTTCCGTAATTCACTAAAATTTTAAACTGTTATTTTTTAAGCCAATTTGGATCAATGACTTTGAACAAACACGTTAAAAAATTATCATACAATAAAACATTACTACGTGTCATGTTATCATAGGTACATATGATATTTAAATATTTTCCAAACTTCATTGTTCTCTGTCTGGGTGACTTGTTTTTTATAAAATTTAATTAAGCTATATTTGTAAGGGATCTTGTATTGTAGTCATTTTCACTTCTGTTAGGCGGGACAAATATACGTTGCCAAATTTATAAGTGAGTTACTGTTTGTTTTATTTTATAGAATACAAACCTTTATGGATTATTAGCTAATTCCTGTGCAGATTGATAAAGGTCTCGATTTTGATTTAAATCATTTCAAAGTAATTTGTGACTTCTCACTATTATATTCAAACATGTAATTTGCCATTGTTGCTTCCTATCATTTCGTATGTTTGAAAACGTAAGTGTTTTTTACAGTTTACTATCAGCTGCCAGTTAAACTAGTTTCGTATCAATCAAAAATGACAGAAGGCCATCTTTAGTTTCAAAAATAATGAACACATAGCTTCCTTATGTCCGTTAGACCCACATGTTTTCTGTTCTTATCATTCCAGTCAGCTGTTTTCGACCCAAAGCAACAACCAAAATGGATCCATATTGCGTAAAAATACCTCTAAAGCTTAAACTCATGTATCCACAACCTTGTTCAATTTGGTCTTTCTGTTATGGAAAATATGCAATGATAACTTTGATTATGTCTATAAAAAAATCTAATGTTACTTTGTTTTTGTATATAATCCATAAATACAGGCGGTGCACCGAACTATTTATTATATTCTCACTATAAGTGTGTATGTATTCGGTGGGATGGGCATATTGCAATCATCTGTCAGTTCGCTCGTCCATCCTTCTTTAAGTCTCTTACTTGTACTTTCGTTACAATTTTTCAGGTACTACTGAACAGTTGGATTTCACAAATACGTCAGCAGCTTGTCATGATCAGTGAAGGGTTGTTACGTTTGAGCATTTTTCTGATATGTCAGACACTTAAAACTTTGAAAATGTCAATATGTTGAATGAACTTAAAATGGCTGTCACACATTTCTCCTGTATTACCACTGTGGTGAAGCTTATTACAAACAGAATCTTTATGACACCTACCTCCTGTTTTCCGATGCTTTAAATTACGACCGGGTGCATGCCCTCCTTTACAAAATTCTGCCCTACCTAATATACAATGATGTTTTTCCAGTGGCAATCCAATTATTTAGCCCTTCATCCCGGTCGACATCACTCGCAGAACTAACTTTTTGATATTTTAATTTGTTCACGTCCGGATTTCATGCAATATATGTCACTGAACGGTTAGTAAATTTATCAATCAATCACTGCGAATGCTGAGATGTATGACGAATACAATGTCGAATTTCTACGACAACAAAATAATGCGTTGCTTGGAAATAACGGGTCAGAATATTGCGGCATCGGATGATACCATAAACCTGTTCTTTGGTACTATTGTCACTTTTATGTATGTATACCAATCGTTTTATAATACTTATTTAGCATCCAGTTTAGCATTAGTAACATTTTTTTTTGTCGCTGTTGTAAAATCCTCTATTTGTTATAACTAAGATGACTGGGGTGAAGAAATATCTTTTGCCGGACCTCTCCCGTACAACAGCATTCTGTGAGTATTGCATGGCAATTCATAGTCCCTTACCGGCTAAAAATATTCATTGTATTGGAACAAAATTCAAACTTGATCTATAACTTGTCATGGTGTAAACTATATAACAAATATAAAGTCAATATCTTCAAGCATGACGAAAAAAAGTGTTGAAAACTGATTATTTACGTGAATTTTATAAGTCCAAGGACCATAACTCTGCACAAAATCATCAGACCGTAACAAAATTCGAACTTGATCTGTAACTTGTCATGATAAAACTATATACCAATTTTCAAATCAATATTTTCAAGCATGACGAAAAAAGTGCGGAAAACTGATTATTTGAGTGAATTTTCTAAGTCCAAGGACCATAACTCTGCACAAAATCATCAGACCGGAACAAAATTTGAACTTGATCTGTAACTTGTCATGATAAAACAATATACCAAATATCAAATCAATATCTTCAAGCATGAAGAAAAAAATGTGGAAAACTGATTTGCCGGACTGACGGATGGACAGACAGACAGACAGACTGACAGACAGACAGTCGGACGGACGGAGTGCAAACCTAAAGTCCCCCTCGGACTTCGTCAGTAGGGGACTAATAAATAAATGGAGCATGTGTCCATGGGACACAGATGATGCCCCTGCTTGCATATAAAGTTATAAAGGGACATAACTGAAGAGCGAAAAAGTTACTCTACCCATATTACTTCATCTGAGTTTTGTGGTAATGAGCATTGTGCATAAGTGTCATTGCTTTTGGTTGATGAAAACTTAAGTTAGAAACGAAAAAAATTCAGCAATATTTCCATTTGAAAAGGGGCATAACTCTAGAAAAGTATAAGTGACGACGTCCAAATTCAAACTTGATCTGTGTCTTGTGGTAATAAGCAGTGTGTAGAAGATTTGTAACATTTGGTTGAGGCAAACGAAAAATTCAGTATTTTTGCATTTGTAAAGGGCATAACTCTTGAAAGGTCAAATTGACGACTGTCAAATTCAAACTCGATTTGAGTTGTATGGTAATAAGCATTTTTATCAGATTCATAACATTTGGTTGAGGAAAACTTAAGTTCGAGAACGGAAGCCAATTTGTGATATTTTAAGTATCTTCAAGACAAAAAGAGAACTCTAAAAAGAGTAGCAAAACGCTGAAAAAATATATATGCATTATATGCAGAAAAATTGAACAATCTTAAACTTGAGAAAAATAAAGTAAATGAAAATCCTGATAATATGCACATATTTTCTAACTAACAGATTTGATACTATAAGAGGAGATATGCTAGCATACATGCAGATTAAAAGACTTGTCTCTCTCAAACTCATGGTCTCAGGACAATATAATGTATACATGTACTTGAATGTTGAGTTTCATTGGCATAAATAAATCATGGTTCAATTAGTACTCTAGTTAAATTATTAAAGGTTGTAGATCTGATTATTCCGCTCAGATTCAGTTGGCGTGATTCTTTTATAATCTCCTCGAAGTAGAAAAAGGAAATCCATATTGATAAAAAAAAAACAAAAAACGTCACACTTATAGTTTACTCCTGTTTATGCAGTATAAAATCAAAAATCTATTTTTATATTTCATTGATGTTCTTACAGTATAGAATTAATAATCTATTTTTATATTTCTACCGTGTTCATACAGTATAAAATCAATCATATATTTTATATTTCATTGATGTTCTTACAGTATAAAATCAATCATATATTTTATATTTCATTGATGTTCTTACAGTATAAAATCAATATTCTCTTTTATATTTCACTCGCGTTCATACAGTATAAAATCAATCATATATTTTATATTTCATTAATGTTCTTACAGTATAGAATCAATAATCTTTTTTCATATTTCACTTGTGTTCATACAGTATAAAATCAATCATATATTTTTATATTTCATTGATGTTCTTACAGTATAGAATCAATAATCTATTTTATATTTCACTCGTGTTTATATAGTATAAAATCAATCATATATTTTAATATTTCATCGATGTTCTTACAGTAAAAATTCAATAATCTATTTTATATTTCACTCGTGTTCATACAGTATAAAATCAAAATCTATTTTTATATTTCATTGATGTTCTTACAGTATAGAATTAATAATCTATTTTATATTTCACCAGTGTTCATACAGTGTAAAATCAATTACATATTTTATATTTCATTGATGTTCTTACAGTATAAAATCAATATTCTCTTTTTATATTTCACTCGCGTTCATACAGTATAAAATCAATCATATATTTTATATTTCATTAATGTTCTTACAGTATAGAATCAATAATCTATTTTCATATTTCACTCGTGTTCATACAGTATAAAATCAATCATATATTTTTATATTTCATTGATGTTCTTACAGTATAGAATCAATAATCTTTTTATATTTCACTCGTGTTTATACAGTATAAAATCAATCATATATTTTAATATTTCATCGATGTTCTTACAGTATAAAATCAATAATCTATTTTGATATTTCACTCGTGTTCATACAGTATAAAATCAATCATACATTTTATATTTCACTGATGTTCTTACAGCATAGAATCAATAATCTATTTTCATATTTCACTCGTGTTCATACGGTATAAAATCAATAATCTATTTGTATTTTATACTCATGTTCATAGAGTATAAAATCTATAATCATCATAGTCATTAGATGTTGAGACTGAGTTACAGTAGCAATGAAAAAAGTAGTTTATAAAAGCAATGAGTGAAGTTATCTCCAGATTATCTGACATTTTCCAACTTGTAAATTGTTGGCCAGTGCTTCTCTCTGTCCTATTTTGAAAATACTAGATTGGCATCATATCACAAACAATTTATCTTCTTTTCTCTTGTAGATTATTTTTCATTTTTCATTCCTTTCCCATTTCATCATTTCAAAATATCTGGAATACATAACAAAATTTAAAATTATAAAGAACCAGTCTGATGTATCAATATATGAAGTACCATGTGAATTTTTTAATAAATGAAATATTTTGCTAATAAATAAACTCATCATAGATAACCGGGATCGAAATTTTGAACGCAAGACGCGAATTTTGTCTAAAGAAGACTCATCATTGACGCTCGAATCAAAACAGCCAAAAAGGTCTAATAAAGTACGAAGTTGAAGAGCACTGATCCAAAATTTAGAGCGGTTCTGCCAAATACAGTTAAGATTATCTATTCCAGGGGAAAATTCAAAGTTAATTT
The DNA here is from genome assembly GCA_017311375.1 of Mytilus coruscus. Classification (NCBI taxonomy): domain Eukaryota; kingdom Metazoa; phylum Mollusca; class Bivalvia; order Mytilida; family Mytilidae; genus Mytilus; species Mytilus coruscus. The sequence continues at coordinate 89,754,583 of CM029595.1, forward strand.
ATAACTATGACAATATCAATGCTAATGCATGTAAACACAGAAGTGCTGACTACTGGCATTGTTATACCCTCGGGGAAGAAACCTCCACCAGCAGTGCCATCGACCAAGTGGTTGTAAATAAACTCATCATAGATACCAGGATTGACATTTTGTACGACAAACGCGCGTTTCGTCTAAAGTAAAGTACATTAAATACCAATCATAATTATATGTAATGTATATCAAAAGTTAGACACACACAGAAACAGGGTAAATTATTGGTACTAATGGTAATACAAAGGAGGGGCGAAAGATACCAGAGGGACAGTCAAACTCATACATTGAAAATAAACTGACAACGCCATGGCTAAAAAATAAAAAGACAAACAGACAAATAATAGTACACAAGACACAACATAGAAAACTAAAGACTAAGCAACACGAACCCCACCAAAAATTGGGGGTGATCCCAGGTGCTCCGGAAGGGTAAGCAGATCCTGCTCCACATGTGGCACCCGTCGTGTTGCTTATGTTATTACAAATCCGTTAAATAGTCTAATTCGGTAGGTCACATTGGTGAAAAGGGACAGGTATTGTAGTTACGACATAAGGAACATATCCGATATCATCTGTGAAACGGTCATTCCATAACGGTGAACCAACTCGTGATGGCGTCCGTAAAATTTACAAAGGGATGATTTCAACTTCACCATTTGGAACTCTTGGTTTATTAGCTTCCTTGTGAGCAGCAACCCTCTATCAAGGAAATCATGATAGGAAATACAAGCCCGGAATATCGTATCAATTGGGAGATATATACTCCGTATGCAGGCGCTGCTGGAATGTTGCAACATATAAATGGAAAGTTCACAATTGGAAAGCTGAATCATCTCTTTTGTCGTAAAGTTTTGTTTTCAACCGACCCTCATTGTCAATTTCTAGATGTAAGTCAAGATATGAGGCAGACTTAATCGTATCTGTAGTATCCTTTATCTCTAGTTCGATGGGATAGATTCGTTCAACATAGTCACCAAATTTTGTATTATTTAGTGAGAGAACATCATCTTTATAGCTGAACGTAAAGTTAAAGGATATTGCTAACTTCTTATCTTTCCTCCTAAGAAGTTTCTGTATGAAGTCAGCCTCATAAAAATAAAGAAACAAGTCGGCAAAAGAGGAACACAATTGGTTCCAATTGGAATTCCGACAGTGTGTTGAAAAACACGTCTTCCAAACGTAACAAATATGTTTTCAATCAAGAAATCAAGCATCTTGATAATGTCAGTTTCAGAGAATTTTTAGTTTGAATCAGATTGATTCTTTACAAAGAAGGATTTATCCTTCCCCAAGACAAGATACTTGTATCTACGTTCGCCACAAATTATGCAGGGTAAGATAAAGTAAAAAAACCATCAGGATGATCATAAAACTATCAAGTACCTGGTCAGTTATTGTACATTCAAGGCTTTATTCAAGATAAATTAAGTATAAGGCTATAAATATTAGACTGACCATAAGTACATAATGTCCCAACAAGAGAACTCAAATCTTAAGTATATTTTGTGTACTTAGAGTGCCAGACTATAAAGTATAAGAACTTGAGTATGGGTTAATAAATATAGGTACAGAATGAAGCTTGAAAAAACTTGTACATAATCATCAGATTAATGTAGTTACTTGACTGTACATGAGGTACTCAGCTTATGTATAGCTGCTCAAATTGCCAATTTACAAGGCTATATAGTACAACACTGCAGTTTTAAAGTATAGACATACATGAAATGCATACTTCCAAACAAGCACCGACGCTCGTAAACTCATCAAATTTGCCACTACAAGTTTTCAACCACTTGATCGATGCCACTGCAAGTAGTTTTGAAAATCACTGGGTTTATCAGATCGTTGATGGATATATTGTTCCCGAGCTTCACACCAACCCATTACCCATTGCTCTTATACAGACAGTAAAGATCAGTTATGCGATCATTTTTACGTAAATTTACTGTTCATACATAGATTATTAAACTTTTGGGAAGTTTTCGGTTCAATGCTCCTCAAATCCTTCGATTTTGGCTTCATTTTAGCTATTCAAACCCAACTAAATTGTCCTATGAAGACAAAACGCACGAATGGATTAAGCTTGGTACACTTAGTGATATTTTATAACCACTGCGTGCGACGATACCATCACTGGTGGACGTTTGAACTAAAATGTATCATTAGCGCGGTAGCTCAGTTCTCCTACAACGCTTGTGAGACGAAATATGCGTATGGCGTATACCATTTTTAGCTTGGTGTCATGATAAGATTTTACAATTTTGCAAATACTAGATCGATACCATTGCAAGTAGTTTTTTTTTTTTTTCAACCACTGGGTTTATAAGATCGCTGATGGACATATCGTTCCCGAGCGTCTCACCAACCCATTACCAATTGCTCCTATACAGACGGTAAAGATCGGTATTGCGATCGATTTCCGTAAATTTACTGTCATAAGTTATTAAAGTCATTCGATTCTTTAAATTTTTTTATCAATAGACATAGATGGCTTCAGCCAGAATTCATAAAACTTTTGGGAAGCTTTCGTTTTCAATCTCATCAAAGCCTTCGATTTGGCTTCATTTTAACTATTCAAACGCGACTAAATAGTTTTATGAAGATAAATAAAACGCACGAATGGCGTATACCTGGTATATTTGGTGAGTTTTTTAAAGACGAAATGGGCATAAGGCGTACACAATTTAAAGCTTGGTAACTTGATTAGCTTTAACAACCACTAGATCGATGCCACTGCTGGGTCAGCCTGGTTGACGTTTCATGTCCGAGGAAATCACCAACTATATAGTCAGCGTACAAATGCTTACAGGAAATATCATTGTTATGGTCATTTTCTGTAAATTTTTTCATAAAATGTTATATTCATTTGAAATATTAAGATTGTTCTACCCCTAGCACATATAGTCTGAGCTTAATTTGGCACTTAATTTCTGATTTCGGACTTAATTTTTTTATATCTAATACTTTGTTGTCGATTTTGCTGCAATAGTTGGATTCAAACACCACTGATGCTTCTTACGTAGAAGACATAATGGATATTTTGTGACAAAAATATTACACAACAAAGCGACTATTATTATTTTATTAATAAAATTTGGAATTTTGCAATGATACTTGTAATATTGCTACGATTATAAACAGGTTCAGTAACACGAATGTAATTGAAAATTTTTGAATTCGATTTAAAAAATATATATATCAACTGAAGATACGCTTACTTTTTAATCTCATTATCCAACCAGTTCTTGTGTAAAAGTTTGGTCAACCATGATTCTGGTAAAGCAGATAACCCTAGTTTACATCCCAGTAAAGCACCTCCAACACAGGCATTCGAATCAGCATCTCCTCCCTAAGTAGAAGATTAATAAAGTAAACAATTGACCAAAATTGTGCACATATTACTTTATTCGAAAATACGGGATAAATAGACATCAAACAAAAAAGAGCAAAAACTAACTATCATTTTAATACCATAGAAAATCAAAGAAGAGACTAAAGAGCATTATAAAGGTCTTCAATTTCTTCAAATTCTTGCACAGCTATATCAAAATTGAAATAGCCAAGGACTTAGATGCTTAAAAAATCCGTATGCCATCAATTATTCTTGTTGCTGAAATCCCTACAACATACAGCAATCTTTCAATTTCTTAGTAAGAATAAACAAAGACGTCAAGTACAGATTTGACAGGTTTACATTTAAAAAAGGAATTTGTGTTTGAATTTGCCCCATATCTTTATTTTGGTCAGACCTAAATTGAAAATTTACCATTACGGTAGCATTATATCATTCTTTTTTATGTCTTCTAAGTTTAAGACAGTTACAACTTACAACATTAATTTCAAGGTAAAAAGTTCATAAGAATTGTAAAACGTTTTGAATTTAAGGCACCACAAGCTGTTACGTTGAATTAGAATATAAATCTGGTTACATGTATAAGCGTATTTATTCATTCGTTAAGTTGGTGTTCAGATTTACCAGTTCATTTATATTTAGCACAATATCTCTTATTTCTTCTAAATCCCTGATGGTGAATTAATAATAATGATGATATTTATTATTATTATTAATAATACTATTTGAAGTCATAGCGTAGTGACGCACTTTAATCTTGAAAGAATATTTGTTTTATAGACTGTTCACTTGAAACAAATTCGTGATGTCAACTGTGTTACAAAACGCAAATATAACTGAATTTGTACCTGCATCATAATTTTGGTGATTGTTTTCCGGACATTATCTTGCTTTAATGCCCAAAATCCTGTACCCATGGATTTGTATGTGTAGCCAATTTTATCGGCTTCATCTAATTTCAAATCTTTAATATCATCACATGTCAAATAAAACATTAGGTCTTTCTTTTCTATATCCGTTTCTAAACACGTTGATGCATATTCGTAAGCATCTTGTATTATTTCTTTCACTTTGAAATTGTCTTTTTTGTCCTTGTGCTTTCCTTGTAACATGGTAGCTATGGCAACAGACACTGCTACTGTTGAAGCCTGGCATCTAGAAGACGAAAAACAAAATGTGTATAAGCCAGTTATGCACACACTTCTTCTCCATAGTCAGTTGCTTTGAAAGTGTTATTTGTATCCAGTTATGTTTGAGATGTCGTGTTGTGTTCATTTTTTTGTATTTTACATGCTTTTCATTTCTGTTTGAAATTTCGCCCAGTATTCAATTGCTTCAGACTATATATTACAAAACATCTAAAAGGAGACGTGACACGATTTTTTTTTTATTAAATTCAATCGGCATTTTTCTGGTCAAAGAATCCAGCGCTTGTCATAATGAATGATTTTTAATAAGATAACGATCACGTGATCGTGCTTACGTCAGTGGTTACAAGCTGGGAAAATGTCTCTAACTGGACGATGTCGATACACTATGGACGGTATTGACAGCACTTTTCCCGATTACTGACAAACTATAAAGACAATTGACCTCATCAATTTGAGCCATTGTGTGTGGAAAATAACCAAGAAAAGGATATTAATTCTTCATGCGAAGAGTCCAACTACGACGATTTTCAGACAATACCGATCGGATTGTTACCATACATATTTAGTTTGTCTGATGAATAAATTTAAGAAACCGCTTTCTGCATTTTTTTTATATAAATAAAACTACTTTTAATCATGATTGAAAATATAAATTTCTAATTATTGATGATCATATTGTTCTTTTTTCTGTCTGTTACGGTAATGTTATAATTATGTGTGCACCAGAAGCAGAAAAAAAAAAACGATAGTAAAAGTCAAATTAGGCGTTCGCAAAGGGTACATTTTTTTTTTACGTTTTTTTTTTTTTTTTTTTACGTAGGGACTTTTAATAGGTATAAATTATCACCAAAAGTTATGCTTATAATTTTTTTGGTTGGAAACCATACATCACCCAAAGAATTTGTATAGTGAAAAATCCTTTATCACACTAATTCTGCATTAGGATATTCGATTAACAATTTTATTACTTTCCCCCTTTTATTTTAACAATTCAATTCAATATTTTATTTACGTCTCACCTTATGTATAAAATTACACAATACAAAACATTTATTGGAGGCTGTTGTTTTAGTAATTAAATTTTGACACCTATAGCATATTTGACCAGGTGAAAGGTAAGAAGGCACCTGTAGTGGGATTTAGTCACGTGTTATGTTATTTACCTTTTAAAACCATACATTTTAAGAAAAACTATCTTATGTTGAAATAATTACTATAGACTAGTTATACTACACTTCTTGAAGGTTTAGGCGCTCACAAACATATACCACCGACACATTTTGAATGTGCCTGCCTTAAATCAGGAGCATATAGATCAGTGGTTGTCATTGTTCATGTCTGTCAATTTTTGTCTGCGGACATATTTTGTTATAAATAAGTTAGTTTTCTCGTTAAAAATGTTTCACATTTTCATGTTGAGAACTTTTATAGCCGAATATACGGTATGGGGTTTTCTCATTGTTGGAGGCCGTACGGTTAACGACACTTTCTTCATTTATAATAAAATTTCCATTTTAAAAGAAATGTTTTCATCATCTGAATCTTTACCAACTAAATAGTTGTCAATAATTATATTCGATGTTCAATATAAGAATGTTAAAGACTTATGATTCAGATTCTCGTGTCATTTCCTTGTTTGCTTTTCATGCTTTTTGTCTAACAAATTCTTATGAAGTTATAGACTTGCAAGCATACCGGAATGTTACTTTTCCATCTCGAGAAGTCAATTAAAAATGCATCTGTTATAAACCTTTTTATATCTGCATATTCTTGAAAGCAATAAAAATAAGATCTATATCAGGTTGTCTATTAGTTATCAACACTGGTTAGGGTATTTAATTGGTGGTGCATAGGGTATTGTATGGTCGTACTTCAGGTGATCAGATAGTTGTACCTGTATTACTGTAACAATAATATATTCCAATCTCACCTGTGCCCTCGGCAAAACCAACATCCAGGATGTACACAAAGAGCTTATGACGTAATATTGAGTAATAGCTATGTCTTATCAATCCCCCATGTGGCGTGACACCTGAAGCTTGCAACTTCAAACGAGACCTGAAATTGCGAAACTCAATCACCTGTACCGTACACCTGTGACCTTTGATGAACTCCTGGCATGGCATCCGAGACCCCAACTCTGGATTCCTTATGAAATGGGGCGGAAAGAAGTGTAATTTGGGCTTGTTAAAAAGTCCCATCTTTACACCTTCTAAGTCTACGTGTCATTCGAAAAACAGAAAATAGCATGTGAATATTCTTTTTAATTATATTGTTGAATCCATCGGCATCACACATAATCATTGTTTATCACTGTCATGCGTTTTGTTGGATAATAAACGAAACTAAATTTGTGCTGTACCCATATGTTAATATGAATGAATGTAACCACTGACGTAGTAGCCTCGTTCTGAATTACTTCCGCATATTTGACAGATCGATAAATCGTTGCATTAAAATCTCATTAAAATACATATTTTACCAAATATTTTACACTTATTTTGCTATCGATGTATTTTTGGGGGAAGTTAAGTGTAAATAAACATTTTGAAACACAAATTAAAAATCGTGTCATGTCTCCTTTAATGGTTCATTTCTGATATCAGTCAAAACTCTAAGTTTTATGGAAAATTACTATTTTATGATGGTTTGTTTTTATGGTTTCATACAAACTTTTGTTGAAATATTACTTTATCTTTACTTTGCTTTCTGCATCGCAACACAGTGCGAACCTATTTGTTTTATTCGATATCCACATCATCTTGAAATTATTACAAAAAAGGTCGGTTCTGATTGGTTCCCGCATGATGAAACTAAAATTCTATTGGCTAGAATGAAATATAGAATTCAGAATCTTTCCTGTGCAGGAAAAATGTTAAATCACAGTATGGATCAACAATCATTGCTTTGTGTTGTTGTAATTTATGATACTGCGAAGCACTCCGTACCATTTTAGAAAGATTAAACTTGGTCATGATGATATTTATGCTTTACATATGTCTTGAAATGATATGATTTAATGATCAGTGTGTAGTAAAAACAATCGTTGATAAAGACGACCTGTAAAAACCCATTATAATCGGACAAATGGAAACAATGTAGTAAGGACACGGTTATTAAAGGAGTGATTTGAAAACTCTGCTCAATGCCCTTAAGGTCAGTATCCAATTCAAGGGGAAGGTACGATTGGGAAATCCTCCACTTATTAGGAATTAAAACTTTGATGGAAATTGTTAACACCCAGTTGAAGTCAAAGCTTGTTAAAGGTTAGAGCGCTGAAACGCATTCTTCGAAGCCTCCTAGTTCCACATTCACATAGTTAAAAGTTCAAACATATCATATAAAAGATGTCCACAAATTTTTTTTTTTTGTTTTTTTTTTTTTTTTTTTTTTTTACCTTGGATCGTGATGTGTTGTTTTTGCAAAGTCCCTTGCATTTTTTGTTACATCATCTAAACTCCAGTACATGTGAATACCAACAATGGAGGTCCTCATTACAGCACCATTAGGAAGCAATATTTCTGTTATTTTCATCCCAAACATACCGAGCTACCTTAAATGTAATTAAGTGTTATGCTTGTGGTTTGAAAGATTAAAAACAAATATGTCATACCTTACAGTGCTGTTATACAGGTAGTTAGAATTTAATAATACAATTAATCACATCCGCTTGTTAATTTCTAATAAAAAGGAATAGAATTATGTATACTCTCTTTCAATCAGAAGTAATTCCAAGGTTATTTTTTAATAAGTTTAAAAGAGTATTTTATTCATTGCGAATTCATCTAAAAGGGCAAGGAAATACACAATAATGAATAAAGTCATCATATATACCAGGATTAAAATTCTGTACGCGAGACGTGCGTTTAGTCAACAAAAGACTCATTAGTGACGCTCGAATAAAAAAAAAGTCCAAATCAAGTAGAATCAAGTACGAAGTTGAAGAGCATTGTAATCAAGTACGAAGTTAAAGAGCATTGGAATCAAGTACGAAGTTAAAGAGCATTGGAATCAAGTACGAAGTTAAAGAGCATTGAAATCAAGTACGAATGTATAAGGAGCATTGGAATCAAGTTCGAAGTTAAGGAACATTGAAATCAAGTACGGAGTTAAGGAGTATTGGAATCAAGTACGAAATTGAAGAGCATTGGAATAAAGTACGAAGTTGAAGAGCATTGGAATCATGTACGTATTTAAAGAGCATTTGAATAAGTACGAAGCTGAAGGGAATTGGAATTGAAAACAAATACGAAATTGAAGACCATTTGAATCAAGTACGAAATTGAAGAGCATATTGGAATCAAGTCAATTTTGTAGAGCATACTGGAATGAATCGACTACGAAGTTGAAGAGCATTAAGGGTGAAATGGTATTTGCATAATGGAGAGTCTTTGAGAATGACTACTTTTTGTCTTTTTTTTAAGATTGTTTTATATATGTAAAATATCTGATAGGAGATATAGAGTAGAATTTACTTTATCTTGCATTTTTTTAATCTGTCAAACCAATTAAAGAAGAACAAATATTTCTACCTTTTTTACTAGTATATTATATGGGCTATATATATGACAGTATAAAAACTATGCATATTTTCTATTGTTTTGCACTATTTTTTGGTAGATAATACTGTTTTAATGGTAACTTAGTATTTGCTATTTATATTAAAAGCGCTAAAATATAATGTGAGTTGTACGTTTTATTATGAAGTGTTTTGGAAAAAATAACAAAACAGAGACTTTATGTGCTCTTTCTTTTAATTTCTTCAGTGTAGCCAGTTTATGGTAAGTACCACGGGAAATGAGTCTTACCTCGTTTGGGTCTTTCAGGTAATCCGGATGTGACGCCACTTTGCTTGTTGTAAGACCTAAACCCGATCCAGCAAAATCACCCAACTCACTAAAACCACTCATTATCCAGGTTCTCAATTTTTTAGCAAAGTCAACAGGATCTACCTAAAAATAAATTACATTTTAATATTAAAGTAATATATTCGGACGTCTTTTAAATGGGAATCAATTTTTGTGTATTACCTCTAGACTTCGTTTTGGCTAGGTAGGATTTAATTTTGATGTACGTTATATGAACGATACCAATTTTACTACACCAGATGCGTATTTCGACAATAAATAAACGTCTCTTTATTGATGACCAAGGCCAAATATTTGAAAATAAATAAAAATAAGGTAATTATGGAAAACCCAAAACATGAGTACTTATTTTCCATCCAGCACGTTTATCACAGTATTAAATGAAAATAAGAATAAAATTAATTTAACAACCATAATAATATTTGGAGAAATGTATATTTCGTTTCTATTTTTAGTCATAAAAAGAAAAATCATTTTTCAATGTACAGGTTAGACAATCGACAATTTTAGCCTCATTTTTTATAAAGTGAATATGGTTGAATTGTCTAGAGAACTGGATGTCGACTTCGAAACTGGAAATTTCTGTAACATACCTTACCGCCACAGTCGATTAAAGATCTCATAATTAGTATCATTTGGTCACTGTCATCTGTCCAGTCGCCTTCTTGCCATCTTGATCTGTGAAAATCACAAACGATCTGTTTATGTCGATATTCCAATTCTTTAGCTACTTTCCCATAATGCTGAATAGAAATTAAATATAATAAATTAAATGGGAAAGTAAGTACACAAATAATTTACCACTGCCAATGATCTATATTCCTTGCAATAATTATGTGTCCTTGTCAGATCAAATTTCTTGAAGATTTATATTAACATATAGTTGTGTTTTGCATTAGTTTGTGCTGCTTTGTTGCGGTTTCATTAACATTGTGCAATTCATATCCTTGATTTGATTCTCAAACTCAATACGTTTCTGTTTGTGGGGAATATTTTTTTCTATAAGAGTTTTTATACATTACATTATTTTTTCTTATTTTTTTCCTAGAGGAAAACATGTTTTCTGAGTGTCAAATTTCTATTTATAGCCTTTACAAACGATACATGTATCATAGAATGGGGCATCAGCATGTACCCATTTATATTATGAGGAAGAACTTATATGCTTCAAAGGCTTTGTTTATATATGATCAGCCTGCCATCAATTCGCTTTAGTATAGTTTTCTGGCTATTAACTCTGTGATATCCTTAGTTGAAATAACCTTCAAACTCACAAAAAAAGAGATATCAGTTTTCTTGTATTTCTGATTATTTTTTTACAATCACTGGTTCGATGTCAATGCTGGTGGACATTTCTTTTCCGATGGTTTCACCAGCCCAGTAGTCAGCACTCTTGCGCTGACATTAAATATAAACAATATAATCCTTTTTTTGTAACTTTACCGTTCATATTTTATAATCTGTCGAATCACTAGGATTCTGATCCGAGGCATAGATTGCATTTATCAGGTTTAGCACAACGTTTTTAACTTTTTTGTTTTCAATTTTCCTTAACATCGTTGTTGATTTAACTTTCCTATTAATTTGATTCGAGCGCCACTGATAAATACAGTGAAGAGGAAAAGTGCCTATGGCGTTATAAAGTATGAATCTCTTTTATCTTTTAATTAAAAACTTCATTGATTCTCACTTTTATCAATCTCATATCAAAAAATATCCAGCAAAAATGCCATACCAAAATCTCCATTCCTGAAACACTCTTTTTTGCAGTGCAAAGTTAAAACTCAATACTGATCGAGACCGGGTATAAGACAGGATAAGACTTAGGATCTAATTCTTTCTTTTTCTTTATTTATACTATTAATAACTGTTGGTGACCTTTTAAACGTCGACGGCTTTAAGTATCCGTATAATAACTAGAAAGCTAAAACAATATTCACCATCTTTGCTTCATCCTTTGATAAAAATTCAGTGAGAAGTCCGATTGCATCCCCAATACATTGTCCATAGATAGTAGCTAGGATTCTATCTATCGTTTCTGGTGATGGTTGGGTATGCTTAAAAAAGAACAGCGACAAACATTTTAATACATCATCGTGCGTCTGTGCGTATATTTCTGCATGTGTGCTTGTTGGTCCTGAATATGGAGGCCTTGTAAGCCTCATACAATCCAGTTTGCCGTGGGGAATGTTTTGATCTTTAATTGTCTATGAGGTGTTTTGTGAATTTGTTTATCATTTCTTGGCCTTTCGTTTTTACCTTTGCGTTGTTAGTATTTCTCGACTTGTCAGTTTTGATTGTATCCTTGGTATCTTCCGACTATTTTTTTTTTCTTAATCAGTTCTCTCGAATATTTTTGGAATAGTTTTGGAAAAAGGAGGCAGAATTAAACGTGAATGTACGATCGTTCAGCGCTTTTATTGCTAAATTGCAATTCAATAATTTCGGTACAAGTAACGTTCAGTTTTGTTATATTTTTTAAAACCATTTGTGTTTATAATTTTATCATTTTTGTTTACCTTTGAATACCAGGTATACACCTTCTTTCTTAGTCAGACCTAGAGTACAGGAGGTATTGGTATCGGTTCTTAGCTTTATGAAAAGGCAGACTTTAAAACAGGTGGCGGCTGCTTTTCCGCCGATAAGACATTAAGAAATATGAGCGTAGATTCGTCGGCTTTTTGACTAGATTGATATGTCTTCCTGTTATCGTGTGATGTAGTACGTCAAAATCTTACTGAGCATATGTCGGTCTAGTATAAGGCAGAATATATTCATATGTATTTAATAAAGTTGAACATACACAAGTTTCTATTTATGTTAACAAACACACGTGAGTATGTGTCTTTAAAGTGGTCATCTATTATTGTGTGTATTAGATAAACAGGTTTATGTTTAAATATATGATATTTCGAATTCGAAAATATTTGTCGCAAAGCGTAAATATATTGAGAATGTTATTTGATTTGTAAATAGCACGGGATTTCTTAAGTGCTAATAGTTTTCTTGTTTGAAGTAACTTAATGGTGGTGGGGATGGAACCCCTTCGTCTAATATTTATTGAACTATATACGAGCTTCAAATGACAATATTACTTAAGTTACTTCAAACAAGAAAACTATTTTGTCACTGGTTATCACGATCACATGATTCTAAGGGTATTTTGTAAGTATATGGAACGGAGACCCAATTACTTCCTCAATTACTTTACTGCAACTTTATCAAAATTGAGGGGCAGATATTTTTTATTCCTAGACTGCAAAACTCAATTACTTTCTCATACTAGCTCCTTCATGGTTTCCTGGAGAATTCTTTAAGGGTCCTGCATGATCGGCATTTAAGAAAGTACTTAATAGGTTCAATTTATTAACTTCCTGGTTAAAATCGAAAATAGAATTTGGACCATTTACTCAGATAATCAACACCCTAAACATTTCTGAACCACTTGAAATTTAACAGATATAAAACATCTTTGAAATTCTCGTATACTTTGTCAATGTCTATCAAATAAACCACCATTTGAAGATTTGTGTTGTTTAATTCCTTCAGGTGTACCTTACCCTTAACACGGACCCAATTATTTCCCCGTTTACTTCAATGCAATGTTATCATAATTGAGGAGCCGATTTTTTATTCCTATATTAGACTGCAAAATTTCAATTACTTTCAAGTTTCAAATACCCTTTGGATATACTACAAATTTAAGCATCTTTACATAGTTTTCATCTCATTACAATATCCCATTTAAAAGATGGTATTATATAGAGACTTCATTCCATATATTTCAAAATTTCAAATGAATGAGAACATCAAAAGATCAGACCGCAAATGTGTCCGTATACAAATGTATCCACAAAAGGCTTAATTCTAACAGGTGTAATGATAAAATACATTTGATTTGGTCACACGTTTCATGGAGTGATCGTGCTCAGTAATTTATTGGTCAATTCAGTATTCAAAAACACATTTAATGTGCTGTATATTAGTAATACCTACAGAAGCTGTTTTGCCATTTCCGCTGCTCGCCATTGCCAGATCGTACAATGAATTTTAATGAAAAATGTTGTGTTTAAATCCTTTCATTTATATAGGGAATAAGCAATATCTATATATAGAATCTAACACGTTAATATATTTATATTCTATTTAAATTCGTTATCAGAAATGGGAATCCTTCGTGCTTGCTCTTTTCTTATTCTTTTTAAACTTGTTTGTTCGATTTTATTTATCTTTATCATGTTTATTGAAAAGAAAACAAAACTCAATTATTCAAGTTTTATTACATGAAACATTCTTGTCTTTATTTTTCTTGCATTCATGATCATTATTGCTTAGCTCTGAAGAACTTGTCAATAAAGCAAGGAAAGTGATGTTTGCCATTAAAACTTATACTGGTTCTTTAAATAATCTGCCAGTTAAAGTAGCTTGCAGTCTTTAATTAATCCAATAGCCACTTACAATTCGGAAATTATACTTATATGGATACTATGTTTCAAAATTTAGAGCAGAAAAACGTGCAAATATCTCCAAGACAAACATAGACCTCCTTAACTTTACTGATAAATCATTTTTAGAAAAATTACATTTGTCTTTCTGTAAGTATATCCTGGGAACAAGAAAATCTTCATCAACATAACCGTGAGAACAGGGCTAGGGAGATACCTAGTAGAGATGCATATAAAAATTCAGAGTATACTTTACCTAACAAGATTACTAAATTCTGAAATTAATCCATTATTATATGAATCCTTTTTACTTTTCAAAAATTGAATGAATCAGGTTACTATACCTGGTTTACATATGTTAAAAATATTTTGAGAGAGGTTAACATAGAAGTATCCATTTTGAGGGAAACAAAGGAAAAATTACTCAAAGTTGTTAAAAAAAAAACCGTAAAACACCAATTTTTAAATTTCTACAAGAATATATTGGAACAAAAATTTGAAAAAAAAGACAAAAAAAAAAAGTACAGTATATTTATATAAATGTTTGAGGCAAAATTTAGAAATGGAAAATTACTTAAACTGAAGGTCTTTTGAAAAGAGAAGTAACATAACAAAAATGAGAATTAGCGTAATTATCATATTGTTTTGGTAGAAAAAGGAAGACATTTAAAAATACCTGGAGAAAAAAGACTATGCCCATCCTGTAATACATTGGAGGAAGAAGCTCATTATATTTTATACGGTAAAATAAATTCTAAACTAAGAGATAACTTTTTAGGAAATGTAGTTAAACATATGCCAGATTTTATATCCTGGCAAGAAAATGAGAAAATTAAATATCTTCTTTGCCCATCAACCCCAAAAGAAGTAGAAAGCTTAAGGTCCTTTTTAAACAGGCATAAGAACTGAGGACAGGGTATTCTTGATTTATTTATATAAATATATAAATTGTAGATTGTTTTGCTTATTTGCTTTTATATATTTTATGGGATATGTTTTCCTATGGTTTTGTTTTTGAAATGTTTTTGTGTATGTTTGCATTAATATAATTTGTAACAAACTTATTGTTTATAGTTTTATATGACAATAAATATTTGAATTTGAATTTGAAAAAATCATATATGAAAGTAAATCCAGAAAAGTGGTTTGAACAACAATTATAAGGTGTATTATGTATACATATTCATTTCTAGCACTGAGTCATTACCGCTGCTGGTCACAAGCACCTTTGGCATGGAACCCTTTCTCATTTCATTTTTTGTTGTTATTGTTTTAGACTTTTGTAAAATGGTCTAAAAATAATTCTTACTTCTTTTCCCTTATTTTGTATGTTTTGTTCTTATATATCATAATAGAGTAACAGTACGAAGGAACTATTGCAAGATTGTGTGGCTAAGACCAAACACAGGAAAAATAAATTAAGTTGAAATATTGAAAAAAAATTATAATAAATTGCTTCGCTGAGCGCAGCTGGATACGACCGCAGAGGTCCAACCCTGAACAGTTGGGGCAAAAATGGACACAATATTCGCGCTTGATACAGGTCTGAATTTGGATTGTAATTAAATATTTGACACATAATAGGTTTCTGACACAGAATAACTGTAGTCAAAGAACTCAGAATTGTTTGTATGATTTGATTTGAATCTATATTTAATTTTTTGCTTTTGTGCAATATACTATGCTGTTCCGAATTGACCCCCAAAAAAAAAAATTTACCCCTTTTCTGTTGCTTTTGTGCAATACACTATGATGTTGCGAATTGACCCCCTCCCCACCTTCCAAAAAAAAAATTTACCAAAAAATAATATTTGAAGAAATTTACTTTTTAATTTCTGAAATCTGAAATGAGAAAAATTGTCCCCCAATTTTTTTCACCTCCCTTTTTCCAAAACTAAAATTGTCTCAAGATATGGTCATAATCTCAATTCAAATTTCCAACCATAATTACCCATTTAAATACATCATAAAAGTCTTAAAATAAAAAATGACAAACATAATCGTGGCTAAAATTAATAGTCCTTAATCAGCATTTAAAAATAGTAATTTCTAAAAATAAATTGACAGCTAATCACCTCAAGACAATACAACATTTCTTTATACATAATTTAAAAGCAGTGTAAGGGAGGTAATCCAAACATCATATTGTACTGTTTGTCCATTAACCAGGACACCTTTGGTTTTCCCCATGTTTTGCCCCTAATTCCTAAACGGTTTGAGCCATAACCCCCGAAGCCAATCCTAACCATCCCTTTATGGTATGGAAATTTGTGGTATAATTTCAGAGAGATCCATACACCGTTCCACAAGTTATTGTCTAGAAACTAGAAAAATGCTTATTTGGGCCCCTTTTTGGCCCCTAATTCCTAAACTGTTACGAACATAACTCTTAAAATCAATCCCAACCTTCCTTTTGTAGTTATAAACCTTGTGTTAAAATTTCATAGATTTCTATTTACATTTACTAAAGTTATTGTCCGGAAACCAAATGTCTTCGGACGATGCTGACGACGAAGACGACGACGACGTGATACCAATATACGACCTCAAATTTTTTTTGCGGTCGTATAAAAAAATAGGAAAAGTAAGAGGGTTCATCCTTCAAGCTCCTATGTTGCTGGTGAACTGCTAGTGTCTCTGTATCGGCATTATTTATAACATTTCTTTCTTCAATCTTCCGTTGATTTATTCTGAAATTATATCAAGGAAATTTTAGTGGATTTTTTTATTCTTGTTATGACCCTTTTAGGGCATCTAGCTTATCCAGTATTCAAGTATTGATACATCCTTGGTATTTACATTTTTTTTCAAAGTTTTATTTAAATTCGATATTCAATACACTACATAAACATAAGCTCTAGTGAGCTTTTCAAATCAACTGAATAACAAAATATATACACACATACAAAAAAGTCATGAAAACAACACAATGTTAAACATACAGTGCATAGTAAAATGTCATAGATGACATATAAAAGTTAAAAAGCATAGTATGCAAAATAAAGTATATCTTAAAAAACATAGCACAAGTTAAGAATAATAAGCACAAATCAAAATGTCACACAAAAAGTGAAAAATGTAAGAAACACAGGCATAAACACTATATGCATGCACTGCACTGGAATGAGCTGTTATTTGGATCCCATGTTTGTACCAATTTTTTGAATTGGTCAAAAGATGTTTCCATTCGACAATGGTTCGGCAGCTCATTCCAGATTTGTGCAGAATTATAGCGAAACGATCTTAACCCAAAGATATGAGAAGATGTGGTATGAGTGCCAATGAGACAACTCTCCATCCAAGTCAAAATTTATAAAAGTAAACCAATATAGGTCATACATGTTTCCTGTGATCTTAATTCATACTTGTTAATTTTTATATCAATTAAATCATGAAGGTAGCTCGGACTTTTTTGTGAATTATTTTAAAAGTTTCTGTTGCAATAGTTTTTTTTCTCTCCTTATTTTTAAAGAAGGTAATTTTGAATTTTCTAGCAGTTTTTCGTATGAACTCTCATTATCTTCATAGATGAATCTAAGAGTTCTTTCTCGAATTTTTTCTATTATAAAAGAATTTGTTTTCGCTACAGTAGTGCCAAATTACTGGACAATAGTTAAAATTCGAAAGAATGAATGAGTAGTATGCTGTTAACCTACCTAGCCTGTTTAAATATTTATCCATCCGTTTTAGAATATTTAATTGTCTTGATGCCTTTTTACATATTTCAGATAAATGATTGTTAAAGTTTAAGTCCGAATCTATATTTATTCCAAGAAGTTTAACATTTCCAGTAATTGATCATGTATAGCTCTTTCGTAAATTTTGGAAATACATGGTAACACACTTACAGTTCTATAGTTTTCTTTATCTAGAGAGTTATTCTTTTTAAAAAGTTGGGATACTTGAGCAGCTTTAAGATTATCTGAAAAAAATGAACTTGCAATTGATTTATTAACTAAAATTTTAATAGGATATGATATTACTGGTTGTGCCATTTTTATAATTTTTGGTGAAATATTGTCATATCCAGTAGCTTTTCTTATATTTAAACTATTTATTTGTTTACTCACAAACCCTTCTGTTACAGGTTTAAAATTCAACTCATTATAATCAGTTTTATTTTCTTCAATTCTGATTATACTTGGGTGATTTCTGTCTATTTTAATGTTTTTATCTCCTATATCTTTAGCTACATTTACGAAAAACTTATTCAAAATTTCTACATTTATTGTTTAAACGTCATAACTAAAATCAAATTAAGAAAAGCGCTTCCGGGATTTAACAAAATTATAAAGTTTTATTTTAAGCCAATTTGGATCAATGACTTAAAACAAACACTTTTAAAAATATCATACAATAAAACATTACTACGTTTGATATGATAATTAAATATTTTCCAGACTTCCCTGTTTAATGTCTGGGTGACTTTTTTTAAATCAAAAATTGAATTGAGCCATATTTTTCCGCATCTTGTATTGTAGTCATTATTTCGATAATGTTAAATCATGTACTTGTATCTAATCTATATTGTATAATATGAAACTCGGTTTGACAAAGTTGTCATGAAATTGAAGTTTCTTTATAATATAAGTTCCAAATGGAAAAATCCTAGACTGTTACTAACGGTACAAATGGTATAGGATATTTATTCCGACAGATATTATGGCATTGTTTATTAGCTTTCTTATGCCAATTAGACACAAGGATTTTCTGTTCTTATCATTCGAGTCAACTGTTGATTTTCTACTCAATGCATTAACCAAATAAATTACAGTATAAATTGAACAATCTTAAACTTAGAGAAAAATCAAGTAAATGAAAACCCTGACAATATGCACATATTTTCTAACTTACAGACTTGATACTTTAAGAGGAGTAATGCAAGCATACAGGCAGATTAATAGACTCATCTCATTCAAACTCACCATCATCACAGGACAATATAAGGTATACATGAACTTGAATGTTGAGATTCATTGGCATCAATAAATCATGGTTCAATTAGCACTAGAGTTAAATGAGGAAAACAAGTTCTCCATAATCTGGAAAAAAAACTGTTGTCAAGATAAAAAAATTCTCTATTCAAAATATTTTTGTCAGAAAAAAAGTTTGTAAATCTCATTATTCCACTCAAATTAAGTTGCTTCGATTCTTAATAAATCTTTTCAAACTATAGAAAGTAAATCCATATCAATATAAGAACAGAGTTCCTATGTCCCCCGCGTTACACATATTAATATGTCCCAAGTCAATAACTGAACACTGTTTTTTGTTTTTAAAAACTTTTGTTTTTAATCATTTTAGAGAGTTAGAGACTTGAGCGCAATTTTCTGATATAAATAATATTTCAAAGGGGCATTAACTCTTAATTTTTTTCGATTAACAATTATTTTCGAGATTGTCCGTAACATTGCTGATATTAACCTTTGATATGAATTTGATGAAAATCTGTGAAAAATTCTACATGTGAGAGCGCTTACAACGCAAATTCACACATAATTAATATTTCTAAGGGGCATAAATCTTTTAAAAATAATTGATCGGCACTGATTTTCAAACTTGTCCGAGACATTGATGATATAAATCTATGATATAAGTTCCATAAAAATCTGGCAATAATTGTGCGCATGAGAAATCAAACAATGCAATTTTCCATATAATTAATATTTCTAAGGGACAGAACTCTTTTAAAAATAAATGATCGGCACTGATTTTCAAACGTGTCCGAAACATCGCTGATATAAACCTACAATATAAGTTTCATAAAAATCATGCGAAAATTGTACACGAGAGCGTCAACAATGCAATTTTCCATATTACTAATATTTCTAAGGGCTATAACTCTTTTAAAAATAATTAATCAGCACAGATTTTCAAACTTTTTCCGAGAAATCGCTGATATAAACCTACAATATAAGTTTCATAAAAATCTGGCGAGAATTGTACACATGAGAGCGTTAACAATGCAATTTTCCATATTATTAATATTTCCAAGGGGTATAACTCTTTAAAATTTATTGATTGGTAATTATTGACTTGAGCGCAATTTTCTGATATAAATAATATTTCCAAGGGGCATTAACTCTTAATTTTTTTTTCGATTAACAATTATTTTCGAGATTGTCCGTAACATTGCTGATATCAACCTTTGATATGAATTTGATAAAAATCGGTCAAAAAGTGTACATGTGAGAGCGCTTACATGCAAATTCACATATAATTAATATTTCTAAGGGGTATATCTCTTTTCAAAATAACTGATCGGTACTGGTTTTGAAACTTGTCCGAGACATTGCTGATATAAACCTATGATATTAGTT
Organism: Mytilus coruscus; assembly: GCA_017311375.1. Taxonomy (NCBI): domain Eukaryota; kingdom Metazoa; phylum Mollusca; class Bivalvia; order Mytilida; family Mytilidae; genus Mytilus; species Mytilus coruscus. The sequence continues at coordinate 89,774,755 of CM029595.1, forward strand.
CCATAAAAATCTGGCAAGAATTGTACATGTGAGAGCGCTTACAATGCAAATTCACATATAATTAATATTTCTTAGGGGTATAACTCTTTTAAAAATAAAATGCTTCGCTGAGCGCAGCTTGATACGACCGCAGAGGTCGAACCCTGAACAGTTGGGGCAAATTTGGACACAATATTCAAGCTTGATACTTGATAATTTGGATTGTGATCAAATTTTGACATAATATAGGTTTCTGACACAAAATAAATGTGGTCAAAGATCCTACAAATCTAATGCGCAATACTGTGCAATTGAAGATTTCTAATTTGGAAAATTTTGGAAAAAATATGAACCCCTTAAAAATTGGAACCCCTCCTCCCCAACTTTTTATCCTCCCTTGGAGCAGTAACCATCAAACTTAATCCCAGTCTTTCCTTTGTAGTATGGAACCTTGTAGTACAATTTAAGAGAGATCCATACACTTAAACACAAGTTATTGTCTGAAAACTAGAAAAATGCTTGTTTTTGGCCCTTTTTTGCCCCTTATTCCTGCATGTTTGGGGCAATTGCCCCCAAATTCAATCCCAGCCTTCCCTTTGTGATATGGAACCTTGTCGTACAATGTCAGAGAGATCCATACACTTACACATGTTATCGTTCGGAAACTACAAAAATGCTTGTTTTGGCCCCTTTTTGGCCCTTAATTCCTAAACTGTTGGCCCCATAACCCCCAAATTGAATCCTAACCTTCTACTTGTGGTATTAAACATTGTGGTACAATTTCAGAGCAATCGAAATACTTATACACAAGTTATTATCCTGAAACTAGAAAAATGCTTGTTTTTTGGCCCCTTTTGGGCCCCTAATTCCTAAACAGTTGGGACTATCATCCCCAAAATCAATCCGAACTTTTCTTTTGTAGTATTAAACCTTCTTAAAAAATTTCATAGAGATCCATTCACTTAAACTAAAGTTATTGTGCGGAAACCAAATGTGTCTTCGGACGACGCAGACGACACAGACGACGACATCATAGCATTATACGAACCCAAAAAAATTTTGCGGTCGTATAATAATTGATCGGTACTGATTTTCAAACTTGTTCGTGACATTGCTACAATATAAAGTTCATAATAAAATGCTCCGCTGGACGTAGCTTGATACGACCGCAGAGGTCGAACCCTGAACAGTTGGGGCAAGTATGGACACAACATTCAAGCTTGATACAGCACTGAATTTGGATTGTGATTAAATATTTGACCCAGCATAGGTTTCTGACACAGAATGAATGTGGTCTAAGAACTTCAAAATTTTAATTTACCTATTCAAACCATATTATTATTATTTGCTTTTATATATAAATCAGAAATAACCAATATAAAATGGAAAATTTTAAAGAAAAAATGAAAAAAAATCCCCTCAAATTGTTTGAACCCCTTATGATTCATCACCCCAAACTCAATCCTTTGTGGTTTGGTACCTTGCAGTACAATTTCATAGAGATCCGTACACTTGAACACAAGTTATTGTCTGGAAACTAGAAAATGCTTGTTTTTGGCCTTTTGGCCCCAAATTCCTAAACGTTTAGGGCAATTACCCCAAACTCAAACCCAGCTTTCCCTTTGTGATGTGGAACCTTGTAGTACAATTTCATAAAGATCCATACACTTACACACAAGTTATTGTCCTGAAACTAGAAAAATGCTTGTTTGTTTGTACCTTTTGGCCCCTAATTCCTAAAATTTTGAGGCAATTACCCACAAAATCGATCCAAGCCTTCCTTTGGGGTATGGTACCTTGCAGTACAATTTCAGAGAGATCCATACAGTTGAACACAAGTTATTGTCTGGAAACTAGAAAATGCTTGTTTTTTTTGCCCTTTTGGCCCCAAATTCCTAAACGTTTTGGGCAATTACCCCAAACACAAACCTAGCTTTCCTTTGTGATATGGAACCTTGTTGTACAATTTCATAAAGATCCATACACTTACACACACGTTATTGTCATGAAACTAGAAAAATGCTTGTTTTTGCCTCTTTTTGGCCCCTAATTCCTAAAATTTGGAGGCAATTACCCCAAAATCAATCCCAGCATTTCCTTTGTGATATAGAACCTTGTTTTACAATGTCAGAGAGATCCATATACTAACACACAAGTTATGTCTGGAAGATACAAAAATGCTTATTTTTGGTCCCTTTTTGGCCCCTAATTCCTTAACAGTTGGTACCATAACCCCCAAAATCAATCCCAACCTTCCTTTTGTAGTATTGAACCTTATGGTAAAATTTCATAGAGATCTATTCACTTAAACTAAAGTTAGAGTGCCAAAACCAATGTGTCTTCGGACGACGACGACGACGACGCCAACGTCATACCAATATACGACCGCAAAATTTGTTTGCGGTCGTATAAAAATCTGGCAAGAATTGTACACATGAATGCCCTTACGATGTTTACTCTTGTTCATACAGTATAAAATCAATAATCTTTTTTTTATTTCACTCGTGTTCATACAGTATAAAATCAATGATCTATTTTTATATTTCATTTGTGTTCATACAGTATAGAATCAATAATCTATTTTCATATTTCACTCGTGTTCATACGGTATAATATCAATAATCTATTTTTATATTTCACTAGTGTTCATAGAGTATAAAATCCATAATCATCATAGTCATTAGATGGTGAGACTGGGTTACAGTAGTAATGGAAAAGAAGTATATCAAAGAAATGAGTAAAGTTTTCTCGAGATTATCTGACATTTTCCAACTTGTAAATGGTTGGCCAGTGCTTCTCTCTGTCCTATTACGAAAAACACAATCTTGACATCATATCCACACAATTAATCTTCTTTTTCCTTGTAGATTGTTTTTTTCATTTTTCTTCAGATTTTTCATTCCTTTCCCATTTCATCATTTCAAAATATCTGTAATACATAACAAAAATTTAAATCATGAAGAACCTGTCTGATATATCAAAATAAGAAGCATCATGTGAATTTTTTAGTAAATGAAGTATTTGGCTAATAAATAAACTCATCATAGATACCCAGTATAGAAATTTTGTACGCCAGACGCGCGTTTCGTCTAAAGAAGTCTCATCACTAACGCTCAAATCAAAACAGTTAAAAAGGCCAAATAAAATACGAAGTTGAATAGCACTGACCTGAAATTCAGAACGTTTCTGCCAAATACAGCTAAGATAATCTATTCCTGGGATAGACATTTCTTAGTTTTTCGAAAAGTTCAAAGTTAATTTATAACTATGAGCATATCAATGATAATTCCAGTCAACGCAGAAGTGCTGACTACTGGCCTCGTAATACCCTCGTGGAGGAAACCTCAATCATCAGTCGCATCGACCCAGTTGTTGTAAATAAACTCATCCTAGATACCAGGATTGAAATTTTGTATCTGTCGACAGACGCGCATTTCGTCTTAAGTATAGATACATAAAAATTATATGTAATAAAATTGAGAATGGAAATGGGGAATGTGTCAAAGAGACAACAACCCGACCAAAAAGCAGAAAACAGCCAAAGGCCACCAATATGTCTTCAACACAGCGAGAAAATCCCGCACCCGGAGGTGGGCTTCAGCTGGCCCCTCAACAAAAATGTGTACTAGTTCATTGAAAATGGACGTCATACCAAACTATGACATATATCAAAACCAGAGAAAAGTTCGGCACCCACTGAAACAGGGTAAATTATTGGTACTAATATTCATACAAATTATGCACACGGGTAAAGTAAAGTCAAATAAAACATCAGGATGAACATTGAACCATCAAGTAGCTGGCTTTAGTATGGATGCATAAAATGCAAGTTATAGTACAAATACGTGTACATGAAGAAAAAAGTCCTATGGCTACAGTCTAAGTACATGAAGTACGAGGTATAATAATGAATAAATACTGGAATTTCCAAGCTACAGTAATCATACACGAAGCTGAAGAACCAAACCAAAATACAAATGCATTTATATGTGGTATTGACAAGAACATGATACAGTGATAGATAGATAGGACAAAAATAAAATGCTCCGCAGGGCGCAGCTTGATACGACCGCAGATGTCGAACCCTGAATAGTTGGGGCAAGTATGGACACAACATTCAAGCTTGATACAGCTCTGAATTTGGATTGTGATTAAATATTTGACACAGCATAGGTTTCTGACACAGAATGAATGTGGTCTAAGAACTTAAAATTTTAAATTGGACATTCACCTATAATGGTCCAATATCAAAATCTAAATACATGGTTAGATTCAGCATATCAAAGAACCCCAAGAGTTCAATTTTGATGAAATCAAACAAAGTTTTATTTTGGACCCTTTTGACCTCAATGTGGACAAAGTTGATAACGGGGCCCAAAATATCAAAGAACCCCATATATTCAATTTTTGTTGAAATCAAACAAAGTTTAATTTTGGACCCTGATTTGGACCAACTTGAAAACTGGGCCCATAATCAAAATCTAAATACATGTTTAGATTCAGCATATCAAAGAACCCTAAGAATTCAATTTTGTTAAAATCAAACTAAGTTTAATTTTGGACCCTTTGGACCTTAATGTAGACCAATTTGAAAACGGGACCAAAAATTAAGAATCTAAATACACGGTTAGAATCGGAATATCAAAGAAACCCAATAATTCAATTTTTGATGAAATCAAACAAAGTTTAATTTTGGACCCTTTGGACCTCAATGTGGACCAATTTAAAAACGGGGCCCAAAATCCAAAAACTTAATACACGGTTAGATTCAGCATATTTAAGAACCCCAAGAGTTCAAGAATAAAACCCCATTGAAATTGGTCAAGAAATAAGCAATTTATACAAAGTATCTTCTTTTGCACAATACTGTGCAATTGAATATTTCTTGCAATTGCGCAATACTGTGCAATTGAATATTTCTTGCTATTGCGCAATACTGTACAATTGACAATTTCTTGCTATTGCGCAATACTGTGCAATTGAAGATTTCTTGCTATTGCGCAATACTGTGCAATTGAAAATTTCTTGCTATTGCACAATACTTGTTAAATAATAATTTACACATCCTGTTTGGTGTGTATCTCCTGCCATATCATTATTATTTGCTTTTAAATATAAATCAGAAATAATCAACTTAAAATGGAAAATTTTAAAGAAAAAAAGGAAAAAAGGAAAAAAAAATCCCCCAATTTTTGAACCCCTTATGATTCATCACCCCAAACTCAATCCCAGCCATCCCTTTGAGGTATGGTACCTTGCAGAACAATTTCAGAGAGATCCATACACTTGAACACAAGTTATTGTCTGAAACTAGAAAATGCTTATTTTTGCCTCTTTTGGCCCCTTATTCCTAAACGTTTCAGGCAATTACCTCCAAACTCAATTCCAGCTTTCCTTTGTGATATGGAACCTTGTAGTACAATTTCAGAAAGATCCAAACACTTACACACAAGTTATTGTCATGAAACCAGAAAAATGCTTGTTTTTTTCCCTTTTTGGCCCCTAATTCCTAAAATTTTGAGGCAATTACCCCAAAATCAATCCCGGCATTCCTTTGTGAAATGGAACCTTGTGGTACAATGTCAGAGAGATCCATACACTAACACACAAGTTATGTCTGGAAGTTACAAAATGCTTATTTTGGCCCCTTTTGACCCCTAATTCCTTAACTGTTGGTACCATAACCCCAAAATCAATCCCAACCTTCCTTTTGTGATATTGAACCTTATGGTAAAATTTCATAGAGATCCATTCACTCAAACTAAAGTTAGAGTGCGAAAACCAATGCGTCTTCGGACGACGACGACGACGACGCCAACGTCATACCAATATACGACCGCAAAATTTTTGCGGTCGTATAATAAATAGCAAGTTGAAAAATAAATACGTAAGATGTATTAAAGATACAATAAATTCAAGGCTATATTGTAGATAAATAAAGTATAAGGCTATAAATATTAGACTGACCATAAGTACATAATGTCCCAACAAGAGAACTCAAATCTTAGGTATATTTTGTGTACTTGTACAGACACATAGAGTGTCAGACTATAAAATGTAAGAACTGTAGTATGGGTTAATGAATATAGGTGCAGAATAAAGCTGGCTTAAATAAAGATACTCGTACATAAACATCAGATAAATGTAAAGTTACTTGACTGTACTTGAAGTACCCAGCTTATGTATAGCTGCTCAAATTGCCAGTTTTCAAGGCTATATAGTACAACACTGCAGTATGAAATGCATACTTCCAATCAAGCACCGACTCTCTTAAACTCAACTTTGCTCCTATATAGACAGTAAAGATCAGTAATGCTATCATTTTCCGTAATTTAACTGTTCATAAATATCAAAAACAGTCGTAATACTAACGTTTTCCTTCCGCTAGACATAGATGGCCTTAGCCAGATTTGATACAATTTTTGGGAAGTTTTCGTCTTCGCTGCTCCTTAATTAAATCGATTTGGCTTCATTTTAGCCATTCAAGCACAACTTAATTTTCCTATGAAGACAAAACGCAAGAATGGAGTAAGCTTGGTATACTTGATGAGTTTTACAACCACTGCGACGACTCCACTACTGGTGGACGCTTTAAACTAAAGTGTATCATTAGCGCGGTAGCCCAGCTCTCATACCAGAATGTGCATAAGACGTATACCATTTAAATCTTGGCATCATGATAAGTTTTTACAACTGGATTGATGTCACTGCAAGTAGTTTTGTAAACCACTAGGTTTATCAAATCGCTGATGGATATATCGTTCCCGAGCGTCCCACCAACCCATTACCCATCGCTCCTTTACAGACAGTAAATATCAGTATTGCGATCGATTTCCATAAATTTATTGTTCATAAATTATTAAAGTCATTCGATACTCTAAAATTTTTCTACCAATAGACAAAGATGGCCTCAGCCAGATTTGATAAAACTTTTGGGAAGTTTTCGTTTTCAATCTCTTCAACTCCATCGATGTGGTTTCATTTTAGCTATTCAAGCGCCCCTAATAGTCTTATGAAGACAAAACGCACGATTGGCGTATGCTTGATATACTTGGTGGGTTTTACAACTACTGCGACGATGTCGCTGCTCGTAGACGCTTCGAACTCAAGTGTATCAACAGCGCAGTAGCGCTCATATGAATTGTATAAGACGAAATAGCCGTAAGGCGTACACAATTTAAAGCTTGGTATCTTGGTACCACTGCTGGATCAGCCTGGTTGACGTTCCGTCTCCGAGGGAATTATCAACCTTCTAGTCAGCATACAAATGCTTACAGGAAATATCATTGTTATGGTCATTTTCTGTAAATTTTGTTCATAAAATGTTATATTCATTTGAAATATTAAATTTTTTCTAACCCTAGCAAATATGGCCTGAGCTTAATTTGGCACTTACTTTCGGATTTCGGATTTAATTTTTTTTCATGTAATACAATGTTATCGATTTTGCTTCCATAGTTGGATCCAAACACCACTGATGTCTCTTATATAGAAGACATGCTGGATATTTTTTGAATAAATATTACACAATAAAGCGACTATAATTATTTTTTCAGGTACAATTTGGAATTTTGCAATGATACGTGTAATAGTGTTAAAATTATAAACAGGTTCAGTATCACGAATGTTATTGAATTTTTTTAAATAAGATAAAAAAAAATATATAAAGTGAAGATACAGTACACCTACTTTTTAATCTCATTATCTAACCAGTCCTTGTGTAAAAGTTTCGTCAACCATGGCTCTGGAAAAGCAGACATACCAAGTTTGCATCCCAGTAAAGCACCTCCAACACAGGCATTTGAATCGGCATCTCCTCCCTAAGTAAAAGATTTATTAATAAGGTGAACAATTGAACAAAAATATGCACATGTTACTTAATTGGGAAATACGGGATAAATAGACAACCAACAAAACAAGAGCAAAAACAAACTAGCATTTGCCATTTAAAATCCAAGAGGAGTCTAAAGAGACTTGTAAAGGTCTTCAATTGTGAAAATACAACACTGTACAGCTATAGCAAGATCAAAACAAACAAGGACTTAGATGCTTAAAAAATCATTATGCCATTTGATTATGCTAGTTACTGAAAACCCTACAACATACAGCAATCTATCAATTCCTTAGTACAAATAAACAATGACGTCAAGTGCAGACTTGAAAAGTTTACATTAAAAAAGTAATTTTGTTTAAATTTGCCCAATATCTTTATTTTAAACAGACCTTAATGGAAAATTTACCAATACGGTAGCTATATATCTTCGTTTTAATGTCTTCTAATTGTAAACCTTCACTAAAAGTTTATGACAGTTACGACTAACAAAATTAATAAGAATAGAAAACGTTTTAAATTTAGGGCCCAAAAGCTGTTACGTTGAATTAGAATATAAATCTATATTTCATAATTGGTTACATGCATAATCGTATTTATTCATTCTTCAAGTGTTGTTAAGGTTCAGATTTACCCGTTTATTTATATCTAGCGCAATATCTCTTATTTCCTCTAAATCCCTAATGGTGAAATAATAATAATAACAATGATAATATTTATTAATATTATTATTATTTATCCTATCTGAAGTCGTAGCGTAGTGTAGCACTTCAAACTGGAAAGAATAATTATGTTATAAACAGTTCACTTTAAACCAATTCATGATGTCAACTGTTGGCAAAATGGTTAAATTTGCGTCACAATAAAAGAGAAGCAAATGTACTGGGTTTCCAAACGCAAACATAACTGAATTTGTACCTGCATCATAATTTTGGTGATTGTCTTCCGGAAATCATCTTGCTTTAATGCCCAGAATCCTGTACCCATGGATTTGTATGTGTAGCCAATTTTATCGGCTTCATCTAATTTCAAATCTTTAATATTATCACATTGCAAATAAAACATAAGGTCTTTCTTTTCTGTATCAGTTTCTAAACACGTTGATGCATATGTGTAAGCATCTTGTATTATTTCTTTCACTTTGAATTTGCCTTTTTTGTCCTTGTGCTTTCCTTGTAACATGGTAGCTATGGCAACAGACACAGCTACTGTTGAAGCCTGGCATCTAGAAAAACAGAAAAAAAAGCCAGTTATACACACACTCCATAGTCAGTTGCTTTGTAAGTGTTATTTGTATCCAGTTTTGTTTGAGATGTTGTGTGGTGTTAACTTTTTTATATTTCACTTGCTTTTTATTTCTGTTTGAAATTTCGCCTAGTATTCAATTTTTTCAGAATATATATTATAAAACATTTATGCTTCATTTCTGAAATTAGTCAAAACTTTAAGTTTTATTGAAGAGTACAATCTTATGATAGTTTGTTCTTATGGTTTCATCCAATATTTGTTAAAATATTTACTTTATCTTTATTTTGCTATCTGGATCGCATCACGGTGCGAAGCTATTAGTTTCATTCGATATCGACACCATCTTGAAATTATTACTTAACATATTTCGGTTCTGATTGGTTCCCGCATGATGAAGCTATAATTCTATTGGTCAGAATGATATACAGAATTCAAAACCTGTCCTGGACAGGAGAAAATATTAAATTACAGTATGGGTATTCAAGATCAACAATTATTGCTTTGTGTTGTCGTAATTTGTGATACTGTGAAGCACTCTGTACCATTTTAGAACGGTTAAACTTAGTCATGATGATGTTTCTGCTTTACGGATGTTTTGAAATGATATGATTTAATGATCTCAATAGATAATAGAGTAATAAAATGCTTCGCCTGATACGACTGCAGAGGTCGAACCCTGAAAAGTTGGGGCAAATTTGGACACAATATTCAAGCTTGATACTATCTGAATTTGGATTGTAATCAAATTTTTGACATAATATAGGTTTCTGACACAAAATAAATGTGGTCAAAGATCTTACAAATCTAATGCGCAATACTGTGCAATTGAAGATTTCTTCTTGAAACTTTTCAAAAATTTGAAATTTGAAAAATTTTGAAAAAAAATATGAACCCCTTAAAAAAAATTGGAAACCCCCACCAATTTTTTGAATCCCCCCTTGGAGCATTAACCATCAAACTCAATCCCAGTCTTTCCTTTGTAGTATGGAACCTTGTAATACAATTTTAGAGAGATCCATACACTTAAACACAAGTTATTGTCTGGAAACTAGAAAAATGCTTGTTTTTGGCCCTTTTTTTGCCCCTAATTCCTGCATGTTTGGGGCAATTACCCCCAAACTCAATCCCAGCCTTCCCTTTGTGATATGGAACCTTGTCGTACAACGTCAGAGAGATCTATCAAAAATTAAATTCCTTCAGTATTTAATAGTAACTTCTAATAAATTGCTTCGCTGAGCGCAGCTGGATACGACCGCAGATGTCCAACCCTGAAAAGTTGGGGCTAAAATGGACACAATATTCACGCTTGATACAGGTTTGAATTTGGATTGAAATTAAATATTTGACACATAATAGGTTTCTGCCACAGAATAACTGTAGTCAAAGAACTTAAAAATTGGTTATATGATTTGAATTTATATTCAATTTTTTGCTTTTGTGCAATACACTATGCTGTTGCAAATTGATTTAAAGAATAAAATTACCCCGTTTTTTACTTTTGTGCAATACACTTTCCTGTTGTATATTAACCCCCAAAAAATATTTGAAGAAATTTTCTTTTTAATTTCTGAAATCTGAAATGAGAAAAATAGTCCCCCCAAAATATTTTTTTCACCTCCCCCTTTCCCTTATTCCAAAAAAAAATTCTTTCCCTCAAGATGTAGTCATTATCTCAATTCAAATTTCTAATAAATTTTACAACCATAATTACCCATTTAAATACATCATGAAAGTCGTAAAATATAAAATGACATACATACATGTAGTCATAGCTAAAATTAATATTAATTAATAGTAACTTCTAAAAATAAATTGACAGCTAATCACCTCAAGACAATCATCATTTTTTAATACATAATTTACAAGCAAATAAGGGAGGTAATCAAACATTGTTGTTTTTAAATGGGATTGGATTACCTCCCTTAGACTGCTTTAAAATTGTCTTAATTGTCCTTTAACCAGAAAAATACCTTGTTTCCCTTCCTTTTTGCCCTAATTTCTAAATGGTTTGAGCCTTGACCCCCAAAGTCAATCCTAACCATCCCTTTGTCGTATGGAAACTTATGGTATAATTTCAGAGAGATTCATACACTTAAACACAAGTTATTGACTGGAAACTACGAAAATGCTTATTTGGGCCCCTTTTTTGGCCCCTAATTCCTAAACAGTTGGGACCATAACCCCTAAAATCAATCCCAACCTTCTTTTAGTGGTTATAAACCTTTTGTTAAAATTATATTGATTTCTATTCACTTATACTAAAGTTATTATCCGGAAACCATCTGTCTTCAGACGACGCTAACGATGACGACGACGACGACGATGACGACGACAACGTGATACCAATATACGACCAAAAATTTTTTAATTTTTGCGGTTGTAAAAAATTAAATTGACAGCTAGGACTTTGCAACCATAAAAACCCATTTAAATACATCATAAAAGTATTAAATAGAAAATGACATCATATTCATGGCTAAATTAAAAACCTTCATCAGCAACATTTAATCAGGCGCGTAGCTGCCTTTACGCAAAAAATCATTTGCTTGCACATATTTTTCACATAAAAAAAATAATTCTGAAATTGAATTACGGATAGTCTTTAGTCTTTACGGATTATCGTGTCGGGCGATGTTTGTACTTGCAACAAATCTCTGATGTCGTCTCTAGCAGTGACTAATAAGGAACTACATGTATATCCTTCAATATCTGCAATCTTCTCAATCCTAGTTACAATGCCTGTTCAACTAGTTCAACTACTGAACGGTCATTTAGTGCATTACGGCGACTGAAAACTTATCTCCGTTCAACCATGGTACAGGACAGACTATCATACATGTTCACAGAGGAATGGATATCGAGTTCTGCGATCATTGGCCTTGGCAAAACAATAGATATATGGACTTTGGATATTAACTATATTTTAAGTCTTACATGCAGTATTAACATTTGATATTATAGGCTCAATACAATCACCTTGAAAACATCATAAATTTATATTCTCTACTTATAAATCAAGACTTAAAAGTGGCCGTTTGATTTTGTATTCCCATTGTCTGTTCGTTCAAAAGACTATTAACTCACCTGGGGTATCTGTGTCTCAAATTACCTTCTACCGTTGTTGTAGAAACCTCTCCTTTGATTTGAAAATTAAGTTCGTGAGAAACACTACGGGTGTCTTGCAAGAAACAGGACCTGCTTACCCTTCCGGAGCACCGGATGTCGCCACATTTTTTTCGGGTCCGTGTTTTTCATCTGTATTTAGTTTCAATGTTGAATGTTTTTGTTTGTCCTTTTGTGTCTTATCTATTCCAGGGGTTATCATGTGTCCATTGATTGCCCTTCTATTGATTAACGCTTCGGACGGTTGTCGACTCTTCCTGATCTTCCCGTTTTATATAATTTAGCAAATTACGGAACTCACTAGAATTTTACTATCGTTTCATAAAAATCTGGTATAGTAAGAAACAGATAGGTTATTTTTCATGTTCAAAGCAGTCACTGTAATTACTCATATGCCCGGAGCTTCCGGGGGATTCGCTTCCCTGGACCTCCGTCTAGGGTGCTGCCCTGGATCCCCGACTAGAGTGCTACCCTGGACCAGCTGGGGACTTTGAGCGGTCCATAGCCTCCGTCCCCCTTGCCGAATCACTATAAAAGTCCACAAGTATTTACAAAATAGGAGTTTGGGCATGAAGGAGTGATGTGAATTTCATAAGCATGGCATATTGGGAAATGCCCGAAAAAAATATCATTTTCTGCATAAAATGGTGCAAAAAAATTTAAGTTATGATTGCACTTTATTTTAGTCCAGCTACGCCCCTGTTAATAGTAATATCTAAAAATAAAATTCCTTCATCAGCATTTAAAAGTAACTTCTAAAAATTAATTGACAGCTAATCACCTTAAGAGAATACAACATTTCTTTCTAACAAAACCATTGTAAGGGAGGTAACTCTAATGCAAAAAAAATAAAATGCTCCGCAGGGCGCAGCTTGATACGACCGCAGAGGTCGAACCCTGAATAGTTGGGGCAAGTATGGACACAACATTCAAGCTTGATACAGCTCTGAATTTGGATTGTGATTAAATATTTGACACAGCATAGGTTTCTGACACAGAATGAATGTGGTCTAAGAACTTAAAAATTTTAAATTGGACATTCACCTATTATGGTCCAATATCCAAAATCTAAATACATGGTTAGATTCAGCATATCAAAGAACCCCAAGAGTTCAATTTTTGATGAAATCAAACAAAGTTTAATTTTGGACCCTTTTGACCTCAATGTGGACAAAGTTGATAACGGGGCCCAAAAATCAAAAATCTAAATACATGGTTAGATTCAGCATATCAAAGAACCCCATATATTCAATTTTGTTGAAATCAAACAAACTTTAATTTTGGACCCCGATTTGGACCAACTTGAAAACTGGGTCCATAATCAAAATCTAAATACATGTTTAGATTCAGCATATCAAAGAACCCTAAGAATTCAATTTTGTTAAAATCAAACTAAGTTTAATTTTGGACCCTTTGGACCTTAATGTAGACCAACTTGAAAACGGGACCAAAATTAAGAATCTAAATACACGGTTAGATTCGGCATATCAAAGAACCCCAATAATTCAATTTTGATGAAATCAAACAAAGTTTAATTTTGGACCCTTTGGACCTCAATGTGGACCAATTTAAAACAGGGCCCAAAATCCAAAAACTTAACACACGGTTAGATTCAGCATATTAAAGAACCCCAAGAGTTCAAGAACAAAACCCCATTGAAACTGGTCAAGAAATAAGCAATTTATACAAAGTATCTTCTTTTGCACAATACTGTGCAATTGAATATTTCTTGCAATTGCGCAATACTGTGCAATTGAATATTTCTTGCTATTGCGCAATACTGTACAATTGACAATTTCTTGCTATTGCGCAATATTGTGCAACTGAAGATTTCTTGCTATTGCGCAATACTGTGCAATTGAAAATTTCTTGCTATTGCACAATACTTATTATATAATAATTTACACATCCTGTTTGGTGTGTATCTGCTGCCATATCATTATTATTTGCTTTTAATATAAATCAGAAATAACCAACTTAAAATGGAAAATTTTAAAGAATAAAAAGGAAATAAGGAAAAAAAAAAATCCCCCAAATTTTTGAACCCCCTTATGATTCATCACCCCCAAACTCAATCCCAGCCTTCCCTTTGAGGTATGGTACCTTGCAGTACAATTTCAGAGAGATCCATACACTTGAACACAAGTTATTGTCTGGAAACTAGAAAAATGCTTATTTTGGCCTCTTTTGGACCCTTATTGCTAAACGTTTCAGGCAATTACCCCAAACTCAATTCCAGCTTTCCTTTGTGATATGGAACCTTGTAGTACAATTTCAGAAAGATCCATACACTTACACACAAGTTATTGTCATGAAACTAGAAAAATGCTTGTTTTTTGCCCCTTTTTTGGCCCCTAATTCCTAAAATTTTGAGGCAATTACCCCCAAAATCAATCCCAGCATTCCTTTGTGATATGGAACCTTGTGGTACAAAGTCAGAGAGATCCATACACTAACACACAAGTTATGTCTGGAAGTTACAATAAAATACTCCGCAGGGCGCAGCTTGATACGACCGCAGAGGTCGAACCCTGAATAGTTGGGGCAAGTATGGACACAACATTCAAGCTTGATACAGCTCTGAATTTGGATTGTGATTAAATATTTGACACAGCATAGGTTTCTGACACAGAATGAATGTGGTCTAAGAACTTAAAAATTTTAAATTGGACATTCACCTATTATGGTCCAATATCCAAAATCTAAATACATGGGTAGATTCAGCATATCAAAGAACCCCAAGAGTTCAATTTTTGATGAAATCAAACAAAGTTTAATTTTGGACCCTTTTGACCTCAATGTGGACAAAGTTGATAACGGGGCCCAAAAATCAAAAATCTAAATACATGGTTAGATTCAGCATATCAAAGAACCCCATATATTCAATTTTGTTGAAATCAAACAAAGTTTAATTTTGGACCCCGATTTGGACCAACTTGAAAACTGGGCCCATAATCAAAATCTAAATACATGTTTAGATTCAGCAAATCAAAGAACCCTATGAATTCAATTTTGTTAAAATCAAACTAAGTTTAATTTTGGACCCTTTGGACCTTAATGTAGACCAATTTGAAAATGGGACCAAAATTAAGAATCTAAATACACGGTTAGATTCGCATATCAAAGAACCCCAATAATTCAATTTTGATGAAATCAAACAAAGTTTAATTTTAGACCCTTTTGACCTCAATGTGGAAAAAATTGATAACGGGCCCAAAATCAAAAATCTCAATACATGGTTAGATTCAGCATATCAAAGAACCCCATATATTCAATTTTGTAGAAATCAAACAAAGTTTAATTTTGGACCCCGATTTGGACCAACTTGAAAACTGGGCCCATAATCAAAATCTAAATACATGTTTAGATTCAGCATATCAAAGAACCCTAAGAATTCAATTTTGTTAAAATCAAACTAAGTTTAATTTTGGACCCTTTGGACCTTAATGTAGACCAATTTGAAAACGGGACCAAAATTAAGAATCTAAATACACGGTTAGATTCGGCATATCAAAGAACCCCAATAATTCAATTTTGATGAAATCAAACAAAGTTTAATTATGGACCCTTTGGACCTCAATGTGGACCAATTTAAAAACGGGGCCCAAAATCAAAAAACTTAATACACGATTAGATTCAGCATATTAAAGAACCCCAAGAGTTCAAGAATAAAACCCCATTGAAATTGGTCAAGAAATAAGCAATTTATACAAAGTATCTTCTTTTGCACAATACTGTGCAATTGAATATTTCTTGCAATTGTGCAATACTGTGCAATTGAATATTTCTTGCTATTGCGCAATACTGTACAATTGACAATTTCTTGCTATTGCACAATATTGTGCTATTGGATATTTCTTGCTATTGCGCAATACTGTGCAATTGAAGATTTCTTGCTATTGCGCAATACTGTGCAATTGAAAATTTCTTGCTATTGCACAATACTTATTATATAATAATTTACACATCCTGTTTGGTGTGTATCTCCTGCCATATCATTATTATTTGCTTTTAAATATAAATCAGAAATAAAAACTTAAAATGGAAAATTTTAAAGAAAAAAAGGAAAAAAGGAAAAAAAAATCCCCCAAATTTTTGAACCCCTTATGATTCATCACCCCAAACTCAATCCCAGCCTTCCTTTGAGGTATGGTACCTTGCAGTACAATTTCAGAGAGATCCATACACTTGAACACAAGTTATTGTCTGGAAACTAGAAAATGCTTATTTTGGCCCCTTTTGGCCCCTAATTCCTAAACGTTTCAGGCAATTACCCCAAACTCAATTCCAGCTTTCCTTTGTGATATGGAACCTTGTAGTACAATTTCAGAAAGATCCATACACTTACACACAAGTTATTGTCATGAAACTAGAAAAATGCTTGTTTTTGCCCTTTTTGGCCCCTAATTCCTAAACGTTTCAGGCAATTACCCCAAACTCAATTCCAGCTTTCCTTTGTCATATGGAACCTTGTAGTACAATTTCAGAAAGATCCATACACTTACACACAAGTTATTGTCATGAAACTAGAAAATGCTTGTTTTTGCCCCTTTTTGGCCCCTAATTCCTAAAATTTGGAGGCAATTACCCCAAAATCAATCCCAGCATTCCTTTGTGATATGGAACCTTGTGGCACAATGTCAGAGAGATCCATACACTAACACACAAGTTATGTCTGGAAGTTACAAAATGCTTATTTTGGCCCCTTTTGGCCCCTAATTCCTTAACTGTTGGTACCATAACCCCAAAATCAATCCCAACCTTCCTTTTGTGATATTGAACCTTATGGTAAAATTTCATAGAGATCCATTCACTTAAACTAAAGTTAGAGTGCGAAACCAATGCGTCTTCGACGACGACGACGACGCCGACGACGGCGGCGGCGGCGGCGACGACGACGACGACGACGACGACGACGACGACGACGACGACGACGCCAACGTCTTACCAATATACGACCACAAAAATTTTTTGCGGTCGATAAAAATGCTTATTTTGGCCCCTTTTGGCCCCTAATTCCTTAACTGTTGGTACCATAACCCCAAAATCAATCCCAACCTTCCTCTTGTGATATTGAACCTGATGGTAAAATTTCATAGAGATCCATTCACTTAAACTAAAGTTAGAGTGCGAAAACCAATGCGTCTTCGGACGACGACGACGACGCCAACGCCATACCAATATACGACCGCAAAATTTTTTGCGGTCGTATAAAAACCTTTGATATACACTATTATAATATAATATGTATTTACAACCCAGTATTTGATGTTTCTAGAAACAGCTAAAAAATATTTCATACTAGAACTAGCAAACAAATAGCAAAAAGTACCAACATAAAGAAACAAAGCTAAAGTAATTGTCCATTAACCAGGAAACCCTTTGTTTTCTCACTTTTTTGCCCCTAATTCCTAAACAGATTGAGCCATAACCCCCCAAAGCAAATCCTAACCATCCCCTTGTGGTGTGGAAACTTGTGGTACAATTTCAGACAATTCCATACACTGTTCCACAAGTTATTTTCCGTAAACTAGAAAAAATGCTTATTTGGGCCCCTTTTTGACCCCTAATTCCTATACCGTAGGAACCATAACCCCAAAATCAATCCCAACCTTCCTTTTGTGGTTTCAAACCTTGTGTTAAAATTTCATAGATTTATATTTACTTATACTAAAGTTATTGTCAAATTTCCAATAGAGTTTGCAACCATAATAACCCATTTAAATACATCATAAAAGTCTTATAATAGAAAATGACATACATAATCATGGCTAAAATTAAATTACCATCATCAGCATTTTTAAAGTAGTAACTTCTAAAAATAAATTGACAGCGAATCACCTCAAGACAATACAACATTTCTTTATACATAATTTAAAAGCAGTGTAAGGGAGGTAATTCAAATTCTGTTTGCCAATTCTTACCACCCCTTTGTGGTATGGAAACTTGTGGTACAATTTCAGAGAGATCCATACACCATTCCACTAGTTATTGTCTGGAAACTAGAAAAATGCTTATTTGGGCCCCTTTTGGCCCCTTATTCCTAAACTGTTGGGACCATAACCCCCAAAATCAATCCCAACCTTCCTTTTGTGGTCATAAACCTTGTGTTGAAATTTCATAGATTTCTATTCACTTATACTAAAGTTATTGTCCAGAAACCAAATGTCTTCGGACGTCAACGTAATATCAATATACGACCGCAATATTTTTGCGGTCGTATAAAAACAATCGTTGATAAAGACGACATATAAAAAGCCATTATAAACAATGTAATAAGGACAAAGATATATTTAAATAGTGAAGCGAAAATTCTGCTCAATACCCTGAAGGTCAGTATGGGATTCAAGGTTAAGGTAATACGATTGGGCAATCCTCCATTTCTTTGAAATTTTAACATCCAGTTGAAGCCAATGCTTGTTATTGGTTGGAGCCCTGAAACGCATTTTTAGAAGCCTGCTATGTCCAATACACATTGTTAAAAGTTCTAAAATATCATGTAAAAGATCTAGATAGATATGTACATAGATTGGGTTATTTTTCGGCAATAAATCACTCTGCATACTTTTTCTAAATAAATTTACCTTGGATCGTGATGTGTTGTTTTCGCAAAGTCCCTTGCATTTTTTGTTACATCATCTAAACTCCAGTGCATGTGAATACCAACAATGGATGTCCTCATTACAGCACCATTAGGAGCAATATTTCTGTTATTTTTATCCCACACATACCGAGCTACCTAAAATGTAAGTAAAGTGTTGTTCAGGGAGTTAGCATTCAAGTTTTCACATCCGCTTGTTAATTTTTGTTCTAAAATAAAATGCTCCATGAGGGCGCAGCTTGATACGACCGCAGAGGTCGAACCCTAAATAGTTGGGGCAAGTATGGACACAACATTCAAGCTTGATACAGCTCTGAATTTGGATTGTGATTAAATATTTGACACAGCATAGGTTTCTGACACAGAATGAATGTGGTCTAAGAACTTAAAATTTTAAATTGGACATTCACCTATAATGGTCCAATATCCAAAATCTAAATACATGGTTAGATTCAGCATATCAAAGAACCCCAAGAGTTCAATTTTGATGAAATCAAACAAAGTTTAATTTTGGACCCTTTTGACCTCAATGTGGACAAAGTTGACAACGGGCCCAAAAATCAAAAATCTAAATACATGGTTAGATTCGGCATATCAAAGAACCCTAATAATTCAATTTTTGATGAAATCAAACAAAGTTTAATTTTGGACCCTTTGGACCTCGATGTGGACCAATTTAAAAACGGGCCCAAAATCCAAAAACTTAATACACGGTTAGATTCAGCATATTAAAGAACCCCAAAAGTTCAAGAATAAAACCCCATTGAAATTGGTCAAGAAATAAGCAATTTATACAAAGTATCTTCTTTTGCACAATACTGTGCAATTGAATATTTCTTGCAATTGCGCAATACTGTGCAATTGAATATTTCTTGCTATTGCGCAATACTGTACAATTGACAATTTCTTGCTATTGCGCAATATTGTGCTATTGGATATTTCTTGCTATTGCGCAATACTGTGCAATTGAAGATTTCTTGCTATTGTGCAATACTGTGCAATTGAAAATTTCTTGCTATTGCACAATACTTATTATATAATAATTTACACATCCTGTTTGGTGTGTATCTCCTGCCATATCATTACTATTTGCTTTTAATATAAATCAGAAATAACCAACTTAAAATGGAAAATTTTAAAGAAAAAAAAGGAAAAAAAGGAAAAAAAAAAAATCCCCCAATTTTTTGAACCCCCTTATGATTCATCACCCCAAACTCAATCCCAGCCTTCCCTTTGAGGTATGGTACCTTGCAGTACAATTTCAGAGAGATCCATACACTTGAACACAAGTTATTGTCTGGAAACTAGAAAATGCTTATTGTTGGCCCTTTTGGCCCCTAATTCCTAAACGTTTCAGGCAATTACCCCAAACTCAATTCCAGCTTTCCTTTGTGATATGGAACCTTGTAGTACAATTTCAGAAAGATCCATACACTTACACACAAGTTATTGTCATGAAACTAGAAAAATGCTTGTTTTTGCCCCTTTTGGCCCCTAATTCCTAAAATTTTGAGGCAATTACCCCAAAAATCAATCCCAGCATTCCTTTGTGATATGGAACCTTGTGGTACAAAGTCAGAGAGATCCATACACTAACACACAAGTTATGTCTGGAAGTTACAAAATGCTTATTTTTGGCCCCTTTGGCCCCTAATTCCTCAACTGTTGGTACCATAACCCCAAAATCAATCCCAACCTTCCTTTTGTGATATTGAACCTTATGGTAAAATTTCATAGAGATCCATTCACTTAAACTAAAGTTAGAGTGCGAAACCAATGCGTCTTGGACGACGACGACGACGACAACGACGCCGGACGACGACGACGACGGCGACGCCAACGTCATACCAATATACGACCACAAAATTTTTTGCGGTCGTATAAAACAGGAATAGAACAAGAGGTTGTCAGAGTGACAGCAAACCGGATTTCCTGCAGAGGTCGAACCCTGAACAGTTGAGCAAGTATGGACACTACATTTAAGCTCAAAACAGCTCTGAAATTTGGGGTTTCCATCGTGGAAATGATGTTGAAATTATCCATAACCGTTTTTGTCAATCTATTTTGAAACTGGGTAAAAGTACGCCAAATGTTTTTTTATATGGCCAACTAGGGCGTTTGCCAATGTATGTAATCAGAAAACAAAAGATTTTAAAATACTGGTTAAAAATTGTAACTCATAAACCACTTATTGTGTATGATATCTATATATTGTTACTCAGAGATGCAAATAATAGTAAAACTAATTGGGTTTCTAATGTTCGTGACCTATTGTTTAGTATTGGTTTAAACTTTGTATGGTATCAGCAGTCTGGTATAAATATATCATTAGATGTAATAATAAAATGCTCCGCAGGGCGCAGCTTGATACGACCGCAGAGGTCGAACCCTGAATAGTTGGGGCAAGTATGGACACAACATTCAAGCTTGATACAGCTCTGAATTTGGATTGTGATTAAATATTTGACACAGCATAGGTTTCTGACACAGAATGAATGTGGTCTAAGAACTTAAAAATTTTAAATTGGACATTCACCTATAATGGTCCAATATCCAAAATCTAAATACATGGTTAGATTCAGCATATCAAAGAACCCCAAGAGTTCAATTTTGATGAAATCAAACAAAGTTTAATTTTGGACCCTTTTGACCTCAATGTGGACAAAGTTGATAACGGGGCCCAAAAATCAAAAATCTAAATTCATGGTTAGATTCAGCATATCAAAGAACCCCATATATTCAATTTTTGTTGAAATCAAACAAAGTTTAATTTTGGACCCCGATTTGGACCAACTTGAAAACTGGGCCCATAATAAAAAATCTAAATACATGTTTAGATTCAGCATATCAAAGAACCCTAAGAATTCAATTTTGTTAAAATCAAGCTAAGTTTAATTTTGGACCCTTTGGACCTTAATGTAGACCAATTTGAAAACGGGACCAAAATTAAGAATCTAAATACACAGTTAGATTCGCATATCAAAGAACTCCTATAGTTCAATTTTCGATGAAATCAAACAAAGTTTAATTTGGACCCTTTTGGTCCCTAATTCCTAAACTGTTGGGACCAAAACTCCTTTTCGCCCCAAATTCCTTAACGTTTAAGGCAATTACCCCAAACTCAAACCCAGCTTTCCCTTTGTGACATGGAACCTTGTAGTACAATTTCATAAAGATCCATACACTTACACACAGTTATTGTCCTGAAACTCGAAAAAGCTTGTTTTTGCCCTTTTGGCCCCTCATTCCTAAAATTTTGAGGCAATTACCCCAAAATCAATCCCAGCCTTCCCTTTGTGGTATGGTACCTTGCAGTACAATTTCAGAGAGATCCATACACTTGAACACAAGTAATTGTCTGGAAACTAGAATAAAATGCTCCGCAGGGCGCAGCTTGATACGACCGCAGAGGTCGAACCCTGAACAGTTGGGGCAAGTATGGACACAACATTCAAGCTTGATACAGCTCTGAATTTGGATTGTGATTGACTATTTGACACAGCATAGGTTTCTGACACAGAATGAATGTGGTCTAAGAACTTAAAATTTTAAATTGGACATTCACCTATTATGGTCCAATATCCAAAATCTAAATACATGGTTAGATTCAGCATATCAAAGAACCCAATATATTCAATTTTTGTTGAAATCAAACAAAGTTTAATTTTGGACCCCAATTTGGACCAACTTGAAAACTGGGCCCATAATCAAAAATTTAAAGACATGTTTAGATTCAGCATATCAAAGAACCCTAAGAATTCAATTTTTGTTAAAATCAAATTAAGTTTAATTTTGGACCC
Organism: Mytilus coruscus; assembly: GCA_017311375.1. Classification (NCBI taxonomy): domain Eukaryota; kingdom Metazoa; phylum Mollusca; class Bivalvia; order Mytilida; family Mytilidae; genus Mytilus; species Mytilus coruscus. Next base: position 89,797,337 of record CM029595.1, read on the forward strand.
TTTGGACCTTAATGTAGACCAATTTGAAAACGGGACCAAAATTAAGAATCTAAATACATGGTTAGATTCAGCATATCAAAGAACCCCATATATTCAATTTTGTTGAAATCAAACAAAGTTTAATTTTGGACCCCAATTTGGACCAACTTGAAAACTGGGCCCATAATCAAAAATCTAAATACATGATTAGATTCAGCATATCAAAGAACCCTAAGAATTCAATTTTGTTAAAATCAAATTAAGTTTAATTTTGGACCCTTTGGAACTTAATGTAGACCAATTTGAAAACGGGACCAAAATTAAGAATCTAAATACACGGTTAGATTCGCATATCAAAGAACCCTAATAATTCAATTTTGATGAAATCAAACAAAGTTTAATTTTGGACCCTTTGGACCTCGATGTGGACAATTTAAAAACGGGCCCAAAATCCAAAAACTTAATACACGGTTAGATTCAGCATATTAAAGAACCCCAAAAGTTCAAGAATAAAACCCCATTGAAATTGGTCAAGAAATAAGCAATTTATACAAAGTATCTTCTTTTGCACAATACTGTGCAATTGAATATTTCTTGCAATTGCGCAATACTGTGCAATTGAATATTTCTTGCTATTGCGCAATACTGTACAATTGACAATTTCTTGCTATTGCGCAATATTGTGCTATTGGATATTTCTTGCTATTGCGCAATACTGTGCAATTGAAGATTTCTTGCTATTGTGCAATACTGTGCAATTGAAAATTTCTTGCTATTGCACAATACTTATTATATAATAATTTACACATCCTGTTTGGTGTGTATCTCCTGCCATATCATTACTATTTGCTTTTTAATATAAATCAGAAATAACCAACTTAAAATGGAAAATTTTAAAGAAAAAAAATCCCTTTGTGGTATTCCAATATCCAAAATCTAAATACATGGTTAGGTTCAGCATATCAAAGAACCCCAAGAATTCAATTTTGGAAAAAAGGAAAAAAAAAATTCCTAAACGTTTAGGGCAATCCCCCAAAACCTTTTTGAACCCCTTATGATTCATCACCCCAAACTCAATCCCAGCCTTCCTTTGAGGTATGGTACCTTGCAGTACAATTTCAGAGAGATCCATACACTTGAACACAAGTTATTGTCTGAAACTAGAAAATGCTTATTGTTGGCCCTTTTGGCCCCTAATTCCTAAACGTTTCAGGCAATTACCCCAAACTCAATTCCAGCTTTCCCTTTGTGATATGGAACCTTGTAGTACAATTTCAGAAAGATCCATACACTTACACACAAGTTATTGTCATGAAACTAGAAAAATGCTTGTTTTTGCCCCTTTTGGCCCCTAATTCCTAAAATTTTGAGGCAATTACCCCAAAATCAATCCCAGCATTCCTTTGTGATATGGAACCTTGTGGTACAAAGTCAGAGAGATCCATACACTAACACACAAGTTATGTCTGGAAGTTACAAAATGCTTATTTTTGGCCCCTTTTGGCCCCTAATTCCTCAACTGTTGGTACCATAACCCCAAAATCAATCCCAACCTTCCTTTTGTGATATTGAACCTTATGGTAAAATTTCATAGAGATCCATTCACTTAAACTAAAGTTAGAGTGCGAAAACCAATGTGTCTTCGGACGACAACGACGACGACGCCGACGCCAACGTTATATTAATATACGACCGCAAAATTTTTGCGGTCGATAAAAAGATCTTTAGTTGGAAAATTACGTAATTATTTGAAATCTGCCTGGCAGATTAGATCACATCTAATAAGTTGATTATTTGTCTATTGTAATATCTTATAATATTGTTCTCTTTTGTTTATTGTGTGTCACAATGTAAATATATTTGTGTTGCTATAGCATGTAACTACTGCTTTGCAAGTAAAGAATTCATTCATTCAATAATGAAAATAAATACAGGTTTAGAATCAGCATTTCAAAGAACCCTATATATATTCAATTTATGTTGAAATCAAACACAGTTTAATTTTGGACCCCAATTTGGACCAACTTGAAAACTGGGCCCAAAATCAGAAATCTAAATATATGTTTATTAATTATTATAGACAATATAAGCTTAGTTTTTAAAGGAGTTCACTTCATCAAAAAAATATATATATATATAGCATTCAGAAAATTAGTTAATACAGAATAACAAACAAGCCTATTACAAAATTCTTCAAACAATTCACCAAAGAAAAGAAAAAAATCCAAAATGTCATTTATCATTAATACAATGTCTTTTAAAAATCTATACAACTTATCTGTAAGTGTAATCAAACTTTATATATATATATATAATTAACCATTTCTGTTCAAAGGGAAATAACTCAATCGGATATTAAATACCACTTTTGGCTACTGGAAAAGGGCTATAACTCAACAACGAGAAAAGCTAAAATCGTGAAAATTGAACAGCCGACCGCCCACCCGCCCGCCGTACATCCCCAAATCAATAACCGATTTTTCCTTCGAAAATCCGGTTAAAAATACAAATATTTCTACCATTTTTATTTATACTAGTATATCATGTTGGCTATCTATATGACATTATAAAAAAAATATGCATATTTTCAATTGTTTTGCACAATGTTTTGGTAGGTTATACTGTTTTAATGGTAACTTAGTATTTGCTATTTATATTAAATGTGCTAGAATATGATATGAGTTGTCCGTTTTATCACAAAGAGTTTTGGAAATATATTTGTTCAGTATAGTCATTTTATGGTAAGTACCACGTGAAATGAGTCTTACCTCGTGTGGGTCTTTCAGGTAATCTGGATGAGACGTCACTTTGCTTGTTGTAGCCCCTAAACCCAATCCAGCAAAATCACCCAACTCACTAAAACCTTTCTGTATCCAGGTTCTCAATTTTTTAGCAAAGTCAACAGGATCTACCTAATAATGAAATACTTTTTAATATCATAGTGAAATAATCAGACGTCGTTTAAATAGGAATCAAGTGTTGTGTATAACCTCTAGCAGTGGCGGATCCAGAGGGGGGCGTAGAGGGCGTACGCAGGTTGCATGTGAATCCCATATCTGACCGGAATGTCTGTTTAGCCGAACTGATATACTGAATACTTTTTTCAAGGCCTAGCTGCAACCTGCCTGCTGGGTGTGGCCTATATGTCTCCATGTGTCGACCGTCATTCACAACTTCATTGTCATGTCCGACTCATTCGTAGCCTTTGGTTGATTTGGAACCCCTCACTTCCCTTGTTGTTTGAAACATTTCAACCAAACATTTGGATAAAAATTGCTTGTTTGTCTTTTTCGTGTCGGTCGTATTGTAAATTTCATTGAATAGCCGTATATCTTGTTTACAACAAGAAATCTGTGAGGTTATGATAACTAACCATACAACAAACGAGAATTTTCCATGTCCATTTTTTACTGACAAATCCCACATCAAATATATTAATTAGTACATAGCTTTGGATCCATCCAATCATTTTATAATAGACAATTAATGGAGAGAATACGGCACCAAAAATGTCTAACCCCTACACTTTAACTATAAAATGCATTTTACACTTATTTTATGTTTTTAAGCCAAAACAAGGTCCAAAAAATTTTTCGCCTCGCTCCGCTCGGCAAACTTTAATACTACGCCCCCCTTTCCAAAATCCTGGATCCGCCCCTGGTAATAACAGAACATTCAGTATAACAAATTAAATAACACATATCTGAGAGGGTGATAGAGCAGATTGTTACCCCTCGAAAAGACATTGTCAACCTTGGCTTTGCCTCAGTTAACAATGTTTTCTCGGGGTAACAATCTGCTCTATCACCCTCTCAGCTATGTGTTATTTATATATTGATGTACATGGGACAATCTGCAATTAAACACTACCAAATAGCATGAACGGTACCAATTTAACTGCATCAGATGCGTATTTCGACAAGAAATGTCTCTTCAGTTATGATCGAGGCTAAAATATTTGAAAATCCAAAACTTATCCAAAAAAGTAATTAAAAACTTAGAGTAGGTATTTTGATGAATAAAAATAAGGTAGTTATGGAGAACCATAAACATTTTTGGTCATTAAAAGTATATCATGTTTAAATATATAGGATAGACAATCGAGTATTGTAGTCTCATTTTTATAAAGTGGATGTTGTTCAATGGTCTAGAGCGCTGGATGTTGACTTTGAAAACTGAACATTCTGAAACATACCTTACCACCACAGTCGACTAAAGACCTCATGATTAGTATCATTTGGTCACTGTCATCTGTCCAGTCGCCTTCTTCCCACCTTGACCTGTGTCCATCACAAACGATTTGTTTATGTAAGTATTCCAATTCTTTGGCTACTTTCCCATAATACTGAAGAAAAATAAAATATAAATTAATAAATTAGAAAATTACGGAAAACAAAATAATTTACAACTTCCTCAGATCAAATTATAGTCGTTTGTTGAAGACATAATTATTGTAGTTTAGTCATTTGTTGAAACAGTGGTATTGGTTGTTAAAAAAATCACAAATATCAGAAAACTGAAATCTCTTTTTGGTTGTTTTTTTTTTTTAGTTTGAAGGTTAATTCAAGTAAGGATATCAGAGGTACTTGCAGAAAAAACTGTACTCGATGCGGGTGTATGGCAGTTATTAGTGGAGACAAAGTTTATAATGGACTTAAGTTCTTCCTAACTTTATATATGGGTATCTGCTGATGTATCGTTTGTAAAGGCTATGAATATAACCTTGAAATTCTGAAACATCTTTTCCTCTAGGAAATAAACAAAGAAACATGCAAAAGTAATTTATCAAATAACAACTCTCATAGAATAATGATCTCCACGAACAGGAACGTATCAAGGTCAAGAATCAGGTCGATGCCACTGCTGGTGGATATTTCCTTCCCGATGGTAACACCAGCCCTGCAGTTAGCACCCCTGTGCTGACATCAAATAATACCAATATAGTACTTTTCTATAAATTACTAATTTAGAAACTGTTGTCAGAAACAAGCTCTGTGGGTAGGTTAACATTGGACGTCTGGTAGATGTTTTACAGAACACTTGCGTTCTGTTCAAGACGAACGCGATTGGTTTTGCATAACACTTGCGTTCTGATTAAGACGAACACGATTAGTTTTGCAGAACACTTGCGTTCAGTTCAAGACGAACACGATTGGTTTTGCAGAACACTTGCGTTCTGTTCAAGACGAACACGATTGGTTTTGCAGAACACTTGCGTCCTTTTCAAGACGAACACGTTTGGTAATCATTGACGGCAGATTATTAATCATTTATTTTTAATTCATTCACAACTATTAATATTTTGATATATTGCAGAGATCACTGTCTTTTGTTGTCTACTGTCTATTGTCAAAGCATTAAAGACATGCGGGTGACTTTTTTTTATTTTAACAGACTGTACTATGAACATATTTATCTTTTTGTCACGCTAAAACCTGGCGATATCAATATTAAATAAAATGCTCCACAAGGCGCAGCTTGATACGACCGCAGATGTCGAACCTCAAACAGTTGGGGCAAGTATGGACACAACATTCAAGCTTGATACAGCTCTGAGTTTGGACTGTGATTAAATATTTGACACAGCATAGGTTTCTGACACAGAATGAATGTGGTCTAAGAACTTAAAATTTGAAATTAGACATTAATTTATTATGGTCCGATATCCAAATCTAAATACATGGTTAGATTCAGAATATCAAAGAACCCCAGAATTCAATTTTCGATGAAATCAAACAAAGTTTCATTTTGGACCCTTTGGACCCCAATGTGGACCAATTTGATAACGGAGCTCAAAATCTAAAATCTAAATACACGGTTAGATTTAGCATATCAGAGAACCCCATATATTCTTTTTGTTGAAATCAAACAAAGTTTAATTCTGGACCCTAATTTTGACCAACTTGAAAACTGGACCCAAAATCAAAAATCTCAATACATATTTAGTTTCAGCATATCAAAGAACCCTAGAAAATCAATTTCTGTTAAAATCAAACTAACTTTTATTTAGGACCCTTTGGACAAATTTGAAAGCAGCGCTCAAAATTAAGTACCTAAATACACTGTTAGATTCGGCATCTCAAAGAACCCCAGTAATTAAATTTTTGATGAAATCAGACAAAGTTTAATTTTGGACCTCAATGCGTACCAATTTAGAAACGGGACCAAAAATCCAAAATATAAATACTCGATTAGATTCAGTATACTTAGGAACTCCAAGAAATCAACTCTTTGAATGAAACCCCATTGAAATTGGTCACGAAATAAGCAATGCATACACAGTTTTAGAAAAGTATTGTTTTTCGCCTCTTTTTAGCCCCTAATTCATAAACGGTTAGGACCATAACACCAAAAATCAATTCCCAACTTTCCTCTTTTGGTATGGACCAATGTGGTACAATTTCATGAAGATCCATAAATTTATACTCAAGTATTTGTCCGGAAACCTTACAATCATTGTTTTTCGGCCCCTTTTGGACCCATAATTTAGACGTTTTGGGCCATTACCCCAAAAATAAACCCCAACCTTCCTTTTGAGGTATGGAAACTTGAGATCCATACACTTATACACAAGTCATTGTCATAGAAAGCTAAAACAATATTCACCAGCTTTGCTTCACTTTTTGATAAGAACTCAGTAAGAAGTCCAATTGCATCCCCAATACATTGTCCATATATAGTAGCTAGGATTCTGTCCATCGTTTCTGGTGATGGTTGGTTATGCTAAAAAAGAACAGCGGTAACGTTTTTATACATTTTAACATTTGGTTTGATTATGTATGATGATTATTTGTTCTAATTTTTATGAAAAAATCATCAATAATTTGTTTTAATTAAAATAAATTTACAGCAAAAAAAATGCCGTTTTTTTCCTAAAATCATGAAAGTTTAATGAAAATGAATTATTTTCAAAGATTTTTTACACAAGTTTAGAACAGACTTTTATAAAGAAGATAGTCCAAATCTTTTACAAAAATCCGCGTGTGTTTATCTTTTGAAACAAAATAGTTAAGTATGCGTGTCCAAAGGATAGAAATGCACAAGAAACCGTAATTTTGAGTAAATGTCTAAAATTTCGACCCCATTTATCTCTAAAGGTAGCACATGAAGGTATATTTTTTATTACGTATTTGAATTCTTAAGGTGAAAAATAATATATATGCAAATTTTCGTAAAAAAATCACCGTGAGATCAAAACTGTATATACATACAGTATGCCCTTAATCGATCCAAGTAAAGCCTTTTTCTTTAATATATTAACAAATTAATTCATAATTTAGAAACTAAGCGATCAATATCTAAGCTAGGACACCACCATATGCAACACGACAGCCTTAATTATCACCAGAATATACCAACAGGTTGAAAAGCTATTTTCGTAGCAAAGGATCATTTTAGGCCAATTATTTTCATTTTGTTAAAAATAAAAAAGTAAACAAAAAAACAAAAACAAAAAAACAAAAAACAAAAAACAAATTTACATCATTACTTATATTGTCTGACGACTTTAAACTATGAGACAAAACTAGAAATTGTATCAATACAATTCTTCTTAATTTGTCACAAATGACTTTTTAAACGTTGTGAGGTATCATCTCGTATTCATTGTATTTGTTGAGTAAAATTTGTTCTTGATGTATTTATATCTTCAATAGCATTTGATAAAGTTTGTCGCTATAGCATAGTCTATATGACGTCTTTTAAATAAGTTGGATTTCGATTTCAGATATCGAAAAGGGAACTTTTTCAACTATCATGTGATATTGATTGTTTCCCTTATACATATAGATTCTTACATTGATACCAGTGGATTATCGGATTTAACTATCGAGATTGGATAAATCCGATAATCAACGAGTACCTATGTAAGAATCTGTTTCTCTAATGATGAAAAAAATAAAATTTTTATTTTTTGTTAAACTAAAATCCCCTTCGAGTGCCTTCCACTTTCCAAAAAGCATGAGTTGTCAATTTCATTAACACCTGTTAGCATATTTTGATTCATCCAGTGAGCTGAAAAAAGGTTATGACCCTTAAATTCATCCAATCATCTTCTGAGATCACTGGCAACCACACGTTGATTAAATTTTTTTATACAATGGGTTCGGAAAGGTATAAATTTCCATAGAATTAGAGAAATGTATTTAAAGTATTGCTCCTATGATTTGTTGCTGATTACATTTTCAGGATTCTCATTTTTACAGAATGCAAAAGTCTTTTCGCCATACGATATGTTTTGTTTGTATGAAGTTCGATATTTCAAACGATGATTAATATACTTTAGCAGTGTATATAAAGTGCGAATCCATTAAGTTCATTTTCACTGTTGTATGCGAGTATGTCTATTGTAGAATAAAGGATGATGGGAAAAACTGCGTTTGTTTACCTTTTGAAAATACAAAATAATTGATTTGAATGTATGTTTTAACACAATTTCATTAGAATATAACTTTTTAATGTATAATAACAGGATTAAAGTCCAAAAAGTGTAATTAAAGCAGCAGAATCCAGAATATGAATTTCTGTATGCGATTCATTTTAACTATAGATGCGATGAATTATCACTGTAAGTGCAATCATTTCTGATGGAGAATTTTTGAAGGTGCGATGAATTCTCATTGTTGTTTTATATGTTAATTCGACATGCAACAACTGAAAATAGTGTTTAAATGACTTTAATATTGATGATATTTACAATTTGAAATGCAAGCTAGTCGTAGATGCCTACTTGAATATACACGGGTATAACCACGTTCATATCATGCATATTCAATATTGTTGTGAGTTTGCTATTAGCTTGTCATGGATCCGAAAATTTACTGGAGCAGAATATTCATGAATATAACGTATTTCTACGGCGAATTTTCCTTTAAAAGTTTTAGAATTCGCTTAAAAAAAGCTTTGAAAATTTGCCACGCCGTGTCATACATATTTCTACCATATTGATAGGATTTTGCACAACGAACAGTACAAGAATGTACAACGAATGGTACTAAAGAAAATAAACAAATTACAAAGAGAATGAATCGTAAAGTGCCAAAATTTGAGGTCAGTTTTTTCAAGTAAATGTCTTCAAAAATAATTAAAACAACGGGTTTCTCATTCGCATTATCTATTTTTAACAACAACAAATCACAAAATACACGGTAGCATTAGTGTAAGAGCCAACCAACTATGCTCAGTCTATTTGTAGTTTAATCAAGTTTGAGTTACACAGAGTGTTTGTTTCGCGATGTTTACAAGTAATTCACAGACCTTTCTATCTAAAATAGTCACATGGTGTTCATGTAATATAAATAATATACAATGCTGCCAGGAGCAGTAAACTTTGTTTTAGTAATTATTGAATACTTATCTGAACATTGCGTCAATTAGTCTTTGGTGAAAATATAAGAACGGTATATCTACCTACATCGCGAAGAGTAGCGATTAACGTCCAGAATCAACTGTACGGCGGTTATACCCCGTGGTATAGATATAAGAAGATGTGGCAATGAGACAACTTCCCAACCAAGTCACATTTTGTAAAAGTAAAACATTAGAACCATTTAAACATGTAACAATAAACTGTTTGCAATATTTCCTTGTATTCTTACAATTGGGTATTTGCTTATTTGTTACTCGAACTTAAAAAGAAATTAAAGCATAAATTAAGGTGACTCGACTGTTGCTTGAACTTTCTTTACTGTACTAGACGTATCACAATGTCATGATACATATCAATTATCCAGTCATCCAAGCGACAATTGTTTGTGCAAGATGAAAACGTTTCCACTCATTCAATCGTGAAATGAAGATCGTTTTGTGAATGTTCTTTGTTATCTAAAATGCATCCATTAGAGTTATTTTCCTAACGTTGTAGTTTAAAGGTTTGGTTGGTTTGCTCGTTTTTTTGTATAAATGTTTGCTCAATCTTAATTACAATGCTTAAGCAAACATTTATACAAACAAAGCAAGCAAGCCAACCACACCTTTAAAGTACATGCATTAGGAAAATAGCTCTAATGACGTTTAATTTATTAGTATGCGATGAAGATTTAGACTGAAACAGAAACTTTGCTTTGTCGGTGACGTGGATTGGCCTAACTGTCCAAGATTATGTATTCAGTGATGGGAAGGATAAATGTTATCCTACATATAGATCTGGATCTAGACAAATTATCAGAGAAAATAGAATTGACTATATTAGCAAGAAATGCCATTTTTAAGGAATTTATCGATATATTACCTCAGATTTTCAGTCACTAAATAGATATAAGAAGATGTGGTATGAGTGTATGTATATATTATCAATCCTTCTGACTTCATAAGTTTTGTTAGAGATTCGGCTGAATTAAGACTTTATATAATGAAAATTAATTAATTTCCATCTGTGAAAATGCATCTCATGTACAATAGAAATGAATCGCCCTACAGTGAAAATGAAAGTCCAGTATCATTATTCGACAGTAAACATGAATCGCATAACGAAAACAGCATAGTGGAATTTGATTCAATATCAACAAACTGAATAACAAAACCTGTTTTAAGTTATACAACATTGATAATTATGTTAAAAAGTACATTTTTCTGCAAATGAAACTTAACTGCTACTTTTAAATCTCTTGCACGCTCTGTTCGTGAACTATTCTTAATATTTATCTATTTGTGTATCAATTTTGTACATGGATGGCTGTAGGCGCGATGAAAATCCGTTCGCATCTAATACCTTTATCATGAATTTATAGAAACAGTACAAATTATGTATTATTTCTTATTTTATTCAAAAATCATGAATTTGTCGTCTGTTTATTTATCATTCCACATCAGAAATTCATCACGGATACAGTGAAAATGACATTTCAGGATTCGCACATTACATACACTACTTTATAGTCGCCATTTTACAAATGATATTGATGATGAATAATTATAATGTTATCCAAAATATTCACTGATTTTTGTATTCATTATTCAAAATGAACTTGTTCTATATTTTTTATGTATGAATAAATTTCATAACCATGTGTGTCCGTATACAAAAATGTATCCAAAAAAAGACTTAATTGTAATGATAAATTACATCTGGTTTATTCACACGTTTCAGGGAGTGATCGTGTTCAGTAATTTATTTGTCAATATGTGTATTCAAAAACACATTTTTACCATGTTGTTTATAATTAATACTTACAGAAGCTGTTTCGCTGTCTCCGCTGCTCGCCATTGTCAGATCGTAGAATGAATTTCAATGAAAAGTGTTGTGTATACACAATTTCAGTTTATATGTAGGGAATAAGCAATATCTATAAATAGAATCTGACGCCTTAAATATATATTAATATTCTATTTATATTCGTATTCGGAAATGGGGGACTTAATGGGTAGTCCTCAAATCCAAAAATCCTTCGTTCTTTTTCTTTTTCTTTTTAATCTTGTTTGTTCGATTTTATTTTTATGTATCTTTATCAAAAAAGACAAAAAATTTGCTCAATTATTCAATCTTTAATACATTCTTGGCTTTCTGTTTTTTTTTCTAGCTTTCATATATGAAAGTAAGTGGTTCGAACGAGCACTTATAAAGTGTTATATGAGGGTCGTAATATGGGGGTATCTTCATGACGAATAACGATAAAAAATTCTTGCCAAATGACGCTAACGGTAATTTTTAGTGCATGACGATAAAATATACATTTAATTCTTTATGACGATAAAATAATCGACTGATTTTGACGAATCACGTTAAATTCTTTCCAAAAATAACGGTAACGGTTAATTATTTGTTACCTCTGACGAACCACGATAAGGATATTTTGACGAACCACGATAAAATTTTAACCAATTTGACGCTAACGGTAGCCGAAAATTACCGTTTGACGCCTGACGGTAAAGATTATTCCTTTCCTCTTATATGCATATTTCATTTCCAGCACTGAGTCGATACCGCTGCTGGTCGCATGCGCCTTTGGCATGGGATTCCTTTCTCTTTTCATCTTTTTGCTATTGGTGTTTTAGATTTTTTATCAAATTTTCTATAACAGTTCTAACTTATTTTCAGTTATCCGCTATGTTTTTGGTTATGTATAATATACACTCAATCTTACGATAGAGAGGAGGGGCAGCACGTTGGAGGCTATTGTAAAATAAAACCAAAAACAGGGGACTTAAGTTGAAATATTAAAGAAAATTAAATAAAAATCTAAAACATAAAAAAACATTAAAAAAAAAGAGAAAGGGTTCCATTTCCCCCAAGTGCCTGAGTCGGCATGATTTGTAACATTCCTTTTTACATTTTCCGATGATTAATTCTGATTTTTTTATTTAGAAACCTTTGGAGGATTTTGCTATTCTTGTTAGGACCCTTTTGGGGCATAGAGCTGGTAAGTTTCTCGAGATTTATACATCCTTGGTATTTACATTGTTTGTTTTGAGCGTACCTAATAAAAATAAATGCAGAAACGTGCTTCAAACTCGCCAAAATTATAAAGTGCTGGTTTTTTTTATGTAAATTTGGATCAATGGCTTTAAAACAAACAAGAAGTATATACACGTCACATGATGAAACATTACTGAGTTTTATATTACATATATTTAAATATTTTCCAGAGTTCCCTGTTCTCAACGTTCTTGTACTTGTGACTTCTCATCAATATCTGTTCAAACATGTAAGTTAGATAACTCCTATTATTTCTTCTGTTTGAAAACGGAAAGCTTTTTTATAGTTTACTATCAGCTGCCAGTTACCCCATTTTTCGTATAAATAGTTTGAACTTGACAGTATAGGCCATCTTTAGTTACAGACATTATTAACGCATATAGTTTCCTTGTGTCCGTTAGGTCAATGAGTTTTCTGTTATAATATCCTTCCAGTCTGCCTGCATGTGCCAGGTTAACATGTACGTTTACCGCGATCAATTTTCGGAAGACCTCTTTTTTTTAACAAAAACTATAGCACCCAGCTGTTTTTGGACGGCAAACAGGCCAAGGGAAAGCAAACGAGAAAGCAAACGACACCTTGCTGGAATTATTCAGCCTAAGTTTTTATTGACAACTATAAATAGTTCCCTTCTCGTTTGTACTATATCAAACAAAAAAATAAAATGATATGTAGCAGTATGTGAATGCCAAATTTCGACAAATGCAACAACCAAATAAATTATTGACCTAAGGATATGTATTACCAAATGACACCTTTAATGCTAAAACTTATATATGAACAAACTTGCACATGTTGGTCTTTCTTTCATGGAATATATAACTTTGATTATGTTCTTGTTTATATCCTGTCAGAATGGGGACGAAAAATACAACGCCTAGTGCAGGTAGGGTTGCATGCTCACTACTCTCTGCATTTACTTAGTGTATAGTTACCGAATTAGACTTATCACCGAGTTTGTACTAACATGGGAAACACGACGGGCGCCACATATGGATCATGATCTGCTTACCCTTCCGGAGCAACTGAGATCACCCCATGTTTTGGTGCGGTTCGTGTTGCTCAGATTTTGGTTTTCTATGTTGTGCTCAGTGTACTGTTGTTTGTCTGTTTGTCTGTTTCTTTTTTAGCCATGGGGTTGTCAGTTTATTTTAGACTTGAACGTCCCTTTGGTAACCTTTGCCTCGCTTTTACAATGATGACGGAAAAATTGTTGACTGACAAATACAGTGACATCAGATGAAACCGAAGACGTTTTTTAAGTCTTGCAAGTCAAATTTTCCCCTACCCAATATAGGGGTTTATATTACTGCACAAAGCTTCCTTATTTGATATTTTTAATTTGTTCTCATCCTGATTTTCATGAAATATTTGTAACTGAACGGTAAGCAAAATCATCAATCAATTACTCCTACTGCTGAGACGTATGAAAAATATAATGTCGAATAACTACGACGACAAAAAAGAATGTGTTGCCTGGCGATATCGTGTCAGAATACTGCGACACCGGATGATGCTATAACAAAAATAAACTCAGTTAGTTTTCTCGTTTGAATTGATTTACATTTGTCATGTCGGGGCCTTTTATAGCTGACTAGGCGGTATGGATTTTGCTCATTGTTGAAGGTCGTACGGTGACCTATAGTTGGTACCTTCTACGTCATTTGGTCTCTGGTGGAGAGTTGTCTCATTGGCAATTATACCACATATTCTTATTTTCAAATTATCATAGATACCAGGATGAAAATATTGTACGCCTGACAAAAGACTCATCAGTGACCCTCGATTCAAAAAGGGTAAGAGCATTGAGGACCCAAAATTCCGAAAGGTTTTGCCAAATACAGCTAAGATAACCTTTTTCTGGCATAGAAAATCTTTAGTATTTTGAAAAATATATAGGCATTATTAACCGTAGTTTGTATAACTTTAATGTATTTATGTTAATCGTTAAATAATACTTATTAAGCATCCTTCGTTTTGTAATATTTTGCTTTCAAAATATTTTAAAATGCAGGACAGAGATTACAACTAAAAAAAATGCAGGACAAAATTTTTCATCCTAGCCCCCATAATTGCATAGCGGTGTGAATTTTCCGGTTGACGGTCTTTATCGAGGAAGACGTTCAGGCGTTAATGTAGCCTTCGTAGATCAGCGGAAAAAAAGGACTGAATTATTCGTTAACATTGTATATGAACATCCTTTAGCCCCCAAATCAAATGGTAGCTCCCTTACAAAGCAAATAAACACGTATTAATAATTGATATTTCAATATTGAATTCATCTGTGAAATGTATGCATAATAAAACGAACATGAATTAATGACAATTGATCGGAACTGAAATACACATAGTCAATTTTCCGGCATTTAATGTCTTATCCTGACCGAGAAAAGTCTGTAATTCTTTATCTCATTTAAGCCAATAGCTGTTGCTGTATCTCAGCCGCATCCAATCAGAATCTATAAAGTAATTTATTCAAGATGGCGTGTATTTCGATTGAAACTCATAGCTCCGCACCGTGATGCGAAGCAATAAAAAACCACCTTCGTATAATAGAAAACCACCATCGTATAATAGAAAACCACCTTCGTATAATAGAAAACCACCTTCGTACAATAAAAAAGACACATAAGACAGCTATGGCGAAATAAGACACACAAATTCGTTAATTAAATATTATTTTCAGGATTGATGTTTTAAAATGCAAAATAAAAAATCATTAACATGTCTGCAACTGTCAATATTTGTCACAAGGAACAACAATATGTACGGAATGACAAACCCATGTATAAAATCTGAATTCACAATGTATTATTGTGATATGTGTCTTCGGTCACGAAATTAATCTATGATGATGTATACATGATAGTGCATATGATATAGTACATATTTGAAGATGAGGAAATAGCACGTCTGTTTGGACTTGCACTGCTTCGAAAAGTTCATAGTTCGAAAACCAGATCGGATCACTTTTATCAATTTTATTTATTTATGATAAGTGATAAAATTTTAGTCACTGTATGCCAAGATTGAACGATCAAACTAATAGTGTATTTGTAACTTTATACAACTGTATTTGACATTCAAATATTTGTTTTTCTTCTATGTTGAAATTGAGTACAAGTAAATTATTAAATAGAAAACAGCATCTTATATAAAAGTACCATTTTACATTACATTATTCTTTTAAATTCGTATTCTCTTAATCAAACAATAAAAACACTAAAATTTATATGTCTTTTGTCCCTTACCATAATATTTTCTTTCACATTTTCAAAGTCTGGCAGAACTTTGTATTCGAAATATTTGCGGACATACTTGACCATATTTACCATGTAATGCCCATATTTTTCAGGAACATGTTCTGGACCGCCTTTTATGTACTGTGACATGTAATTAACACCGATGTCACTTTCATATGCAGGTTCAAGGAAGAACGGAACAGAATATCGGTCGATTCCTATATCTAACACACGATGTCGCGTGGCTTTAAAGCGACCATTCATCATTCGTGAAAAAAGGTCACCGATGTTCATGACGAAACTATTTTCACGTGGCGCTACCGGTATCCAATTTCCATCTGGACCAACAACTTCTAGTCCTTCATAATTGAAAAGACAAAGAAGTGTAAGAAAATTACTGTCAGAATGGTCGGGTGTTGTGATAATCTTACCATCCTCAATACGCGCGTTTTTCGGCGGCGGTCCGTCCCATGGCGGGTAGTGAATTATACGGTAAGTACTGCACGGATTTTCCTGAAAGAGATGAATAAAAGCTGTTTCTTCCACGCCAAGTCCGTTTGCAGTAAGACGCAAAATTTCCATGGCCACTGAATGTACAACTTCGTATTGAGCCTGCATAAATTCCTTGAATGGAAATGTTCCATCTTCTTCCGGCCACGGAGTGCGTTCATAGAACCAGTTTTCTGGATTTATGGATTTATTGTCTATAGAAACATCACGTCCAAATTCAAATCCTTCCTTTCTACTTGGTTCACCTTCGACAACTGGAAAGTATCCTCTATAAATATTTTTACTGTCCGGATTCCAGAAGTTTCGCATAATTTTTCTTTTCTTTTCTATTGGCTGGTTGAAGAACCACTTACAACAACGAAACATTTTCTCAAAGTCGATCCTTCTACATTATCGATATAAAGAAAACCGACATTTTCAAGTGCTTCAATTATCTGTTTCGATAGTTCATCTCGATTAGTTTTGGATTTCGATAAATCGATAATTGGAAGTTGAAACGTTGACATCTTTGATGATAATCTGTAATAAGAAAAAAATCTGAAATAACTTAGTTTCGATATAATCAGCCGAAACTCAACCACGTGTCCAATACACGATTTGCACATTAGGGACTTTCTTCATTCAGTTAAGAACGGTAAACATCAATACATAAGCTCATTTATGCATGTCGATCACACATCTCTTTTTTTCGTGTTGTGCAGCTGCTATATTTGCGCCATAAGAGTCATGATTCCTATCAAATCGGAATGATTAGGTCGAAGAAAACAATTAATTTGAATTGTTTATCATGTCTTCTGAAGACAGAGTACTACAATGAATGTCAAGCTTTTAAAACAAATTACTTAAATACATACGCCGTGCCTATATTTAAATTAGAATTTTCATTAATTGTCTTTATGAAATTTGGTTGATTAGATAGGAAATCACTGAAGCATGACCGGAGCAGGCCCCCTCTTAGGCAGTCAATGGGCCCCACCATGGGCCTAAATTCAAAATAAATAAACTAAGGGAAGAATAATATAAATATGTTTATCGGTTTGAATTTAACTGAAGAGGAAAATTAACTCAATTATATATAAAATCTGAATTCACAATGTATTATTGTGATATGTGTCTTCGGTCACGAAATTAATCTATGATGATGTGTATACATGATAGTGCATATGATATAGTACATATTTGAAGATGAGGAAATAACACGTCTGTTTGGACTTGCACTGCTTCGAAAAGTTCATAGTTCGAAAACCAGATCGGATCACTTTTATCAATTTTATTTATTTATGATAAGTGATAAAATTTTTAGTCACTGTATGCCAAGACCGAACGATCAAACTAATAGTGTATTTGTAACTTTACAACTGTATTTGACATTCAAATATTTGTTTTTCTTCTATGTTGAAATTGAGTACAAGTAAATTATTAAATAGAAAAACTAGCATCTTATATAAAAGTACCATTTTACATTACATTATTCTTTTAAATTCGTATTCTCTTCATCAAACAATAAAAAACACTAAAATTTATATGTCTTTTTATCCCTTACCATAATATTTTTCTTTCACATTTTCAAAGTCTGGCAGAACTTTGTATTCGAAATATTTGCGGACATACTTGACCATATTTACCATGTAATGCCCATATTTTTCAGGAACATGTTCTGGACCGCCTTTTATGTACTGTGACATGTAATTAACACCGATGTCACTTTCATATGCAGGTTCAAGGAAGAACGGAACAGAATATCGGTCGATTCCTATATCTAACACACGATGTCGCGTGGCTTTAAAGCGACCATTCATCATTCGTGAAAAAAGGTCACCGATGTTCATGACGAAACTATTTTCACGTGGCGCTACCGGTATCCAATTTCCATCTGGACCAACAACTTCTAGTCCTTTATAATTGAAAAGACAAAGAAGTGTAAGAAAATTACTGTCAGAATGGTCGGGTGTTGTGATAATCTTACCATCCTCAATACGCGCGTTTTTCGGCGGCGGTCCGTCCCATGGCGGGTAGTGCATTATGCGGAAAGTACTGCACGGATTTTCCTGAAAGAGATGAATAAAAGCTGTTTCTTCCACGCCAAGTCCGTTTGCAGTAAGACGCAAAATTTCCATGGCCGCTGAATGTACAACTTCGTATTGAGCCTGCATAAATTCCTTGAATGGAAATGTTCCATCTTCTTCCGGCCACGGAGTGCGTTCATAGAACCAGTTTTCTGGATTTATGGATTTATTGTCTATAGAAACATCACGTCCAAATTCAAATCCTTCCTTTCTACTTGGTTCACCTTCGACTACTGGAAAGTATCCTCTATAAATATTTTTACTGTCCGGATTCCAGAAGTTTCGCATAATTTTTCTTTTCTTTTCTATTGGCTGGTTGAAGAACCACTTACAACAACGAAACATTTTCTCAAAGTCGATCCCTTCTACATTATCGATATAAAGAAAACCGACATTTTCAAGTGCTTCAATTATCTGTTTCGATAGTTCATCTCGATTAGTTTTGGATTTCGATAAATCGATAATTGGAAGTTGAAACGTTGACATCTTTGATGATAATCTGTAATAAGAAAAAAATCTGAAATAACTTAGTTTCGATATAATCAGCCGAAACTCAACCACGTGTCCAATACACGATTTTCACATTAGGCACTTTCTTCATTCAGTTAAGAACGGTAAACATCAATACATAAGCTCATTTATGCATGTCGACCCCACATCTCTTTTTTTCGTGTTGTGCAGCTGCTATATTTGCGCCATAAGAGTCATGACTCCTATCAAATCGGAATGATTAGGTCGAAGAAAACAATTAATTTGAATTGTTTATCATGTCTTCTGAAGACAGAGTACTACAATGAATGTCAAGCTTTTAAAACAAATTACTTAAATACATACGCCGTGTCTATATTTAAATTAGAATTTTCTTTAATTGTCTTTGAGGAGGGGGGGGCAAGGGGTTTAACTGTTATGCCGTTTTGAGGCAATTTAATTCTTTGTTATCTGTTATTCTGAAAATATATTTGCTGTTAGCTGTTATTGTCAGGGCCCCTTTCCTGGGGAAAATTTGGTTGATTAGATAGGAAATCACTGAAGCATGACCGGAGCGGGCCCCCTCTTAGGCAGTCAATGGGCCCCACTTATGGGCCCCACTTATGAAAATTTCTGGATCCGCCAGTGGATGTCAGGTCATTAAAGATTGCATATTTTGGCTTTAATATTGATTCACTTATAGGGTCTTTGCGTCGGAAATAAACACATTTATTCTAAAACCAGTTGTTGGCATGATACGGGTTATGTTCTTCTCATATATTTTATGATGGTATAATACTAATTAAACCCCTAACGGGAGGGATTGTATTTGATATTCATATGATGAAGACATAATCTTTCAATCAGTTTAATTGAGGTCTGGAGCTGGCATGTCAGTAACTGCTTTGTTAATTTATGTATCATTGTCATTTTGTTTAGTTTCTTTTGTAACCTATGTCCTATTCTGACATCGGACTCGGACTTCTTTTGAACTGAGTTTTACTGTGCGTATTGTTTTGTGTTTGTTTTTTTCTTCATTGGCTAGAGGTATAAGGGGAGGGTTGAGATCTCAAAAACATGTTTAACCCCGCCGCATTTTTGCGCCTGTCCCAAGTCAGGAGCCTCTGGCCTTTGTTAGTCTTGTATGATTTTTAATCTTAGTTTCTTGTGTATATTTCGGAGTTTAGTATAACGTCCATTATCACTGAACTAGTATACATTTTTGTTTATGGGCCAGCTTAAGCACGCCTCCGGGTGCGGGAGTTTCTCGCTGCATTGAAGACCCATTGGTGGCCTTCGGCTGTTGTCTGATCTTTGGACGGGTTGTTGTCTCTTTGACACATTCCCCATTTCCATTCTCAATTTTATGTATTTAGAATTATCGTGATTTTTACGTATGGGGATAATGTTCCTTGACAGTTATTTTGTATTCCTGTACGTACATTTTAATATTACAAAAGGAAAATATATGGCCAGGAATACCTGATGAGGATCACAGTTAAGGCCTATTTCCATACAACAAGTTAACTGAAACACCTTTTATATAATAAGGAACACAGACTCAGTTCTGTGATTCTTTTCTAAGAATACACACACTCTTTAAATTACAAGCATGTGTGAGTTTCTTTTAATAAAGTACAAAATAAAACTGAAAAAGTATTCCATAACTAGATATGGACAAGGCCCCTCCCCTTTTCTGCTCTGCCATATGCATGAGTATAGTTCCACATATTTTAGATTTGACAAACAGTGATGTTGGCATACAACTTGAAATTGTTACGTCTGTAAGACAAAAATGATCCTAGCCTGACCATAGGAAATTATATAAATTTAGCACTATGTGTGTTGATCTATGTTTTTATGCCCCGCCATAGCGGAGAGGGCATTGTTTTACCCTTGTCCGTCTGTACGTCTGTACATCCGAACGTCCGTCCGTACGTCCCATAGTTGGTTTCCGTTCTCTGACTTTATATAGTTTGCCTCAACCAAATGTAATGAAACATACACACAATGCTTATTACCACAAAATGCAGATCAAGTTTGAATTTTGGTGATGTCACTTTAACCGTTCTAAAGTTATGCCCCTTTACAAATGGAAAATTGCTGAATTTTTGGTTTCCGATCTCTAACTTAAGTTAGCCTCAACCAAATCTTATGAAACTTATACACAATGCTTATTACCACAAAATAGGGATTAAATTTGAATTTTGGTGGTTTCACTTTAACTTTTCTAGAGTTATGCCCCTTTACAAATGAAAAAATTGCTGAATTTTTCGTTTCCGTTCACTTACTTTAGTTTGCCTCAACCAAATGTAATGAAACTTATACACAATGCTTATTACTACAAAACTCAGATCAAGTACAAATTTTGTTAGTGTCACTTTAAACGTTCTTCAGTTATGTCCCTTTTTAACTTAATATGATATGCAAGCGGGGGCATCATCTGTGTTACATGTACACATTCCTCATTTATTTTCTTATGAAATCAAAATTTCTTTATGCAGCTTTTACAACAACAAAAATGACGTCCAACTACCTGTCATTTTCAAAATATTTAAAAGAAATCAAAATCCTGTGGCAATGCACACCTCCATTATGTGTATGAACATCCTACAAAATATTAAAGCTATATCTCCAAAACTGTAGGAGGAGATAGCAGGACAAACCATGATCTCTTTATGCAGCTAGTACCAAAAAAATGACTAAGTACAACTACCTCTCATTTTCAGAATATTTGAAAAAAATCAAAATCCAGTTGTCATGCACACCTTCATTATGTGTATGAACATCCTAAATATTAAAAGTTGTACCTCCAAAACTGTAGGAGAAGATAGCCGGAAAAACAATTTATCCTAATCGGGACGGACGGACGAACTGATAGAAGGACGGACATGCCGGCCTCATCATTTTGTCGCGGGAGCATATAAATTATTATCATACATTGAGTAGACCAATTCTAGATATATAACTCTAAAAACATGTTCATAGAAAATAGAATTCATTACAAAGGATTATAATAAGATAGTATAATACCGGATTTTCCTGGACCCGACTGATTTGAATATTTCATTTACTGTTATCTGTTTTATCCTTTTCAATTCCTTGTTATCTGTTTTAAGCCAAATCAATTTACTGTTTTGCTGTTATTGAACCCCCTTGCCCCCTCTTTGAGTGATGGCATCGTGACTGTGATGTTGTGGTCGGTTTTTTGTTTTCTTTGAACACTGTTATTTCAGGATCATGACTGCATACATCTCAAAACTTCAAAGAATATTAATCTTTATTGCGGTGAACAAGTGATGAGACAACTAGGAATTTAAAGCTTAGTATATGGTACAGACATATCAGCGCGGTTTTAGAAAAAAAATTTTGTTTTTAATGACCGCCTGGAATTTTTCAGGAGGTCCATAATTCTATTTCAGGATATCCTAAAATATTTCAGGACCTCAACAAATCGATTTATGATATCCATAAATCGACTTGTGCATGTTGTGGAGGTCATCAAATCTTTCAGGATATCCTAAAATCGAATTATTGACCTTCTGAAATATTCAGGAGGTTTTGAAATATTTCAGGAGCTCCTTAAATAAAGTAATTTTGAATAAATCCGCTCCGCATATAGACATTGACTTTTGAACTCGTTCTCACTGCTCTTCTTATTTGTTGTAAATTGAGGAAAGCTTTATAAATAAGCTAGTTGGGTCAATATGCGCAGTTAATTTCAGGTAGGCAGTAATGGTATCATTTTATTCCGTATCTCAGTCCATATCGTAAATTTGGATATGAATGATGACTCATTTTGAAGCTGATGAGACACTTACACATGGATGTGTGCTTCGATTTTCGGGGTAGCAAGTGTGATTCGTTTCCCGTAAAGTGTCCATCCCGAAAGGTAGTGAAAAATGTCACTCTCCTCGTGAAATAATCCCAACATTCTGAATAGTTTCGTTACATGTATACACTGAACAGGGAATTGGAAAATCCACCAGTGGCGTTTTTGAAACCGAGGACCTCAAATAATTCGAAATAAGCTACCAAAATTGAAAATCAAAATATTAAATGTTGTATTGATTAATTGCTGACTCTCTTATGCCGTATCTGCACACATCCAATTGTTTGGGATTTTATACTAATAAAATATCTTATCTTATCTTATCATGAACACAGTAGCGATGAGATAGAACTTTATATCAATATTTTTGAAATCATTGCTTTTGTTTCAAATTGCAGATAAATGAAGCATATATATTATCGGCCACTAAATTGTCCGTACCGATAACAATCTGATCGACCTTTATCTCGTTCATGACGTAGTCATATTAAATTGTACAATGCAATTCTTTTTCTCAATCTTTTTTATCTCTAAATTAATATTGATAGGACAGAATTTCCTACTGATGGTAATCATCAAAATTGCGTCCCTTACTAAATGGAATTTAACAAGTCTCATAAGTAAAAAGAAAAATTTCTAAGATATCTTATACACAGGCACTTGTCTCTGAAAAAAATATTAAGATGTATTATGTAATTTTTTCAGACAAGTCCCTGTCATCTTGTACTGTAAATCTCAAGTATTACCAATTACAACCTGAATAAAATCAGATCTACACTTTAGTTCGCAACTGATTTTGTTATTCTTGCGATGGATCTCTTATGGAAACAATTCCGTTCGAAGACGTTTTGCAATCAAATTTACTTCCATGTTCTAGGGTCTTATGTAAACTCGGAGTGACTTGGATAAAGGGGGATCGAACTTCCAGGATTATTTTTAAGAAAATAAGGTGCCCTAAAACGCCATCCTTTTTAAAGTGACCTTCTTCAGCCTGGTTCAAACGCACCTGTGTATTATTCAAGTCTTTACCAACTGGTTGTGACTTTATCAGTAGCAGTCAATGATGTGACAAAAATAAGGTGAACATCGGTCGAAGTTAACTATTCGGACATGTCTTTCATGTATGTATAATATAAGGTGTTTTGGTTGTTTAACTAAAATTCTTTTGTGCATTTTGGCATGATAGATATGGGGGTGGGGGTGATAGAAATTAATAAACCCGTTTTATAAATCTTAAGAAATACAAGGACAAATAATATATCACTAAGAAAAAACAATTTTCTTATCAAGGGATGAATTGATAAAAATAATGTTAGATTGCAAAGACAAATAAAATCATGGCTCTTATCGAAACTATTCTAGCGGGAAAATTCTTAAAAGAAGCTATAACTGTTTGCTTGCCTATTAAAACAACGCCACTCATAAACAATAAAAGAGGGAGTTGTCTTTGTTTTCATATTAATTATTTACAGTAACAATCTCACACAATATTTATTGAAGGTCACTTTAGTGTGTATTACACAGAAAAAGCAATGAATGACATTGAATTTAAAGATTAAAACTTACCTCTATACAATGTGACTTGTATGTCCGAGGCCTCACACTGCTACTGTATAATGAAGTAATCAGTTATTGGGTTGGTTATATGTATACTCAGCAACAAAAGTTACACAACACGCGAATGGGTAAGTCTTAAAATTACACTCAACAGTGTTAGAATTAGATTTTTATGCTGACAAATTTTTGTCCCTCAACGGGATTCGAACTTACACCTTTGAGACACTACAGCACCAATCGCTTAGCCTCATGTCCAGCGCTCTAGACCACACGACCACATCCGCTATATATAAAATACAACTTCAATAATCGTAGTGTTACATTGTCAAGGAAGGCGAATTTAGAGATAGACATAAGACACGTGTTGTAAGCGTGTGAAGATGTTAAATCATTATTATTTACACAATGTACTTTTATTTGTCAGCAATCTAACTCAGCATTTTTTATATACCGTATGGGATAATGATTCAATTCATTATACAGTCACTAGAAATAAGTGTATCATACAAATAAGTCTAAGCAAGTGACAACCATACAATATATATGCCCACTGGATCTCAGTGTGATTGAGATACAGAGTTAATACAAATATTTATATTAGTCTGAAAATTACACTCAACCGTGTTAGAATTAGATTTTTAACGGCTGGCATTCGAACCCACACCTTTGAGACACTACAGCACCAATCGCTTAGCCTCATGTCCAGCGCTCTAGACCACACGACCACATCCGCTATATAAAAAATACAACTTCAATAATCGTAGTGTTACATTGTCAAGGAAGGCGAATTTAGAGATAGACATAAGACACGTGTTTTAAGCGTGTGAAGATGATATATATATATACTATTAAAATAGGGAGAAACAATTGGAATTCCAGGTAAGAAAGAGGGTAGCGGGGGTTTGGTAGAAGGAATTACGTTGATTCATGTCCCGAAACATTTTTTTTGATAAAAAGACTGATTGTGAGCGAAATTTTCAAAATAAAAGCAGCTTCTTGAAACAGATTGAAATATGACAGAATGGTAGCTATTGTTTTATGTTATAAAAGTATATACATTTCAAACATTCTCTATGTTGATATCTTTAAGCTCAATCTACCATATCATGTGTACACGATAGGCCTATAAGACATTAAAGGGTCGGCATAGAGTCTGTATATAAAGCAGATCAATTCAAGGTGTAATGAAAAATTCTTCCCATGTTTTTTGATTCGGTTGCTGTTTCAGTGACATATAATCCCAATTAAATTACTCATACTTAAACAGTAACTGAAAAACAATATATTTTTGCTGGACAAACGCATTTTTCTTTCTAATTTTTGTTTAAAGTATATGTAATTTTTTTGTAGAAAAGCGATGAATACGAAACAACAGCTGAAAATAAAGATCCCACAAGGGAACTAATTTTATTTCTAATTACGGATATGGTGCTTACTGTTTGCTGTTCAGTTTATTTATTTACTCCCATATATCAATGTATTCAAAAGCTGTTTAATTTTGCAAAGGCGGAAACGGATTATTTGTATAAAGGTCATATTTAGTCCGATAACATCTACTAGCCTGTGAATAAATTAAATCAGAATATGCAACCGTAATTTATTACGAGCCACATGGTTTTCTTTATTTTATTACTATCGACTCCAACAATTATTACATAAACGAAACGCTTTTTTGTTTAGTTAAAAGACTCTTTTCAGCTATTATTTAAGTAACCTAAATAAATCACTATCTTAATAGTTAAAGATGACTTTTCTATCCGGACTATGAAAATGTAATACGAGTACCATTTTCTGACTTGGTCGACTGAAAAATTCACTAGCACCCCGTGTTTTTCATTCGGTTCAGCAAAAACTTCAATAAAAATAAGATGTCGTATGATTAGAAATAAGACAACTAACAAACCAAAAGGAACTGAAATTACAAAATGTAAAACATTTCAAACTAGAAAACTAACGGTCTGATTCATGCAATAACTAAAAAACAAATATGATATACAGCGACCATCGACAACCACTGAATTACAGGCTCCTGACTTGGAACAGACACATAAAGAATGAGGCGGGATTAAGCATGTTTGCGAGCGCTCAATCATCACCTTACGTGGGACAGTGAAACCATGCCTGATTTTTATAACTTTTACAAAAGCTAAGGAATTCTTTGATCAAATTTTCTAAACTGTTAAGGAATATTTAAACCGGTGGAAGAAGGTTCCCTTTCGAATTTGAAATTATTTCGGTTTGTCTTTCCGGAGTTACGGGACTGTATGTACTCGAGTATGCTTGGATCGATTGACTTACTTTAGATTGTTGTTGGAATTGGTAAAAGTATACTAATTAAATTCCCTTTTCGATTTTGAAAATTTTCTGGTTTGTCTTTCCAGAGTTAAGTGACCTTAATCGTCTGATTTAAATTTTTTTTACATTTCGCGCACTAAATCAAGTATGCTCAGGTCAATTTATTTTAACCTTTACTCTATTTTAGGCATTGTAAAAGTAAGAAAAGTGAGCATTGAATATACAAAAATAAAACAAAGAGAGCAAAATTGGATTGTGGTTGACTTAATTCTTTAGTTTGGCATTTCTTGATCCTTTAACAGTTGATGATTGTTTTGTAGGGAAAATGTTTGAAGCTACTCCAAATGATCAGTGCTGTGTGAAGTTTGAGGATTATCTAGTTTACAGGGGCGGGTCCAAAATTTTATGTAAAGGGGGAACTTAAATTTTAAATTTTTTTGAGGTAAAATTATCGAAATATTCTTTAAGCTGACGACAACCCATGTTTTGCAAATCTTAGGGGGGCGCACGCCCGCCACGCCCCCGCCTGAATCCGCCCCTGGTCTTAAATCTCATTTCATCCGAATCCATAGTTCCTCTAATTCTTTGGGCATCACTACCGCAAGGCATGCTACAAACGGACTGGAATCACTCTATGCTCAATACAATGAGCAATTTTAATTAAGCACATACATGTATTTTATTTGCATTTCTAGTTGTTATTCTAAAATTTCAACCCACCACATATATATCAAACTAAGAGGGACTGATACAACAGCAGTTGTGCGTAGAAGTGAAAAGGAGAAAACAGAGTATCTCACGGAGAAAGCAGTAGGCCCGGTAAGACCCCTTTTTTTTTGCCCCAAATATAGCGCTTTTACTTAGTAGTTAAAACTGTCACTTTTAGCTATTTATTGGAAAGTAGAATACTTGTTTTACATAAATATGTGTTGCTCTTGACAATACAATGGACAAGCATCAGGTAGTAGCATCAATATTGCATGGAAAAATAATAAAAATGGTCTTAATTTTAGCATTTGTGCTAATTTTAAGACAGTTTTTGTCTGAAATGGAAGAGGCCGCACTTGTGTTCAGTCTTAATATTTAAATATAGTTTGTATTTAATGATAATGCATAACATATATAAATGTTGAGACTGAACACGAATGCGGGCACTTCCATTTTAGACAAAAACCATCTGAAAAGTGACGTTTTATGGCATATTTGATAGATTTTTCATATTTAAGCTTAAATTTGAGCGTCTTTCATGAACAACTCAGTTCAAATCTTTAACATTAACTAATTGAATCGACTGAAGTAGACACTTGAGTGTTTAAAAAGTGTCAAAAATCTTTCATCAGATGTACTTCGAATTTTAGGCCGATATCAGCCTTTATCGGACCTTCTCCTTTGCTATTTTTCCAGTGTTTACCTGTAAAATGAATGCTCTCGCGAATGTGAAAAAAAGTTTCAGCAATGTGGTTTCAACCGTTGACTTCGATGAAGAGTAGGAAATAAGGAAAGGCACTAGAAAAAGAGGGTCAACATCATTTGGTCTACGGTGGAGAGTTCAAGGTTCACTTTTGGCCAAACATGACCTTGAGTTTTAACTTCGTATTTAAGATAATCAAGAGGCTCACATGAGCCTGAATCGCTGATCTTTATTTTTTGTTTTCATTGCAATAAGTTGTATAGTAATAAGTTAAACCATCTCCCAAGGGTAATAACGGTCAATTGACAATTTGTGCTAAGTTGACCTATTTGTTGATCATAATTTGCTGAACACTTTTGCCTTAACAATATATCTTTATCTTTTATAGTGTTTGCAAAAACACAGAAAAATAGTAGATATGTCTTTCAATGGCATTTGACTAGGGGTCAATTGACGATTCATCCATGTTGACTTACTTGTAGATCATATTTCGTTGAACATTTTAACAAAGGAAAGATTCCCTCTATCAACTATAGTTTCCTAACAAAAATGGTAAAAAAGGCAATGACACTTATAAGAGGTCGTTTGACGATTTCTGCCAAGTTGAATTTTTTGTAGATCATATTATTCTGGACATTTTCACTACTGAATTTTTTTCTCTATCTGCAAAAGTTTTCAAGATAATAACCAAACTGTGAAATTTGAAAAAAAAAGATATTTCAGGTACCATTACTCCAAAATCGGTTGTCTGATTTTTCTGAAAATTCTGCAGATAGATGACCTGCTGATTAATTTTACCACATGTTAGATTTGCTCTAACTGATTTAGTTTTTTAGGTATAAGCCAAAAACAGCATTTTACCCCTATGTTCTATTTTTTATCAATTATTAGCAACAGTGGCAATGTTTGTTGATGGATCAAATCCCTGGATACAATTTTTAAAGAAGATACCCCAAGAAACATCCAGGTAAAGTTTTGTAAAATTTGGCCCAGTAGATTCAGAGGAGATATTTTTTTTGAAGTTTGCAACGACGATGGACGCCAAGTGATGGCAAAAGCTCACATGGCCTTTACATTATATTTAAATGTATCCCTAACTTCCAAAACATTTCTAAATCAGGGGTTCGGCCATCGAAAATTATGCTTAAATGGATCCATAAATTCAAAAAAATTTCTGGGTGAGGGGTTGAGGCTTTCTGGGTCAGGGGTTGTGGCCATAGTGAATAGTGCTAAAAGCTACGTTAATTTTGGAAAAAATTGGACCAAGATGGATTTGGCTATCATTTTAAGGTCTTTGTTGGTTGTATAGCTCTTCAACTGTTTTGTTTCTTGTACTCCTTAGCTTCAAATATTTGGCTTTGAGTGTTCCTGAAGAAGGTACATCCAAAAAGAGCTTCGGATGAATGAAAAAGTGTTGTTTTCCTTTTTTAAGAGGTCATTTTTTGTTATTATGTGAGGATGTGTCCATAGTACACGGATGCCCCACTCGCACTATCATTTTCTATGTTCAGTGGACTGTGAAAATGGGGGAAAATCTCTAATTTGGCATTAAAATTAGAAAGATCATATCATAGGGAACATGTATTCTAAGTTTCAAGTTGATTGGACTTCAACTTCATCAAAAACTACCTCGACCAAAAATTTGAACCTGAAGCGGGACGAACTGACGAACGAACGAACGGACGGACGAACGCACAGACCAGAAAACATAATGCCCCTCTACTATCGTAGGTGGGGCATAAAAATAAGTAATTTGTATTAGTTAATATAACAAATACTTCTACATGTATATGAAATTTAAGGTATTTTGGCTGGATTAAAAAAAAACCCATTAAAATCGAAGTGCCAATTTTAACCCTTCATGAACCAACTCCTTTGCAACATTCAACCTATTGACCCCTTAAATTGTTATAGCAAGGGTATTTAACATGCAAAAAGAGGAGCTCTCTCCTAACATGGTACTTAACATTAATATGCCTGTGTATTAATAATCCACATAACCAATTGGACACTCCTTTATCACGGGATAGGAGTAACCCACCTAACCATATTTCTATATCCCAGTCCCTCTTTGGGTCATCATACAGTTGTACTAGCATAAAAGGTAAAAGCAAGCAAGATTTTATGTCACCCTAGCCTGACATATTTTTCTGACAGTCTGCTATTACTTTTTAATGTTGAATGTGCAGAAGCATCAAATATCCATTTTAAAGATTTGGTTGGGCCAAGCTAGGGATTTAACCAACAAAAATCCACACAAATGGCCAGCATGGCACCAAAATACCACCATGGTAGTAAACAACACACCTATGGACATATACAGTAGTATATCTTCTTTGATACATATCTCACAGTGTAGATTGTCAAATCATATTTCTCTATTTGAAAATATGTTTCCAAAACTATTCAAAAGAAGACTAGTTTAATTTATAGAATATGTTTATTTTAATCAATCAAACGAAAGCAAATAAAATGATTGAACTTTCCGTGTATATCTATTAAAATCTAAATAAATACTTCCAACAGAAAATGCTCAAAAGACAAGTAAAATTATGTTTCATAATCATTTATCGAAAAAATGATTGATGCAGAAAATTAACTTTATAAAGTTAAAAATAGAAATGCATTATTAGCGGTCAGCAGTACAAAACATTGGTAGAACAGTACATTTCTTCTGCTGAAAGACACAAGCCTTTCTGACTGCCTCCAATAAGCAACATCCCACATATGTAAAAGACATTAAAGTATAAGAAAAAAACATTGTAATATGTTTGTATACGAAAGTGTATAACTTCTGACTTCTGTATATATAATTTCCATTTATATCTACAATTTATGTATTGAGAACACTATCTACTTATTCTTAACATGTGAAAAGTATAAATCTGCATACTATATGAAATATCATGCATTATTATTATGCATTGACATCAATGAACAAATAACAGATAGCCTATTGGTTATCTGTCATAAAATCCTATTAGCATTCCAAGTGCAGTACCTTTATAGTACATATATGTATGTAACAATGTGGAATTATAACAAGGAATACATTTTACGCTTTTGATTTATAAAATGAATTTGTAATCATGGCAAAACAATAGAAAATCAGAGGCTATATAAAAATAAGGAGATGAGGTATGATTGCCAATGAGACAACTATCCACCAAAGTTCAAATAAAGTGGATGTAAACAAGTACAGGCATCTAGCATATCTCCTTGTTTCTACTACTTGTTTAAATAATTTATAATTTTCCTCCTTGCACAAAAAAAAGGCGCATGTATACAATACTAATGGCTATTTATATAAATGAAATTGAGGGAACAAAAGGAAAATTAAAAGCAAACAAATATTTTCTTTTTTTTTATGTTGAAAATGTTTGCATTTATCTATAAAACCATAATGGAAGGTATTATCCATGTCATGTGGGCCTGCACACAAGTCACTCTATCAATCTGCATCATAAAAAGACTAAGAAATGATTCTATAATTTGACGTATAATCCAGTAAAGAAATCACCTTTGGATTACAAAACCACTTTACTAAAATATACATAAAAACCTGTACCTATAGAAAACAATGATATTGAATTGGAAAAAAGTCCTCTACCATAAAGCTGTTGTACTGTCCCAAAATTACTCCTTTTATCTTGTTTTGCACATGTATCTTTGTACTAATAATTATGTGCTTCAGGAGGAGTAACTCAAAGTGACCTGAATAAAAATCTAGTAGACAACAATTAGTCGATTTGGTAAAATTAATAAAATTGAGAATGGAAATGGGGAATGTGTCAAAGAGACAACAACCCGACCATAGAGCAGACAACATGTAAGTATGTTCAAACCATTTTAAATGTGTTAATGAATCATATAACACTTAATAGTTTGTACCCCCTCAGAATCTTTACTATACAATGCTTCTACAATTTTTGCCAAGTAACTCTTATATTTCTCAATAAAAAAAAAACAGAACAAGAGATCTCAAATGCAC
Source organism: Mytilus coruscus (assembly GCA_017311375.1). NCBI lineage: Eukaryota > Metazoa > Mollusca > Bivalvia > Mytilida > Mytilidae > Mytilus > Mytilus coruscus. The sequence goes on from CM029595.1 coordinate 89,829,100, forward strand.
CTCTGACAAAATATAATTTTCTTTTATGTTACTCATACAGACAAATCTAAATATCAATTTCTTCCCACATATTTTAAAAAAAACATTTGGAGACTTCTATTTTCAGTAAATATAAAAACAAGATGTGGTATGATTCCCATGAGACAACTCTCCACCTGAGTCCAAATGATGTAGAAGTAAACCTATTTTGATGTATTACATTTTCTCTATAGAAAAACATTGATAACTGAAAATGATGTGATTTTCATTTTAAGCAGTTAACATCCTTACAGTTTAGAAATGAATACAAATTTTGTTCTCTAAATAGTTTAATGCAATTCCTTAGTGTATTTCTAAGCTGTAATCTCTTCTTAAAACCTAGTTAAAACTTTCCTATTTCCAATCTGTCTAAAACACTATCCTGCTTATGCAGCTGTCTGGTATGATGAAAGGTTGGGTTTTTTAAGATAAAGTTTCAAATGAATAATATCTAATCCCAAAAGCCTTTAAAATTGGATCGAAGCAATGATTAAATTATATGCAAAATTCTCAATAGGTTATTACTTCTCATTTCAATAAGACCATGAAATTAAATAAATCAATAAATAAAAATTCATTTAACTTCTTACCCATACATATTTGAATGTTTACCTCAAATAATTACAATTGAAAAGGTTATCAAAAATATGCAAATCTGGTTAAAATAAAATATATACATGGATATTAAACTCAACCCACTTTAATATAACTAATAATAAACAATGAACATATCAAACAGTATTTGATATGAAAACAAAAAACATCTGAGGCAAATTGCAATGCATTATAAAAAAGCCATCCTTATCTGATCGTTATTCTGAAAAAAAACTTGCAATAATTTTTTCTCTAGCTTTTGGTTATGATACTAGTCCCCTATTTTCATATTGCTAACTAATTAACCTTCAATATCTATTTCAATGGTTAACTTTTAAAGCTGGAAAATCACCATATCTTTCACATAGTGTTTTTTTTTTGCTTTTGTCTCGTTTTTGTTTTATAACTATTTCAAAAAGTGATTGTCAATTATTAAATAACTTGATAATGCTGTTTATAACACACATCACACTAACAAATTGATTGATAGTTGCAGGATATTCAAACATGCAGATCTATAGTATTTTTTAACTGGCAAATACTCAAGTCAGCAGCTTTTTTTTTCATATAAAGCATATAACATTGACAGAAAAAACTAAAAAATCCATGGCCTAATTATGTGACATATCGACAGAAATGATTTATGGATCCTACAGATTCAGGAGAAATTTTAACAATACACAATATCAATTTAATAAATTAAAATACTGATCCCAACTGGTTTATATTCATAAGCAAGATATAAAGTGAAAATTAAACAAAATAATGATAAGCAAAGAAACCTAAAACAAGCTACAGCTTCATTGTAAGATTTCTTACAATTTTACTTAAAAAATGTTGAATATTGAGTGAAAACTATTAGTTTTGATGTATTATCATGTGACTTCTAACCAACTTGTGGCACAATATGTTAAATATCATGAAATATTAAATATTTGCATAAAACTTCCTAATTCTGTTGTACAATTTGTTTAATTCAAAACATGAATAAATACAGATATATGGGCAAACGTTAATGAAAAAGAAACATACTACAAATATTACAAAAACAGACATCTTGCAAGGGTCATCATATGGCCTTGAACAACAGAAAAGCATCTTCATCTCATGTGTAATGTAATTTTTAACAATAATCATCAGTAAAATTCATCACATCTAAGCAGCAGAATACAATTTTGGTTACAAATAATATTTTTTGTTCAGTCTTAATCTGGAATAAACAAAATTCATAAAAAAAACACATATTTGAAAAGTTAAACAAAATATCTTTACACATTCTAAAAGTTACAAAATGTGTATAAATCATTAGTAAAAAAATTCTTGTATTTTAGATCAACAAGTTTTCTTTGTGTTCCTTCTTGTGTCTTTTGCTCCAATCTTTTACTGTAAGAAAAGAAGAATATTATTAGTTTTATGCTTGAATATATACACTGTCATGACTGTACGTCATATGGTGCCCTATAGTTGTTAACTTCTAAGCCATGTGGTCTCATGTGGAGAATTGTCTCACTGGCAATCATATCACATCTTCTTATTTTTATACAATAAACAATAAGTCATTGTATAAACACTATTAAATGAGATTAATAGAAGATATCAGTGAGACAGTGACCCAACAAATTATAAAATACATGTAAAACTAAACTATATTAGTTCAATCTGGCATTGGAAAATAATCAACTGAATAAAATACTGTAAGTTCAGAAATAATTGTGTGCATTTATTATGGCAATTTTGTTAAAAATGGACAAAAATGTGATTTAATTATTTTTATTTCAGGAAAATCTGCCTACAGATATATCTATCAGATATCAGAATGTGAGTTCTTATTATAGCAATACTCACTCAGTAGCATTATTCGCAATAATAAAAACCTTGCAATAATTTCTAAATTTACATTACTTGTGATGGAATACATGTAACCTTTAAACATGTTAAAATTCTTCTTCGAAATGATTGATTTATTGTTGGTTGCTTAATGTCCAGTGGCAAATATCTTTGAAATGAAGAAATTTGTGAATTGATCTAGCAATTCTATATTAAAGAAAAACCAATGCATTTTATGAATAATGTACCTTGCAGAAACTGTATACAATGTTTATTTAGATTTTGTACTTTTACTTTTCTGATTAAAGAGTTAAATGGCCTCAAGCAAGTTCACACAAAATGTTGTTATTTTGTTTTTTTTTTAGCAAAATGAAATATTTCTGCAACAGATAAAATGAAAAATCACTCATGTTTTTTGTTCATATTGCAAAACAACTGAAAAATTTGGTACATGTAGCTAATTCAAAAACTAAATATCAATTTTACAGCCTAAGAACAGTATTACAATCTTATCGAGTTCAATGTTATTGCTATAGGTATACATTTTCAGATTCTATTGTTGTATTAAAAGGGTATAAAACTAAGATCTGATATTTATCCAAAAAAAAGGTCATTGTAAAATTTAGATTTCACAGTGTGTTGTGAAATATATAAGATAACTACCTTGGCATTCTCTTCCACAGTAATATCTGGCATTAGTAATACCTTCCAACTTGCATCTGTGAATAGATAAAAAGAAATAAAGTATTAAAACTTCAACTCAGTGAAATATATTGATAATCTGTCTCATTTTCCATACAAGCATTCAACTTCTATTCATTTCTGATAAATGCAGACATAAAATTCTTCAATTTTTCAATTGAAAAATACATTGTGCAATTTAGAAAAATTTCCATCTTAATACCTGATACACTATCTACAGAAATTTACTTGCCGATTTTACTGAAATACCAAAATCATAGCATTTTCATATTTCAATTTATATCTTATTGTAATTCTCATTTTGTACATGTTGTTGTTGATATTATGGGGTTAAAAATATTTATTCTTAAAAGTTTTAATAATTTGAAAGAAGAAAAAACATACACTCTTAATCATACTTAAATTAAGCTTTTCAATGTCCCCAGCGTTGCACATATTTTACCTATACAAGGTACAAGGGCAATAACTAAAAAAAGCATTTTTTTTTTTGTTCTTTAAAACATTTTATTAACATCTTAAGAGAAATGAAGGCTTCAGAGCAAATGCAATGTGATTTCCAAAAATATTATAATTAATATTTCCAAGGGGAATATACTCGTTAAAAATATTTGACCAGCACTTATTTTCGAAAAGAGTCAAAGACATTGCTGATATAAAACTATGATATTAGTTTCATAAAATTCTGGCAGTAATTGTACACATGAGAACGCTGACAATGCAATTTTCCATATAATCTATACTTCCAGGTTGCACTTTGTAAATACAGCTGTTTCTCAAACCACGCCTCTTTTGGGGAGATATAGAATATTCATAGATAATTAATTTTGTTTACATACTGGTTCCCAGTTATGATCTCTATGTTTCATCTCATAGGGACATAACTTGGGAATGTTACCAGTAAGTATACATATGCATATTGTTTATATTGAAATCTGTGGTAATCCTACAGTCGAGATAGGGATAGTTAAGAAATTTAGTGTTAGTTTAAACTCTTAGAAGTTCGGGCATATAAGCGTTGAAAATATGCAGCACAGCCCTATATTTTGACCCTTGAAAAAATTGTAGTGCATATGAACTTTCCATTCTAGGATAGGATTTTTTCAAAACTTCATAGTAAAAGTGGTACAGTTTTAGCCGTAAAAGGAGTTCCTATGGGAAATTGCATTGTCAATATTTACAGAAATGCAACCTCCAAGGGGCCTTACTCTTTAAAAAATAATTGATTGGCACTGATTTTTGAACTCGTCAAAGACATTGATGATATAAACCTATAATATAAATTTCATAAAAATCTGGCAAGAATTGTACACATAAGAGCGCTCATAAGGCAATATTAAATAAAATCAATATTTCCATGGGGCATAACTCTTTTGTTTATTGATGGTCACTGATTTTCGAACTTGTCAAAAACATTGCTAATATAAACCTATGATTTAAGCTTCATAAAATTCTGGCAAGAATTATACACACTCGAGTGCTAAAAATTAAATTTTCCATATATTTAATGTTTCCAAGGGACATCACTCTTTCAAAAATAGTTGATCGGCACTGATTTTCAAACTCGTCAAAGACATTGATGATATAAACCTATGATTAAAGTTTCATAAAAATCTGGCAAGAATTGAACACATGAGAGCGCTAATGATACAATTTTCCATATAATTAATGTTTTCAAGGGGCATAACTCTTTGAAAAATAATTGATCGGCACTGATTTTTGAATTTGTCCAAGACATTGCTGATATAAACCTATGATATGAGTATTATAAAAATCTGGCAAGAATTGTACACGTGAGAGCGCTGACAAGACCGGATGGACAGATGCCCGGTGTTTCTATGTCCCCCTCAACCCATTGCACAGGGGACAAAAACAAGGAGTAACATATGCAAAATATACCCATACTTGTAATTCAAAGTATCTGTTAAACAGTCAGTAGGTGTCTAACAGATCTGAAAATTACTTACACTTTACTAGTCATCACTATCAAAATGCAGAAGAGATAAAGTAAAATTACATCCAAAAATCATTTAAATTACTTGAAACCTTTCTTTTAACTTTTCTGAGTAATACAAGAATTAACATCTTACTTCTGACATTTCATGTATGCCTTAGGAGCAGGTTCAGTAATGTCACAGTTAGCACATTTTCTAATACCATTTTTTTCTGGAGACCCTGCTCTCTTAATTGTTTCAGTGTCAGCAACATCAACCATCACAGGTTTCTGATCTTTCTCTAGCATTTTTTCATCCTTTGCAGCTTTTTCCTCATTCTTTTCTTCTATCAATCCCTCTCCAGCCTGGACACCTATTTCAGTTCCTTTCTGTTGTTTGTATTTCATAAATTTTAAATAACGCTGAAAATCCCATTCTTCTTTGATAACACATTTACTTCTTTCTTCAGTCCATGGTTTTGGTGTGATTATTTTCTCTTTGAAACCTAAAGGTTTCACTCCATCGCTGTCAGAATTTGTCTGAGTAACTGCATTTTGTGATATTTTCATACCAACTTTGACTAATCTTTTTATGTTAAAAGAATCAATGAGCTGCTCTTCTATAATTTCATTGATATCAACTGTAGGATCATTGGCCAAACAAGGAGGTCTAGCAGCGGTGAGAGATGGTTTTTCCTCTCTCACTGAAAGCTGCTCTGGACAATGCAGTCTATGGCTTAGTTCTTTCTTCAGGGTTGTAGTTGGTTCTTTTGGCATCTGATTTCTCTTCTTTAACTTAGCTTTCATCAATTCCTTTGCCTTTACTTGACAAGGACACTGGGGTTCCCCTGTCAGTATGATATCAGCTCTCATGCCATCATATTTTTCAAAGACAATTTTCTCCTCTGCTTCTTCAATGATTTGAGCTATGAGATTGGGTTTTTCACCTGGTGTCTTAGATGTCTGTTTTATGATATTAAATGTTTTTTCAGTCTCTTTCGTATTTGATGAAAAAGACTTCTCCATTTCTGAGACTGATGATTCTGTTTTTGTCTGCATTATACCTAGTTTTGATCTGTTATCAGTTTCTGAATCTGTAGATTTAGTATCCTTCTCTTTTATGGCCGATGATGCAACATGGTCTGCCTTTTAGATATAAAAAGCTTACCATTCTCTTTACTTATATTTACCGGTAATTCTTTAGTTTCCATCTTTTTCAGAGTTTCTGAAGAGGGCTTATTATTTTTCTTGACGGCTGTCAAATTATGCTTTTCTATGGTTGAAGACTCTGCCCTTTAGTTCCCTTCCTAATAATTGCTTTTACTTCTTCATCTTTTTCCTTATCCATATCCTTAGATGGAATGTCATGCTCATATGTCCTACAAAGATGGCGGTGATCACAAGCCTGAACCTTTTTTTTTTCTTTTGGTTTATCCGGAATCATTGGCCCATGTTCAATTACTCCATGACCCATTATAGCTCCTGCTTGTATAAGTTTTTCTCCTATGTTGCTATGACTCCTAAGACTTCCAACACAAACTTTTGCATCGTCAGTTAACATATTAATAGCGTGTATATTTTCAGCATTATCAAGTGCTTCTAGTATGCGCTTCAACAAATCTGGGTTTTCTCTAACAAATTTTTCGTTCAATTCAAAACTGTTTTGAAATGGCAATTCTGAATCTTTGAGTGGTATTTTTATTTCAATTTCAATCTTCTGCTTCTCTGATTTAGGATCAGATTTACCTTTATCTGTCTCCCATTTCTTACTTTCATCAGGTTTTTTGTCTAATTTGACAAGTTCATTTTTCTTACTATTATTATCTCCTTTGGCGTGAAAATAATCTCTCTTTTGATGACTTTTTTCCTCCCCAGCCTTAATGGCGAGCTTTTCTATGTTTGATTCAATTTCCTTCCTTCGCTTGTCTTTTGAAGCTCTCTTTTCAGCCTCTTCTTTCTCTTTTTCATCCAAGACCATTTTTCGCAAAGCTGCCCTTTCCATTTCTAATTCTTTGATTCTATCCCGTCTAATTTCATACACTATATCACTATCCTCCTTTTCTGGAGACTTATTTCCAGTTTGTTTATTTTCGGTTATCCTCTTTTTACTTGAAAAAGTACGTTTGACCTCAATATTTGACTTTTTACCTCCCTTCTCTGAACGATTTAATTTATTTCGATAAATAGTAGTCTGAATTTTAATTTCCTCTATTGTTTGTTCAATACTTGCACTTTTGTCAATTTTAATGACTTTTGGTTGAGGAATAGACTGAGCGACCTTCTTTGTGATTACTCTATCAGTTCCTTCTGCTTGTTGCTTAATGGCAACTCGTTTTTCAAAATTGCCAAGAACTTTCTCAACATTTTTTCTTTCATTCTGTAAATCAGCTTCTATTTGCTCAGGTGTTTTAGCTACATATTTTCCATTTTCTTTAATAATGCCATCTTTAGCAAGAATATGATCAAAATCTCCAGCTAAGGCACCCACACATATTTCTTTCAGACAGTTGACACAATTACATTCTGGCAACTGTTTCTTTTTTCCTGTGTGATCCACACACATGCATGCTGGTGAAGCTTGGCCACAATCTTCACAAAAATTGCCAATGTTTTCTTCATCAATATCGACATCTACAGCCATCATACCAATGGATTCTAGTTCATCAACTGAAATGATTAATAATAAATTTAATTGATTGATTGATGTTTAATGCCATTGTGCTATTTCATGGAGGTCAGTTTTTATTGGTGGAGGAAGCCGAAGTGCCCGGAGAGAACCACTGACCTTCGTTGGGAAAACTAACAATCCTAGTCAATTAAGATTGGAGTTGAGTGCACCTGCCCCGTGCGGGATTGGAACTCACAACCTCACTGATGACTGGCTAGTGATACAGTAGTCCGACTACTTAGACCACTCGACCACCGAGGCCCCTAATGGATTTAAGAAAACATTCATTGTTATTTGAAAATATCAACAACAAAAAACAATTCTACAGTGAACAGATCATGAGAGATGGTTGGCACTACACAGCCTGAATGAAAATGATATCTTATGAAACCTCAAAATATAACTTCCCTTCAGAATGGGAACGTTAAATCTGATGCCTAGTGTAGAGCGAGTGCCAAGCTCTCTGCACGTTAAGAACACTTGCAACAACTCTTTGAGGGATCCACAGGTGGCATATTGCAAGGCAAAATTTCTGTCCCCATCTAATACCCTCATTTTCAGTGGCAGTCCAAATTTCTCTGACCTTCATCCAAAACAGCCTCTATTACAGGAACTACTGTATCTATTGTTAATTTGTTCTCATCCTGAACATGCATGAAATTTTGCCACTGGACCTTAAGCAGCCAACAATCAATCAATCAATCAATCAAATGTAATTGTTTGACACATTAGTAAATACTCTCTTGGCACTCTTCCAAGACCTTGCTGATATCAGACTTTGATATAAACTTCATAAAAATACATGAAGAAATGTAAGTGTGAGGATGCTTACAATGCAATATTCAATATAAATAACATTTCAGAGACATAACTCCTGTTAATATAACAGATCAGTGCTGATTTTCTGAACTCAACCAAGATATTGCTAATTTAATCTTATGATATAAATTTCACAGGACAATCCTACTAGAAATGTAAATGTGAGAGTGTTAAAAATACAATTTTCTATATAATTAATATTTCCAAGGGCATAACTTTCAAAATAGTTGATCAGTACGGATTTTTTAAACTTGTCCGAGACATCGCTGATATAAACCTTTGGAATAAATTTCATAAATATCTGGCAAGAGTTGTATACTTGAGAGTGCTTACAATGCAATTCTATATAAAATCTACATTCAAAAGGGACACAAAGCACATAAATTTCAAAATATCCTACCTCTATCACTATCAGACATTATAAATAATTCAAAAGTATCTGGATTTTGTTTCATCTGTTTATACATAGGTCCTTCATCTATCTTTTTCTGTAATAAAATGTTAAATATTGCAATTCAACTTTTTAGAATAACAAATATTACATCGAAAAAGATAAAAACAAAATCAATGTATTTCAAACAGGACATTTTTTTAAACCAATAATTTAAATAAAATATCAACAACTTCTTTTCTTAATATTAAACTGTAATTTATCTTTTAAATTATCCCAGTATTGATATTGGTTCTTAAGGGTACACAGAACACGTAAGGGAGTTAACTCTTTAATAATCAACTGAACGTTTTAATCACATACTTATAGTAAAGAGAAATCAAGCTTCTCAATTATCAAAACTAGTGTTTGTCACAAACTGCTATATATCCAATGAAATTATTCCTGTAAATTGGGTGGTTCATATTTCTTGAAATTTGTTTATATTTGACAACAGGTCAAAGCAAATATTTTGTCAACATTTTATGAAAGTCAAGATATAAATCTATTTTAATCAAAGTGTTTGGTACCCCTTAATAAAAAGATTCTAATGATTTAAAAATATATCCATATTTAAAAAAAAACTTTCAAGCATCTTAATCTCATTCAAATTTATAAAACAAATGTTATGATTATAATTTAAAATGTTTTTAATTTATGTTTCTTCATAGCAAATTCTTGGACATTTCTCTTTTACACATTGTTGAATTACTCTATTTTTCTCATGAACTCATCTGGTTCTAAAGTGCTTAAATTGTTGCATCATTTTTTTTTTTATGTGTTGGAAGTTGAAGTTAAAGATGATATGACAACTCAACCAAAAATAATCTGAAATATCTGACAATCAAATAATATACATTACTTACAGGTGGCCTTGCTTTAAGAACTGTCATTTGTTTTTGTATTTTTAATTCAAGTTGACGTCTCCTGTTTAAAAAAAAAGTGCATTTAGACATTAAATTAGCCATTTTTCTTCCCTTTTCTCGTTTTACTTTATAACAAACAATTCAAATCAAGTAAACAAAGAATCAATTAAGGTTTCATTTTCTTAGCTAAGCTGACAACTTATTTTTATTAACGTTATTGGTCAGTATCAATGATCCATGAAAATGAGGTCAAGGTCAGATGAACCCTATAAGACAGACATGTACACCTTCTAATCCTTCTTTACATCAAATAAAGATTGACCAATCATTGATAGCATTTAGAAAAATCATGTGATATTCCAGTTTTTTTCATTCATGCAGTGACTAAATTATAAAATGAGGTCTAGGATAACCAACATAAACCAGATATACACTTCAGACCATAAGGCTAGTTAATACAACATATGGATTATCCAGCTCTTCTACATTCTTGAATATGAAACTTTATTTGTATGTTTTAACACTGCCTCTTCCTCTAAGTAAGTATCCATATTTCCCATTCTAAGATATTCCTTAGACGAATCAACCAAACAAACCCAAATATTGAACAGATTTTTGTTGTTCAAATCCTACAACGTTGGCTTTAAAATTAAGTTTATTATCCTGCAACTATTATTTTACATTTTTTCACTAGTACAAAGGGAAATAACTCTGACAGATTATATCAAACTTGTGTGTGACACAAAGTATGGTTTATGTCTACTTACTTTTGTGGAGAACAATCATCAGGAATCTCATCAACCCTCTGGAAAGACAAGTAATTCTTTATTTCTAATTGTTATGGAGATATTTTTATTAATTTACATAAAAGTGTCGGATTAAAAAACAAATTGTTCTTACAATATGAATGCCCTTGACAACATTAAATTAGGCTGACTAGAATCAGTTTAATGCTGTGTCAGCCAACAAGGGATATGTTGCATAGAGAGCATCAAAAAGAAAACAAGATATGTACATATAAACCTATATATTTAAGAAATTTTCTATAAAGTCCAAGGGATTAAAGTGTAATTCTTTCAGTAAGTAGTAAACAAAGAGAATATTGATTTTATGGTTCACTTTGCAAACTAAACTTCATTGTTCTTTAAACTTATTCAAATATATATGCTGTTGTAAATTGAATGCAGACATTACTCTGCTTATCTTATAAAATTTTAACAATACATGTATACTATGTTAGAAACTTACATTTACTATAGATCCAACATTTAATAAAAGCTCTTTTAATTCAGCTCTGCCTTTTGGTGGTGTTGCCTGCAATTTATGAATTATCAAAATTAAAATCTTCAAATTTCTTGGAGTAACTAAATGCAAACTAAATACACACTCATGCTTTCTATGACCTTTGACAAATTCATTTTCAACTTTTCTCTAGTACTTTTAATACAAAGTAATTCATCTTTAAGTGAACTTGCACATACAACATGTACAATACTGTGGGGTTTATTAATATTCCTGGGGTACCAATTTTTGTGAATTTTGTAATTTAGGGGAAGCCATAAATTTAAGCACTTGACAAAATATGATGATGGATGGCTGCTTAATGCCCAGCAGCAAATTAATATGCATATTCTGGAATACATTTTTCATTTATTTTGATAAGAATAAATAGGAACTTTTAATTTTATCTTCATCCATGAAAAATAATACAAACAAAAATAAATGAATCTACAGAAATTGTGAATAACTTCTAAAAACTTTCTGACTATGGTAGATTTACATAGATGTACAAAGTAAAAGACTGAATGTTGATCTCAAAATGTTTATTCTTAGTTTGCTTTTGTTGCTTGGTTGTCGTCCTATTGATGTTTACCTATATATAACCTCTTATTATTATTTTAATTAAAACAATTTTAAAGCATTTATTAGTCATGGACTAAAAATGTAGTTAAAACCATCTTTTCCCCTAAATAAATGGAATTTGCCTCTAAAAAACTTTTTCTCTCCCTTATTTGCAACACTCTTTGCATTTGTAATTTTTGGTAGCATTAATTTTAAAAGTTTTAAATTGATCTGTTTTGAGCAAATATAAAGAAATGCCACATGCAGATCTTGCACCTACAAAACTGTAAATTGGTAATTTGATGAAATAAATATCATTTTATATACCATTTATTTTTTATGTATATGGATTCAGCTTTGTTACATACCTTAAGTATGGATTTAGCTTTTGATGGCTGCCAGGTCATCATTACTTTTTTAGGTTTAGCAATGCATTCTTCTGGAGGCTGGAATGGATATCAATGCAATATATATAATCAAAAATTATAGTACAATTATTTGATCCTTTACATAATTTTCATAATATCACACAAATATCTATAATTATCATCAACTGAGTTGTGTGTCTGGCAGGTAGTTATCAGTACTAGTAGCATTTTGTGAAGCTAAAAAATTAGTTCCATTATTTCTTTGATAATAAAATATGATTTAATGTTTATATTTTTCAGGTGAGGTGATATTGATATTGTAGGACTATTTCATGTCAAAGACTGGCAAATCTGCCTATTCTAAATTCAGACTTTTCTTTGCGAAAGAATATAACATCCTAGAAATCCTATCTTAAAGGAATGAAGTTTTTGCTTCCATGTGCTTAATGATTGATTGATTGTTGCTTAATGTCCAGTGGCAAATTGTGTGCTTTATGACTTGATTTGATGTCTACACTGTTCAGCATAAGTAAACACAGGTACCAGTACTTGCAGAGATAATTGAAAATGACAAAAATACAATGTTTCAATGGAAATTAAAAAGATCAACATACTGATTGCATAGTGGCTTTTTCTTCATCAGTAAGTCTTTCTTCAAATCTAAATCCTCTAATAATACATATAGTTATTCCCTCAAATTCAGTAGATTCATCGGGCAGGATACAGGCCACAATATCGTCATCTTCCATGTTCCATCCAGGACAAGGTCGACACTTACGTTGAATAACATAAAATAACACTGCAAAAGAAAAAGAACTCTTTTCTTATATATTTCTTTATATATAATAAAACAACTTCTTTTAAAATATGCTACATATATTTGTTCTATGCTGAATTTTTTTAAGTCACATTTTTTAAAAGATCTCCTGTAATAAAATTCATTATCAATTTTGCATTTCATGGATAAAGATGCACCTTGTTTATATCCAATATACATCAATATAAGACATTTTAAAACCATCTATATCATAAAACATTTTTCTTGTAGAATTTTGTTTATGTTTTTTAATGATCTTTAAATTTTTTTAAGTTGAAAGTAAAATTGTGCATGTGGAACTAAGGTGTATCTATGGTAACAAGGAAATTAGTTTGACATAAACACAGATTATAATTTTACACCAGAAATCTGCAGTCACAAAACATCAGGAACAGGACACATTTAAAAGAGGACATCATTTACACAATGGAATTTTTGCTTATCCACATTTATTTCCTTCATCTATTCATACAGGCTAAATTGTGATTTTAAAACATGACAATCTAATTTACTGTCAAAATCACTAACAAATGTAGGAATATCTAGTTAAAAGAGATAAAAAGCTTCAAATCAATTCAAGGTTGCAAGTTTTCATAGTGAAAGTTTATTTCTACAATGCAAATATTCTTGCTGTCTTTTTTCACTTTCAATGTGATAATGGGGTCAAGCAAAACAATGTGTGTTTACAGTAAAGCTATTGAAGGACCATTAATAGTTCTGCTAGTTAACATAACTTTTAAGATGGTTAATATGTAAGACATGAACAAAAACTTCCTACCCTAATCCTCAAATTTCTCTCTCTATCTTTACACAATCATCTTTTGTAACTACATTAGCAATTTATTATAAATTCAAAGTTAACTATTCACGTGAAAATATATATACTCATTGATGGACATATATATCTATACCTACATTTAAACATAGTTCTTTTAACACATTCTTCTTCTCTCCCAGTGACTTTTATTGTAAAATTGGTTGGTTTTGCACATAGGTCTCTTTCTTCTGCATCAAAGTTCAAAACACTAGCGCACCAATTCCAACCTTCATACCATTCCATCTTCTTTGGGAGATCAACCATCTTTGTTCGAAGCAGATCTGCTGTTAAAGGAAATCGGTTTATTCTTCGTGGATCTTCATTTTTCTCCAGGCCAGGTAGTTTTGGTGTACGATCTTTAGCATTTTCACCCTGCAATATTTAACATCGAAACATAAATTTTGTAGTTAACTTGTTTAAAAATTGAAATCGTAAACAACTATTTAAACGAACAATATTATATTACTATACAACAACTGGTCATCTATTATTTTTACCAACAATGAATATCATATTCATGATATTATTAAATATTATACAAAACTAGAGGCTCTGAAGAGCATGTGTCACTCACCTACAACAAAATGTAGGTCTATGTGCAAAATGAACAATGGACTCTCTCCAACATTGTAGACAAGAATAGAATTCATGACAAAATTTTCCTTTTTTGTTGATCTTGTATTGCTGATCATTTTGTCTGTTTAATTTCTCTCTATCTTCTTTAGTTTTTGCTCAAAACACAAAAGAGGGTAAACAAGAACGTGTCCATAGTACATGGATGCCCCACTCGCACTATCATTTTCTATGTTCAGGGGACCGTGAAATTGGGGTCAAAACTCTAATTTGGCATTAAAATTTGAAAGATCATATCATAGGGAACATGTGTACTAAGTTTCAAGTTGATTGTACTTCAACTTCAGCAAAAACTACCTTGACCAAAAACTTTAACCTGACTTGACCAAAAACTTTAACCTGAAGCGGGACAAACAGATTCCCTTCGAATCCCTGTTTCATAAAAGAAGATCTTGCTAATTTCTCTTTTAAATGCCTTCAATGACTATTTAAAGTTACATATTTTGTAATTAATCCAATTTAGGCTGTTCCAAATAAAATTATCAAATTTGGAAAAGATTCATAAAACACTTGTTTTTAAGTGGCACTAGCTTTTGACCATGCAGAGTGTCACATAAGAGTTTTTCTACGCAAGGAAACCAGATAACACATATACAATGTACAATTGTGTGAAGATAAATATCGAAATATTTTTTCAATTGCTAAGTTGTTACATACAGTCAATTCCCTAACAAAATACAAAACATTATCTTTCCTGTACAAATGTAATATCAAAATGACAGCACTCATTTTGGTATTTTCATCAAAATTTAAACTTTAAAATTATGCATACCTTTATTGTTGTTATGGTAACTGTAATTTCACAAGCCCCCGTTCGTTCGTCTTCAATTCTTTTGACTTTAAATCCCCCAATAACGCTACGTTTTAAATCAGCGCCAGATTTGTCCTGATACGGCATTATTCCATACTTGAAATCATCAGAAACCTTAGCCTTTTTTGTAAATATTTCCCGCTTAGCTAATTGCTGTTCTGCTTTCATATCGTCAGTTTTTTCTTCTGCCGGGGTGAGTTTTCTTTAGTTGGACTTTTATCTTTTGCCCCAGCAACAGTATTTTCTGGCATAACTTTCAGAGGAGCAGTACCTTCAATATGATTAACTAACTTTTCTATCTCATCCTCAGTTTTTGCATTAGTCTCCTTCTCCTTTTCTTTCTTCTTTTTCTTACGCTTTCGTTTTTTCTTTTCAGGACTATCAGGAGTATTTTCAGAGTTCATCAGGGAATTATGTAAAGGACAAACGGAAAGTGCTATACAATCACTACATTTTTCACCGAAAGAGTTGTTTGAATAGTAAACAAAATCACGGAAATCTTCAACAGAAAGGCTTGATCTCCAATCACTTTCTGGATCAGCTATTTTGTTGTACAAAGGATTTTTCTTGTCATTAAAACGAGGATCACCCTTTGACCAACTTTCAATAAATTTCGGTCCATCATTTTTTCCACAAAGTTTTTCTTGAAAATAAAGTGTCCCACATTCATCTAAACAGCTACTACACATTATAACTTTACTTTCCTTTTTCTTGATATCTGATTCAGGAGCTGGAGCAGTCCAATAACTTTCGTCATTAAATTCAATAGGTGGTGCATCCATCCAACGTTTTAAACAGCGGCAGACAGAACCACCAAATCGAAGGTAAACTGGACTCAGAATATAAACCTATATAAATATTGAAGAGCATTAGAGGTTCATATAAACATGATAAATATATTTATAAAAACGACAAACTTCACAGATTTTGCTGCAAGCCATTAAACATCATGCACTGTGTTACAACCTCTGATTAGCCAGACTAACAAAAGCATTGCCAAGCTAAAGAAAACTATATTTTTTATACAGTCTAGTGGCAGAATGGTCAAGGGCACTGCACACATGGCAAACAATGTTGCCAATCAATATCTCAACAGGTTGAGCTTGAACTCTACTGAGGGTACTATGAATTCTAAAGTAACAAAGTGCAGTTTGAACATTTTGTAACTTAATTCAAGATGTAAAATGTATGTTTAAAATTTGAAAAGCAGTTGCCTTGGCTATCCAATGAAGAAAATATAAAGTAAAATTTTTCCAAGTCTCTTTTTACTTGTATTAACACTTTGCTCTGCTGATTATTTCAAGGGATCTAAAACTAAAATAATCAGTCTGTAAATGCACAGTCAGCTTCTGTTTTTATTCACTTTTATATTTCTCTTGTATAATTTGTAAAATTTTAACAAATGAAATGAAGTATAAAATGTTAAATAAATGTTTGTCCTTTTTTAAATATACAATGTACACCTTTGAGTAAGAAATATTTTGTTTTAAATCGTACTACTTTCCAGTATGTTCTTTTTTCACCGGGCCGGATTTGGTGGTGTTACATCTTACAAAGTCTATCCAAATTATTTTTGCAAAGAATTCCGCTAAGCCAGTGCTAGGGGCCGTCTTAAACTTGCAGGGAGGTGAGAGTATTTTGCTCCATGTTGAAGGCCTCACTGTGACTTCGAGATAAAGAACAGCAATAAAAGCACTGTTCCTTTGCATTTTGTGTGTTTTTTGCTGTGCATGTACTGATTTTGTGTCATGGATGGATACCCCATATCCTTTGTTTTCCCAATGTACATGTTTCTACAAGAATTCTTATTCTACAAACAAACCAATATATGGCATTTTTGTTTTAGTGAAGATACAATGAAAAACTATATTTTAGACTTACCTTTAGATATGATGCTTTCTGATCAGGACTACCAAAAAATTGTCTAAACAAT
This sequence comes from Mytilus coruscus, assembly GCA_017311375.1. NCBI lineage: Eukaryota > Metazoa > Mollusca > Bivalvia > Mytilida > Mytilidae > Mytilus > Mytilus coruscus. The sequence continues at coordinate 89,846,175 of CM029595.1, forward strand.
TCCCTAAAAAAAATCAAATATTTTATCAGTAAATATTTAGTTCATTAAATTTTGTAATTCTCATAAAAATAAGGTTGCAACTCCCTCACTTGAGTTGCATGATTTTGGTTGTCCCTTTTGAACCCTGTAGGTTTTTATGGTTTAATAATTTAGTGAAGAAACACATGTTGCGAGTACAGAGATCATATCATACAATATGTCCATACGTACATTTCTATATCAAAGTAACCTCCGACATTAAAAGAAATCTTTAATTTTTCAATCTTTATGGTACAATAAATAAAATGCTCCGCTGGGCACAGCTTGATACGACCGCAGAGGTCGAACCCTGAACAGTTAGGGCAAGTATGAACACAACATTCAAGCTTGATACAGCTCTGAATTTGGATTGTGATTAAATATTTGACACAGCATAGGTTTCTGACACAGAAAGAATGTGGCCTAAGAACTTAAAAAATTTTAATTTACCTATTATGGTCCAATATCCAAAATCTAAATACATGGTTAGATTCAGCATATCAAAGAATCCAAAGAATTCAATTTTTGATGAATTCCTAAACGTTTCGGGCAATTACCCCCAAACTCATACCCAGCTTTCCCTTTGAGATATTGAACCTTGTACTACAATTTCTTAAAAATCCATACACTTACACAAAAGTTATTGTCCTGAAACTAGAAAAATGCTTGTTTTTTGCCTCTTTTTGGCCCCTAATTCCTAAAATTTTGAGGCAATTACATGTACCTTCAAAATCAATGCCAGCCTTCCCTTTGTGGTATGGTATCTTGCAGTACAATTTCAGAGAGATCCATACACTTGAACACAAGTTATTGTCTGGAAACTTGAAAAATGCTTATTTTTGGCCCCTTATTCCTAAACATTTTGGGCAATTACCCCCAAACTCAATTCCAGCTTTCCCTTTGTGATATGGAACCTTGTAGTACAATTTCAGAAAGATCCATACACTTACACACAAGTTATTGTCATGAAACAAAAAAAATGCTGTTTTTTGCCCCTTTTTTGGCCCTTAATTCCTAAAATTTTGAGGCAATTACCCCCAAAATCAATCCCAGCATTCCCTTTGTGATATGGAACCTTGTGGTACAACGTCAGAGAGATCCATACACTAACACACAAGTAATTGTCTGGAAGTTACAAAAATGCTTATTTTTGGCCCCTAATTCCTTAACTGTTGGTACCATAACCCCACAATCAATCCCAAGCTTCCTTTTGTGGTATTGAACCTTATGGTAAAATTTCATAGAGATCCATTCACTTAAACTAAAGTTATTGTGCGAAAACCAATGTGTCTTCGGACGACGATGACACCAACATCATACCAATATACGAAATTTTTTGCGGTCGTATAAAAATGCTATGTTTTTCTATTACAATATTTTAATGCATCATTACATCATGTACATAGTAACAATGTGTTAGTGGTGTTCTAGTATACTATAACAACAAAAATATATCTAAAGTGCCTTTTCTACTTTGATTTCTGTAATGTAAATTTTGTTTGTAATTTTTAAGTTTTGGTTGGGCCATTCTACATAATAATATTTAAGGGTAAACATAGTAAATGGGAGAAGGGTTGTCAGGAAGGAGACACTCTTTTCCCAAATCTCCATATTAAATAGATTTAGCAAGCAGATTTTCAATAACTATTGTCACCAATTAAAGTTTAATTCAAGAGCCATCCACTCCTCTTCAAACAAGTATTATTAGAAAAGCCCTTACCTGGTTTCTCTACAATAAAAAGGGTCTTTTGCTGAAAAAAAAAGTAACAATTGCAAATTTTGTACATTATAAATGGTACAAAATAATCCTTCTCTTAACAACACAAAATAAAGCTAAATGTATCTGAATATTTTTTTAATATTTTAAAAATTTAACAAACCTGTAAAGGCCCTAATCAACAGATTATTTTTAATGTGTAAACTTAAAAACTTTATTTCTTTTCAATGAATTTATATGTCTATAGCTCACAGCTGTTTATCAGGAAAAGATGTTGCATCAATTTGAACTATAAATAATATTATTTCTATATTAAAAAAATTAAAAATGAATAATTATTGACTTTTTCGCATGCTTGTTTTAATATAGAAGCCACCGAGTTAAATGATTTTCTCACTAAATTTCACTATGCATTATGCCATAAAACTACAATTACAAGTTAGCTGTGCAACCATGATTGGGTCAAGACTTTGTACTTCCACTGCACACATACTAGATAATATAACGCAACCCCTTAGTTAGCTTGTGCTCCCCTGAGGGTTACACTATGGTCCCATTTAACGCAATGGAGCAGTGGAGTGATTCACAAAAGGGGAGTTTTTGCCCTAATCCTGTTGTGGTTGGCAACATCTTTTTGTCTATAAATATAGACCCTAGTGTGGACAGTGTATTACTTGCAAATTTTCATACACCTTCTCAATAAATTTCTTCATATTTCATGTATTTATGGCAGATATCGTAATTAACTTCCCAATAAATTTCTTCATGTTTTATGTATTTATGGCAGATATCGTAATTAACTTCCCAATAAATTTCTTCATGTTTTATGTATTTATGGCAGATATCATAATTAACTTCCCAATAAATTTCTTCATGTTTTATATATTTATGGCAGATATGGTATTTAAAAGTTTTCCATATCTGGCACTCAGGTCCAAATATGGATATGCTCTCTCCATTAAAAGTAACACAAGATTCCTAATAAGGTGTCATGAGGGTCTGGAGTGGTGGGTCCTTCATTTTTGTATTCTTTACTCTATTAGGTCATTTTTCTCTATTCTTTATATTATTAGCTCATTATGTATTATTATTTAGTTTATTGGAAAATTTATATTATTTCCATAACATTAAAAGGAACCAAATAGTAACCCTCACTTGAGCACAGGCAGACTTAGGGTTACAATATCGTATTTACACACATTAATTTATATATTTATCAATGTAGTTTTTAGCCCTTTGGAATTCTTACCCATGTTCTTGGAATCTGAATTCAGAAATTTTACAATGTGAACTTAAATACCTCTAAAACAACACCACACAATAATCATGATAATTACACAAAACAGCAATAGCCATCACTGTTTGTACAATAATGTTATACATGTACATAGGTTATCAATTAACAAAAAATTTCAGATATCCATTTCCACAGTCAAACATCAAAATTCCAATGCAATATAATTTCCTTAAAACTTTAGTTGGCAAAAACTAAACTGTTTGACATACCACTAAAAGTTGTGCACTTTTTTTGCAAATTTCTGGGGTGCTGTCTTACTTTGAATTTAAGAGAAATATATTTATTTCATAAATGTAGACCAATTCCAAGTTTCAAGACAGTTTCTGAAACTTGTGTTTAGAGCAAGAACTGTTGACTTTGATGTTAAAAAGCAACAGACATGTTTAACAAAATTTAATGAAACAAACTGGATGATTTTTTTTAAAGTTATATGTTTTAATTACATGCCACAAAACATTACATACAATAAAATATAATGTAATAAAAATAAATCAATAAAAAATAAAAAAATATTTATATTCAATCTGATGGTATGTGTTCTTACCAAAATTCTTTGAATCAAGATTTGGAAACTTGTCATGATTCTGAGCTAGCCTTGCTATATCATCTACAAAACTTCTAGCTGATGTTGCAGATCCTGATAAAAAATTAAGAACAGATATAACATTAAAACTATAAGCTGTGAAGTCAGTGTTTGCAAGGTTTTATCTTTGCATTTTTCTTTTTCTAATTCTTATATTCCTTAAACAAGATCAAATACACATGCACATGAAGAAATGTTTTGCAATTTGATCTTAATGCCACTTTTGCGAGAGAGAAAAAAACCTCACAAAAATTTCCCACTTTACAGAAAACTATATTTGTACCATAAATAAATGTCATGGTACTTTATCTGTGCTCTTTATTTGAACACTATCACAGATTACTGCAGCAAAGCCCTTTTCATGTTATCATGAAGCCAGGCATCTTTTTTTTAGTTGCTTTTTCCTTTTTATAACAAAATTACCATGATTGACAGCTAATTTATTTCTAAGGGAGCCAAAATTAATTTGGGAATAGATCTTAATCCTTGAAAGGTGATATCTAAATGACATAAGAAAAAAACACACAAGCACTTAAGATTTATTAAAAATGTGAATTTGCGATGCATATTTATTTAACATCATACCTTCAAGAAATTGTTCATGCATATTTATAAATCCTTGGTCCAAAAGATCATTCAACTTTGGGGAATCAAATGACATTTGCTTTATTACTCCAAGTTTGACTGTATAACTTCTAAAGGATATAATAAATCTTGTCCAAAATGGTTTGCCCTGCAAATAAAATTTGAAAATATTTTGATTGCACAAAACATGGACAATAACCACTTTTGGTATCAACTTTTTGGCAATAAGGGGGGGAATAACCAATGATCGATGAAAATGAATTCTAAGTCAGCTGAAATGTTCATGTCAGATGCATGGATACATTTTGGAATATCAATAAGAACCTAAGATGCCGATGATGCTCATCATGCTTAACAATATTGGTTACTCTACTAGACAACATGTAAACAATCTTTTGAAAAGCTTGTATGATTTCATTTATGGTATCTAAGAAGCAAAACAAAACACAATGGTTACACAGAAATGTTGGGATATCTCTGCAATTCTTATACATACTGCAATATCTGTTATGGATAGTTGCATATCTCAAGTACTAATATTTTTATTAAGGTACAAAAATTTTAGTATATAATATTTGTATCCAAGATATAAACTAAAATACACTCCTCATGAGTTTTTTAAAAAATATAAATGGTCAACTTTAGGAAATCAATATTGTGATTACAATTGCATCTAAGCAGTTCACTGTTGATCATACTTAGTACCTTAATTAACACATGATAGTCAATTCAATAAAAAAGAAGAGATTTTTCAGGTGAAAAAAAGACCTAAAACAATGTTAAAACTATTTTGTCAAAGTTGTGGAATATGTACATGTACATCATGTACATCATACATTTTATTTGTATTGCATATATATCAGTCTCCATGTATCAGTGATGCTACATGTATCTGATATACTATTCATATTCTTATAGATTGTGTTATGGAATTATAGGTTTTATAACATGTGAGAATTGGATATCACTTGATATCAATTTGAGTTATCTAATTTCAATATAATAATAAACAAGCCTTATTTAGTTTATTATTACTATTTAAATTTAATAATGAGAGTTGATATGAAGCAATATCGAATGATCAAGAGTTGTTATACATATTTCTCTTACAGTCAACACTTTCATTGTGTTAAATAAAAAATTACACGAATCGTTGATCTAGTCTTTTGCAAATACCAGTATAACATCATAAGTCCTGTTCTGGCGTCAAAACTTTAACATCAGACATTTCAAAACTTTTTTTTTTGCATTAGAATGTAATAAAATTTGGAAAAAAGAATATTTTCAGGTAAAAAGTGTGAGTGTTTTGTATAAATTATTGAAGAAATCACATATGTTTGTTACCATGGACGAATTGTACATGTACATCGTCTTAACCTTTGAAAGTCATCAATGACCTAACAAATCATGACAAATAGCCAATGGAAATGTTGTAATATAAAAGCAAAACGTTATTGTTAATTCTTTCAATTACACTGTACATTTAAAATTAGTTTTATTAAAAACAACTATATTTGATTTTGACCTCGGTTTTTGTCAGTAAATAAATGTTTAATTTACAAAGAGATATAATTGTGTAAAATAAACGGAGACTAACGCTGAATAAATGTGGGCAGTTTGAAGAAAATTACACGTCTCAAAGTTTTGTATACAAGTAAAAAGAAAATATTATTCACTATTCGTTATGCTAATAAGTCTACGCCATTTTCATTTTACGATTACATAATTGCTTGAAAAAATAAAAGATTTAAAAGCAAAATGTTGTTGTTAATTCTTTCAATTACATTAATAAAATTGCATTATAAAAATAAAATGCTCCATGAGGGCGCAGCTTGATACGACCGCAGAGGTCGAACCCTGAATAGTTGGGGCAAGTATGGACACAACATTCAAGCTTGATACAGCTCTGAATTTGGATTGTGATTAAATATTTGACACAGCATAGGTTTCTGACACAGAATGAATGTGGTCTAAGAACTTAAAATTTTAAATTGGACATTCACCTATTATGGTCCAATATCCAAAATCTAAATACATGGTTAGATTCAGCATATCAAAGAACCCCAAGAGTTCAATTTTGATGAAATCAAACAAAGTTTAATTTTGGACCCTTTTGACCTCAATGTGGACAAAGTTGATAACGGGGCCCAAAAATCAAAAATCTAAATACATGGTTAGATTCAGCATATCAAAGAACCCCATATATTCAATTTTGTTGAAATCAAACAAAGTTTAATTTTGGACCCGATTTGGACCAACTTGAAAACTGGGCCCATAATCAAAAATCTAAATACATGTTTAGATTCAGCATATCAAAGAACCCTATGAATTCAATTTTGTTAAAATCAAACTAAGTTTAATTTTGGACCCTTTGGACCTTGATGTAGACCAATTTGAAAATGGGACCAAAATTAAGAATCTAAATACACGGTTAGATTAGGCATATCAAAGAACCCCAATAATTCAATTTTTGATGAAATCAAACAAAGTTTAATTTTGGACCCTTTGACCTCAATGTGGAAAAAATTGATAACGGGCCCAAAATCAAAAATCTAAATACATGGTTAGATTCAGCATATCAAAGAACCCCATATATTCAATTTTGTTGAAATCAAACAAAGTTTAATTTTGGACCCTGATTTGGACCAACTTGAAAACTGGGCCCATAATCAAAATCTAAATACATGTTTAGATTCAGCATATCAAAGAACCCTAAGAATTCAATTTTGTTAAAATCAAACTAAGTTTAATTTTGGACCCTTTGGACCTTAATGTAGACCAATTTGAAAACGGGACCAAAATTAAGAATCTAAATACACGGTTAGATTCGGCATATCAAAGAACCCCAATAATTCAATTTTGATGAAATCAAACAAAGTTTAATTTTGGACCCTTTGGACCTCAATTTAAAATTTAAAACCAATTTAAAACGGGGCCCAAAATCCAAAAACTTAATACACGATTAGATTCAGCATATTAAAGAACCCCAAGAGTTCAAGAATAAAACCCCATTGAAATTGGTCAAGAAATAAGCAATTTATACAAAGTATCTTCTTTTGCACAATACTGTGCAATTGAATATTTCTTGCAATTGCGCAATACTGTGCAATTGAATATTTCTTGCTATTGCGCAATACTGTACAATTGACAATTTCTTGCTATTGCGCAATATTGTGCTATTGGATATTTCTTGCTATTGTGCAATACTGTGCAATTGAAGATTTCTTGCTATTGCAATACTGTGCAATTGAAAATTTCTTGCTATTGCACAATACTTATTATATAATAATTTACACATCCTGTTAGGTGTGTATCTTCTGCCATATCATTATTATTTGCTTTTAAATATAAATCAGAAATAACCAACTTAAAATGGAAAATTTTAAAGAAAAAAAAGGAAAAAAGAACCAACCCCCAAATTTTTGAACCCCTTATGATTCATCACCCCAAACTCAATCCCAGCCTTCCTTTGAGGTATGGTACCTTGCAGTACAATTTCAGAGAGATCCATACACTTGAACACAAGTTATTGTCTGGAAACTAGAAAATGCTTATTTTGGCCCTTTTGGCCCCTAATTCCTAAACGTTTAGGCAATTACCCCAAACTCAATTCCAGCTTTCCTTTGTGATATGGAACCTTGTAGTACAATTTCAGAAAGATCAATACACTTACACACAAGTTATTGTCATGAAACTAGAAAATGCTTGTTTTTGCCCTTTTGGCCCCTAATTCCTAAACGTTTCAGGCAATTACCCCAAACTCAATTCCACCTTACCCTTTGTGATATGGAACCTTGTAGTACAATTTCAGAAAGATCCATACACTTACACACAAGTTATTGTCATGAAACTAGAAAATGCTTGTTTTTGCCCTTTTTTTGCCCCTAATTCCTAAAATTTGGAGGCAATTACCCCAAAATCAATCCCAGCATTCCCTTTGTGATATGGAACCTTGTGGTACAATGTCAGAGAGATCCATACACTAACACACAAGTTATGTCTGGAAGTTATAAAAATGCTTATTTTTGGCCCCTTTTTGGCCCCTAATTCCTTAACTGTTGGTACCATAACCCCCAAAATCAATCCCAACCTTCCTTTTGTGATATTGAACCTTATGGTAAAATTTCATAGAGATCCATTCACTTAAACTAAAGTTAGAGTGCGAAACCAATGCGTCTTGGACGACGACGACGGAGGACGGCAGCGCGCCAACGTCATACCAATATTTACGACGACGCTAACGTTATACTAATATACGACCACAAAAATTTTTTGCGGTCGTATAAAACTATACTTGTTTTTGACCTCGTTTTTTTATCGGTAAATTATATTACTTATGAAAAGAGACATACTTGCGTAAAATAAACGGAAACTAACGCTGAATATAAAATGTGAGCAGTTTAAAGAAAATTACGTGTCTCAAAACTTGTATATGCAAGTAAAAAGAAAATACTATTCACCATTCGTTATGCTTAATAAGTCTACGGCATTTTCTCTTTACGATTTGTTAGCATTACTTTAGGATAAATAATACATTTCGCTACAACAGGAATACTTCTATAGCTGCATCAACTCGTCGTTGCATAATATTCATTTACGCACAATGAATGTAAACTTTGTGTTGTATTTAGGACAGTGATCTTTAAATATTTTTAAAGGAATTAATTGCCTTGGGAAGACAATACACATCTCAGTGATCAACAGTGCGTGGTTGAACTTTGAACTTGACTTCGCTCACAATATTGAATGCTAAAAATAGTGACATCAATTTTGTCCACGAGATTTTTATTTGGCGGAAATATTATCAAGTAACAGTAAACTCAGGTGACCTTTCTGGATGACCGTGGGAAAATTCATTCAGGGTTTAAATTTGCTTTGTAATGATTGACATTTGTGTGCGTTAAGATTGAGGCTCTAGAAGGTCCTTTTACAATTGATTAACCGAATCTAAAATATAATCCTTTTCTGAATAAACGAACACCAGCCTTTTATTTTACGTTTCTCAGTCAGCACAGAACGTAAACCTGGACATTATTTATCGTCCATGGTCAACAATATACATTAATGGTAGATGAAAACACGATGCATGTCGTTCAGTTCCTGTTAGGCGTTGGTAGAGATCCTCTGTGAAAATGTGCAGATCGTTAAAATCCGATCCAGATTTTTTTTTCACGTATTTCTTTCACGATATAGTTTCATTTTAATATTCTATAGTAATTGTTGAAATACTTTTTTTTTTTTATTTCGACAAGGACTTTTAACATCCATTTAAATAATAAAGGATCAATAACAGATCATAACAGAGAAAAACAACACATGATTTTTCTTCTTCATATAATTAATTAGGTTGTGATTATTGTGTTGTGTCTGGGCGGGAATGTCTCTTAGTGTTGTGTTTTTATGAATATAGGGCACATTGCATACAAAACGTTTTCCTTCGTTCAACAGAGTTGTCACTTTACAGTTTCTTTTCTGAATTCAAATAATTCAAGTCGGTAATGTACGGAGGTAGTGAAACAATATTTTACATTGCAAAATAAATTGAAAGTAACAGAGTTCACTTGTTAATCCGATAAATTAACTCTTGGGTTAAGATTGGACAAATTACCGTTAAAACAACATTTTGTTTTAAGCCAGTTGATTTTTATATATTGAACAATTAATGAACCGGATATTGCTCAATGAGTAGGTCATAAAAGATACTAATTGTGGTAAAATCGTCTTTGTTGAAAAAACATAAATTATGACCTGACAGGACTATAATAAAAATACAAAATAAGTGTTTTATTCGTATTTTTATTCGTTGGTACGTTTTATTTCAAATGACAATGACATGGGACAAAAACATACAAGAATAATTATCTTATTTTGAATGATAATGTCACATTTTATCTGTCAAAGAAAGGACATTTTAATACCGTGTTTTAAAGCACACAGGTGCAATCGTACTGTGTCATGATGCTGAATAAGCCAATCAAAATTAACTATTTTTTGAAAGAACACTTTACATGTTTTAGGGATTGCAGCAGTAGTTTAATGAGATCGACATGTTTCGTTGCCTAGAGGTATCAACTTTAGGGATTCTATGGTACTGAAGATTTACCAGGCGTTGGTTCACTGTCGATTATAATTTAGCATTTTTTGTATCACACTCAGTGCAGTATGATATGAGCGATATCTTTTCATGCAAGAAATAGATAACAGACCACAACCATTAGAGAATAACTTTTAGAACAAAGATGGTATTAGAAAATTCCCTGTTTTAAATACCAGGATGCTATTTGAAATTTATGGAGGAGTACTCTGCCATGGCAATGATGGCCAATGTAAATCAAAACCTGGTTTCAGAATTTTTATTTTACAGATGTAAGCAGATTTTGAACCTATTCTTTTGTTTGTGTCAGTCAGATGAATCATTGCAGTTTGTCTGACCAAATGTTTGACAGTCCTTGATGAATTTGGTGATGTCTGAGCATGAATAAATGTAAAAAACAAGTTATTTTTTACCTGTTCTTTCCACATACACCTGAATGCATCTTTATGTTTTGTAAAAAACAAAAATTCAGTAGGGGAAACCTCCATGTCAAAGAACTCAATGTCTGTATCCGATAACCGTATCTTCCTCATCTTGATGAAACTTCTTACTTCACCTTTACTGTTTTCCTGTAATCTTTTTTAATCGTTTTCCTGTCTTCTCCTTTCACAGGATTTTTAATTTCTACTGCCTATTTTTTCCTTCAAATCTGTTCTGTAAAAATTCTGAAAAACATTATTTAATAAATACAATTTACAAAATGAATATTTAATTACACAGCTTTAATGATTGTGGTAAATCACTGTCCAATTTAACAAACCTATAGAGTATACTGAGTGGTTTTAAGGAAAACAACCGCGACATAACTGTATCTCAGATTGATGGGCATTTTAATACAAAATTTAGCCAGATAGTTAAATTTTTTGGCCATGTGGTTTATAGGTCTTTTATTAGGTGCTAAATATTTATCATGAAAAACTTCCATAAGCAGCTTTGACCCCATGGCCTTTTAAGCATTATGGTAATGTGATGCTACAAATATATATGAAATAAATTTCTTATAGTGTTATGGATGTCATATGCTATTATTTCTAGAAACAAGAAAAATATAAGATGCCATTTAAAAATTCCTTGTGTATTAGGATTTGTCCCCCATGAAATTGGGTCCCTGTCAGAAATACAATTCAGCAATTAGTCTCGGAAGTAAAAAATTAATTTTTATTGTTACTTTTTGCAGTCATGGCAGTGCAGCTGTGCCTATTCTATATTTAGAAATTTCATATGGTTAGCTACTTTCCTCAGTATCTTCAGCAATAAATGGTTGATAATTAACTGTTTTTTCCGGATTTATGACTATTTTATGGCGGTACCTCGAATGACCGAATAACACCGTTATTATCCGAATAACACTTGTAATGACCGAATAACACTTCAAATTTTAATATTAGCACATATTGGTGACTTTTAAACATTGATTATTAAATAATATTATATTATTAGTGTTTTTTATAACTTAAAAATGATTTACAGAAAGCAGGTAAGTTCATAAAGATCATTTTAAATATTAGTGTGTACATCCAACATGGCGACCAAGGAAAACACAATGGGAAGATTAAAAGAATGATTGCATATGCATTCAAAGGAAATGATATGAAAATAAAGTATTAAATAATGTACTGTATATACAGAGTATTGTCCAATAATTGTTTTTTAGTAATGTTTTGAAAAGTTAACAAGTACATCAAAGCCATGCAATTACTCCAATCACCTATTAGTTTTCTTAACGATTTGCTCAATCTTGAATGAAACGTAATTAAAAATTTTCACATATTTAATTTAAATTTAATCAAAAAATTGATTATACTTGATTGTTTTATAATAAAAACAAAGCAGCTGAATGGATGATTTGTATGTGTGTTTTCTCAAAAAGAAATTAAAGATTTTCATTGTCAAATATAAATGTTTTTACAAGTAACTTAAATTTGGTATAAAAACCTTTGAAGACATATGTGCTGTCTTGCATTTTTAAAATGGCTTTAAATCCTTGTGTTCAATGTGATGAAGAATGTGTTGATTGCACAATTCAGTGCAGTAGTTGTGATCGTTGGGTTCACAGTGCTTGTGTCCCAATGAATGATTCAATGTTGTCGGCCTGGTCAGATGTGTCTCTAAAGTTCCTATGAAAGGACTGCTGCTTTACAGACAACAAGTACGACATGGCCAAGGCCCTAGAAAGGTAAGTAATTTTATAAAGTATATTTTAACATTATTTATTAGAATGTATATGAAATATATAAAGAACAAATGTGAAATTGTACATATTTAATTTTGATGAACACATTAATTTCACTAATTCGATTATATTTTCATTTTCCTTGGCAATATATATTCAATTTAATTAATTTACTCAAAATTCAGAAATAAAAGTAAAGGAAAAATAATTAATATTCTTAGTATTGACGTTTAATTTTTTTTATTTCTATGTTCATCCATTTTAATACATTAAATAAGTTTAATAATGAAATATTTTGTGCCAATTAGATAATTTAATTGTGATAATGCCAAGTTCCCAATAATCAAAATATTTATTACCTTACAATTCTATTATATTGTTAATTAGATTGTTGTTTACTGACACGTGCCCATTACATAATTAATCATTAAATGATAATGAAATTATATTACGGTATGGACACTCTGCATTAAACAGGCTTGTGACTGTCTTGGAATACCAAGGCTGCATTACCAAAACCAATAATAATAATTAAGAAAACGATACAAATAAGTATTTACAACTATATACAATATATGTACTTCCTAACTATATCTTCTGTAAAAGTGTAGTAAGCTTTATTGTTTAACAAAGAATTTTGGATTATTTAAAATAATATTATTTTCTTCAGAAAATAAAAATAAAAAAGATTATTTAAACTTATTTGATATAAGTTTTTTTCTGTTTAATAAAATACTTCTTTTTTTTGCAAAATTCTAGAAAAGAAATAAATGTATGAATTTCTGAATTATTTCAGACATTAATCTTCCTTTTGAACAAAATACATTTCACGTGGAGTAAATGAGAAAATATTTCAGTTCATTTGCTAACTTTGTTAATAAACCAACTGACCGACTTCCTCAAAGCTACTAAGAAGGCACGGTAACCTTCTTCAGTGAAATGTATCCCGTCGCGAGCTTCGTATTCCGTCCGATAAACATTAGTTGGACCAACAACAACAGCGAATCACTGAACCATGTACTGAAATCAGCCATAAACTGGCAATCAAAACCGTTATTGGACTTGATAGTGATTATTGAGGAAATCGTGGAAACACAATTCAAGGACTTGCAGCGTGCTTTGGTGTCCAGGGGCCAGTACCGTGTGGCTGATTCGCATAAACATTTCGAAATAACAGCAACTTCATGGGTAAATAAAACTGTACAAGAAAGAGAAAGATTGACCAAGAGATTCAAGAGCTACATTCCTCCAGATAAGCGCGTAATTACATCCACAGATGGCATGATGAATGTCATAAAGCCGAGAGCATTGGGCAAGAAAATCGGACAACGCAAAAGAAAGATAAACGAGAGAACAACAACCTTCAAAAAGAAAAAGGACTGATTGTGTATTTAATACTATACATGCATTACATTATTATTACAGCAGTGGGTAAATTATGACTTGTTTTAAAAAAGTTAATTGTGTAATTTAATTGTATATTACTTTTACTGCACTTACTTTGTTTGCTTACTTCTTCTGTTTTATTGGTAAGTATATTGTATTGCTGATACTGTTTATTTGTATTGTGTTGAACTTTTTAACCACTGTATGTTTATAACTTACTTTTATTTGCTTTCTTCTTCTGTTTCATTGGTAAGTATATTGTATAATGATTATGTATTGTACATGCTGTTTATTTGTATTGTGTATACTTTTTCAAATTGTTCATGCTGGTAAGTACATGTATACGTTCCAACCAATGTATGTTTATAATCTATTTTAATTGCTTTCTCCTAATGTTTAAGTAAGTATATTGTATTGTTTATGCAGTTTATTTGTATTGTGTTTAATGCATTTTTCTTTTACTGTTTCCCATTGCTGTTTTATAGACTGGATACATAATGCATGTATAGTATTGTTGCGCATGTTTTCAGGTACAACTGGAAGAAAATATTTTTTAACAATAAGTTCCAAATAAATTTTTTTCGCGGACTATGAACGATAAGCCCGTGCCTTGTGCAGGATATCTTAGTAGTTTTAATTTTTACAATAAATTCTAAATAAATTGTTTTCATGGACTATGACAGATAAGCCCATGCCTTGTGCAGGATATCTTAGTAGTTTTAATTTTTACAATAAATTCTAAATAAATTGTTTTCATGGACTATAACAGATAAGCCCGTGCCTTGTGCAGGATATCTTAGTAGTTTTAATTTTAACAATAAATTCTAAATAAATTGTTTTCATGGACTATGACAGATAAGCCCTTGCCTTGTGCAGGATATCTTAGTAGTTTTAAAAGGGCTTGGTTACTCTCCATTTTTAAATTTAAAAAAAATATATAATACACAGACATTTTATTTAAAAGTAAAAATTTTTAATTATATTATTATTTTTTTAATAACTATAAATAAAAAATTAATTATTGTATTCAGTTAACTATTCCATATTTTCTTTAAAAGGGGAGGTGCCCACCCTCACATTGTTCATTGCCTTGACGTGGCGTGAGGGCTCCACTTTGTTGGTCTAAAATGAACACGTTGAGGGATTGTATGCAATCATTCTTTTATTCTTCCCATAGCGACTTCCTTGGTCGCCATCTTGGATGTACACACCAATATTTATAAATTTATAATGATCAATATTAACTTACCTGCTTTCTGTAAATCATTTTATGTTATAAAATACACTTCTTATATAATATTATTTAATAATCAATATTCTAAAGTCACCAAAATGTGTTCATATTGAAATTTCAAGTGTTATTCGGTCATTCGTGTTACCCATTTTATGGTGAATATTGATAATTTGAATTATTTCCGACTATTTCTGTTTTCCAATTTTTGAAAACTACCTTTTGGCTTATCATGCTTATGAAAACAGCACTCACGTTAAGTGTCTGGAAGGATTTATCGAAAAAAACATAGACAAACTTAAGAAAGCGACATCTTCTTACCGAGAACTTTACGAAGGAATTTTATTGTGTATCATTTGCGTTATCGCCAAAGCCATGCCACCATACTGACCACAGGACCGATGTGCTTTTTCAGTTGTGACACGTAGGGAAATTTATTCAATAAATTAGTGCAGTTGTTTATAATCGTGTTAGTTGTAAACTTGCGAATACTTTTCGTATATTCTCTAATTTGCTTAGCTATAAGAGGTCAAATCCACCAGGTAACTGAGTTAAAAAGAAATAATAGCATAGGGTATTCCCATGTTGTTACTAGCCTCGATTTGGATGTATTAAATATTATATAATATCAAACCGAAGCAGGAATAGATATAGAAATACGAACGATACTTTTGAACGAAATGTCTGATATTGTTAAATGACTTAATTTTTTCTGCTTTAAAACACATATAAACTAAAATCTTTGTTGATCTTTGTTTAAAAAAAAAACTATGCAGTTGGATTTTAGAAAAAAGCGATGCATTGCATTGTTTTATTCCTTATTAACTTTCTTTCTTTCTACAGGTATGAATCGCCGTTCTAGATCGGCGCACTCCTACATAGTAGGATGGCTAATGCGCTATATACAAATATACACCCGCACCCACTAAAACTCATATTACACACAAAGGAACGTGCCACTAATCCACCAATTCATGCATATATATATATATATTACGATAACGGTAAAGCCTGCTGCACAAATACTGTGTTGTTATTTACATATTATATACATCGTATATTACAGTGAAGTTACGATTAAGACGGATGTGATCATCTTCACTGCTCCAAGCTTAAAATACTAGTTGCTAATTTATGTTAGGTGTGCGAATATATACATTAGCTTTATAGCTGTCTATAGGTAAGCACTACATGTTAATGTCTTATATTTTGGACATACTGTTAATATTGGATATATGCGTTCATCTGCAGAATATGTAGATATATTTAGAATTTTGGTGCACTAAAGCACTATGCGGTAAATATGCAGGAAAGAAGAGAATGTTAAAGCACTATGCTGTGAAATGGCCAAATAAACAATACATGTAGGTAAATAGCCAACCGGATTGTCGTTATTTTTTGATAAACAATATGCTTCTACATAAACTGTCACTACACCCTCGCCCCTACCCTGCCATCTGCCTCATTCTACTGGTATGCATGTCGTAGCAGAACAGTCGTGTGAGGTTTTCTAGCTCTATGTATTGTTGATGTTTCATACGGAATCCATAGTTAATGCTTTTGTGAGTACAGTCCATCAGAATTTGTACAAGCATGTTACAGTTAACTAAGTTCTGATAGAGACCATTCTTTAAGTTGTCCAGGTATAATTTTATTTTCTGGAGGTGCCTTTCACGTGTATGCGTATGCCTATTGCATGAGAGTATGAAGTGTTCTAGGTCTTCATTTGCTGTATTACACAATGTACATATTGGGATATATTCTTATTGTGTCTAGACCTAACTGTCTGTAGCATATACGTTTGCGTTACTAGCCTGCTCTTTATTTCTCCTGTTTTCACATTTGTAGGGTTGTTTCCTGTACACTGCCAGATATTATGCGGCATAAATGATGGGTTTTCCTGTATTTGAAGATATGCCAATGTCTTTTTATTGGATTGGTCTTCAAGGCATATTTCATGCCAGTATTTATTTTGATGATATCTAACTATCCTTTTCCATTTTCTTTTGATTTTGGGTGTTTCATAAGATTCTCAACCGGTTCCATCCTGTACTTTGTCAGAGCTTCCTCTACTCTATTTATAAATATGTTGCTTTTTCATTTTCATTGCAACTTGACGTTCCAGGATTTGAAATTCTAATGAGTTATTGTTTCTTATTATGTTCATCAACAAGGATAGCATATTTCTGTCTATCACCATACGGATTGGTACTGCTCCAATTAATGTGTAGACTGCTGTGTTGGCTACCTGATTGGGAAGGCCCTGTAACTGCTTTAAGATTTTCCGCTGCATTGTTTCCATTTGGTCCATTTCTTTCTTCTTAATTGGCATGACCTCCAACCCATATGTCATTTTGGAACAGAATATACCTTCCACAGATTGTGGGATACAAGAGGAAAAAACCTTTCCTTATATGGAGACCAGCTCTAACATACCATAAATAGTGGCCTTCCACTACAGAGGCGGATTTTAAAGAGGGTTTTCAGGGGCCTCCCCCCCGCCTTTGGGGAAAAATTTGGTTGATTATATAGGGAATCACTGAAGCATGACTGGAGCGGGCCCCTCTTAGGCAGTCAGTGGGCCCCACTTATGAAAATTTCTGGATCCGCCACCGATTAATTGGGACTATTAAACTATACTATTAGTATAATAGTCCCAGTTATTATAGGTTATCAGAGACACTGTATAATACACTATATGTCTCTGGTTATATCAAGGATTTGTTAGTATACAAATCCTTGGTTATTTTTAAGTATGGGTTTGGGTAAGGTTTAGCAAACTCGTCGGTACCACAGGGACTCGGTTAGCATATGAAAAAAAAGTTTTAATCGATAAAAAAAGGTGTATTTCTTGTCTATTTGTGTTATTTTATTAACGTTTCGTTAGCATCAATATTTCTTTGGCTTTCAGTATACGGATATGGATAGTAAACTGCACATTGCTATTCATGCTGAAAAAAAATATATTGATGCCAACGTTCAATTTTTATACGTTAATAAAGTAATACAAATACAGGAAATATCTGCTAACCGAGTCCCTGTGGCCGGAATAGCTTTAAATGGGTTAGGACCCCTTAAGTAAAAGAAGGACCAAGTAATTAATCTACCACTAAAATCTAAGACAACTATAACACATATATATACACTTAAGAGTAATACGTTGTATGTTTTTGACTTATTGTTTGATTCCTTATTTAGGTTACAGGGCGGATCCAGCCATTTATTAAAGGGGTTCCTAACCCAGGATAAAAGGGGGTTCCAACTATATGTCCCCATTCAAATGCATTGATCGTCAAAAAGGGGTTCCAACCCCGTAACCCCTGGATCCGCTATTGCGGTTATATCAAGGATTTGACTCAGAATACAAATATTTGTATACAAATCCTTGGTTTTATTATGTTAGACAAGGAGGTATATTATATATGTTAGTTATAAATCTTTGGGTGAGGCGATCAAATAAGGAGTTGTTCTAGATTAAATAGGGCTAGGTTTTTGGGTTTGGACTTGTGTTATATGGGTTGGGACCCCTTAAGTAAAATACGGGCCAAGTAATTAATCTACCACTAAAATCGAAGACAACTTTAACACCTATAAATACATGTAGTAATCTCAGCAAGTTAAATATATTCACTGATAGTAAATCTAATTGACTTCATTTACACATTCAAATTTATGCTAATATTCAAGGGAAGGTAGCTCTACAGAGGGAGTTTTTTTTAATTCTAGAAACGATATAATTGTGTATGCCAACTTAGTTTTGCATTTTTTCCCCGTTTCAGGTCTACAATGTATGATATATATTTTGGTCGTTCTGTGGTAAAATGACGATCTGTGTTAACATAACTTTGCAAATGAACACTTTTTGCTCATTTATATACTATAAAAAAAGTATAACCAGTTGGGCTATTATGGGCAAATTTGCTTTTGCCTAACCATTAGTTCCTCACATTGGACTGAATGTCTTTATTTCATTTACTTTGGAAACTTTCCTGCTGTGGAACTTTAAGATAGTAAAGATATGAAGAGATTTTTTCTTGAGACAGCTCTCTCTTGACTGAAAACGGAGCATTGAAGGGCCAGTGCTCTAACCTAGCTTGCTGAGCATACCGAATGTCATGAATCGAGACAGTAATTTAACGTGTTGCGGGGTTGGACTAATATACATCCCGGCCTAACCCTCTGCATCGGTATACAACAAGCGTAAAAAATACATGAACAAACATAGCACTTCAAAACATCTTTGTCCGTGCTCTATTACTAAGCACCGAACATTCATCTTTTGTGAGGGAGGCGGACATGTTTTTAAACAAATATTAATTGTTTTGATTCTGAATTTCCTGAGAAAAAAATGTTTCAGAAGGAATTTGAAAAATATATTAAGTTTGTTATTAAAACATTGTAGACTATTTTTTCAAAAACATACATGAACAAGATTTTTTAAAGAAACTCAAGAATTAAAGATTTTATTTCAACAACCCATGCACACAAGTGTGCAACATAAGCAAACACAAAACATAAAATTATACACCATACAGAAAGCAATATAATGTATAATGAACAGTGTAAATAGTAAAAACATGGGGGATAGAGAGGATACAGGAGTCCAGGTTTCAAACAGTGGACTGTTTTTTTAAAAACATCACTTTAATATTTGTCGTTGTATTTCCGATGACTGATATTTTATACAGACACGCCATAAACTGCCGAATATTTTATGTAATCAGGGTTCAAGTAAAAAGACGTGTTGCGATTTTTAATACATCTACTGCGGAAAGAAAATACTGAACAACAATACTTAACATTTCCGTCGTGTTTAAAAGTGTAAATAAGAAATTCACGAAAGAAAACAAAATGACCATGATAGCTGTATTGGTATTGTAAAAGATTTTTTGTAAATAAAAATTTACAGGAATGTGAATTTGAAGGCGCCACTATAGGCTGCAATCACGTATACTAGTATGTACTCATAATAACATTGCCGGTACCAATTTTACTGGACTAGATGACCATTCCGGTTATTATTGTGTCTTCAGTGATTCCCGAGGCCAAAAGTTTGAAAATTCAAAACCTAATATAAACTTTGAACATATCATAAGGAGTCAACAGGACAGGATGAAGAAAACACTTACAAAAGGAAATGGAAATGGAAACTATTTGTCAGGTTTTTCGTGCATGCAAACTACTTTGAATATAAAAAAGATCCAAGGAAGGAAGACAACTACTTTAATGATGAATTTAGTAAGAAAAAGTTCAAGTGGATCAGCGTCTATTTAAAAAATCTGTATTATGTAGAAAGAATTTGTCTATTTACAATCACTTAAATTTGGGCGTGTATAAGGATTAAAGACTTTTTATGTCCCGATGATTTTCAATTTGTTTATGTTTCAGGGTTATACAGAGAGAGATACCTACCAAACCTTTAATGTATAATGCTAGCCTTATCACCAATTTTCAGATTTCTTTTTGCCCGGGACAAACATTTTTTCGAATTTCTTAAAAAAACATTGTAGACTATCTTTTTCAAAAAACATACATGAACAAGATTTTTTTTAAAAGAAACTCAAGAATTCAAGATTTTATTTCCAACAACCCAGGCACACAAGTGTGCAACATAAGCAAACACAAAACATAAAATTATACATCATACAGAAAGCAATATATATAATAAACAGTGTAAATAGTAAAAACATGGGGGGATAGAGAGGATACAGGAGTCCAGGTTTAAAACAGTGTACTGTTTTTTTTTTAATAAAAAAAAGACAAGTTTGTAAATAACTCTGTATGACATAGCGTAAGCAAACCACACATTTTAGCTTCACATGGATTATTTAAATAATATTGTGGAATAAATCTTTTTCAATGTCATACTTAATATCCCGCCCCTAATTTTCAATTGAAACAAACTTAATATATTTTTTCAATTTGCTTCTGATACTTTTTTTTTTGCAAGAAATTCAGAATCAAAACAATTAATATTCGTTTAAAAATCATGTCTCCCACAAAAGATGAATGCTCAGTGCCTAAGTAATAAAGCACGGACAAACTGCTTTGCCTTAATGTTTTTTTCTTCACAAAAGCATACGTTAGTTCAAGTTCTGAATGTGCAGGAAATATTTACATTTGGCGTTAATAAACTCATTATCAATCACTATTGCTTCTTCGGACACTCGAAGCGCTCTAACCCAAGAGATTATATAAATAAGTATACATTGAATTCTTTTTTAAGAAACACGCAATTGGTATCTTATTAGTAGACATGACTTTTAGAAAAAAATTGTACTATTATTTCGTGCCCGGCAATGAATGACAGTACTTGTAAAGAGGCTTCTCCAGTTAATTTCTATTAAAGCATTTTTGTGTCATACGCATCCCTTTTTTCTCACTATTTTTTTTTTAGAAAAAATCGAAATGAAAAATATGATTTTAGGATGTTCGCATTGGATATAAATATTAAAACAACATTGGCCCTAAAAATTGGTATTATTACTAAAGACTACATTCACCTAAAAATTTGGAATAATAACAACCCCTATGTTAAGAGCTATACAAGGCCTCAATCACCAAGCTAATTAGTTGATCTTCTGATCGGTTTGTCCATGGAATTCTTATCTTAAATTTAAAAACAAAATATTGACCCTCTTTTCCTTTTATAATTTTTCTTTTTTCTTTTCCCTTTTCATAAAATCTATAAGTTTTCAAATAAAAAATAACCACTCGTTCACAATGTTTTAAATTGACTAAAATTTTAAAAGGTTTCAGCCAATAGATTTAAAAAAAGAAGTAGAAAAGAAATATTTGATTCGTGTATCTTGCATTAATATTTTGGAAAAATCGAAATGATAAATATGATATTTTTTTATTTAAGATAAGAATTCCATGGGCAAGCAGATCAGAAGATCAACTAATTAGCTGATAATGCTGTTAAAATAGTATCGCGAAGTACGGACTTACCCTATAGATATATAAACGTTAACAACAAAATATTAATGCAATATACACGAATCAAACAATTTTTTTTTCTATTTCTTTTTTAAATCTATTGGCTGAAACCTTTTTAAACAGATTGTCTGTTGCAAATTCATAACGTCAAACAATTATGAACGCAACAATGTAGTCTCCAACAGCAACCGTTGTTCACGTTTCTATACTAGATGGTCTTTGTCAACACAAGAAGATGGCGTGTTGTCAAAAGTACAAGAAGTGGAAATCAATGAAACATAATATTGTTAGTGAAATAAACCACAAGTTAGGAACTGTTCATGGAACTCTTGAAGGGAAATGTGAAACAATTGGATTCAAAATATGCGAAAAGATCGACAAAAAGAATGCACTTTAGACCAAGCATTGGACGATATAGTTGAGTTTTCAAGAGATTGTGCAACAAGAGAAACTGAAATTCAGATGGCATGGCTTTCGCTGCACTTAGCACTTGGGCTTTGCTTTGAATACAAAGTAAGTAACAAAGCTACAATCCGACGATTTCTTAAAGAAATTTTATTATACAGTAGAGGAATAGATATGGGTCTGTTCATGCGGGATATTCTTCATTACGATGATCTCAGTCCAACAAACGACGCAGTAGCTAAATCCTTTTACTGCCTTTCATTTGCAGCCGGATACATGGTGGATTTAGTTGAAGATGGTTTAGGCGATAAGATTTTTGTTGGTCCTGCCAGAGTGGTATACCGTCACCTTGCTCGTGCTCAAAAAGTACATTACTTAGAAATTCCAATCGGACACCCGACTCTAACCATGTCTACAAAAACAGCAATTTCTTCATATGTTCCGTCTACCCCTCTTGGATTAGCATGTGAAAGTCTGAAACCCAACGTTGTGTTGACTCTGTTACGCCACGGATGTAGTCCTATCGGTAAACCGATCGATAATATCCTTTTAACGCTTGGTTCTCAGAAAGTCGTAGAACAAGCAACCGGCCTTATGATAGGCGATACACCTTTGGAGCATGTGAGACGATGTTTGGAATATTGTTTGCGAGCTGTTCGTAGTATTAGGGTCCGTATCGGAGAAGAAACAACTGCCGATACTATAAAAGACAGAGATAAGGAACACGTACATTTCGTCAGAGAAACGGCGACAGAATTTTTACCAGACGATTGTTACAAAACTCCCGCTAAGCTGAAGCATCTAGCAAGATGTGAAATCCGAGATATCATGTTTGCTGCTGACAGAGAGCCAGCGGTGATTTACAAACTGCCAATAATTGACAGTGATTGTAAAAAGTATGTTGATCTCATGCTTTAAACTTTAACAAATTCAATTACAATCATGTTAAGCAACAACCAAAAAGGAAGACTTGTAAATGTTAATTTTTAAATTACAGATTTTTATTATCTCTCTTCAATTAATCAAATATTAAATTATTTCATCTTCAAATGAAAACAATTTACTAAAGTTTTCAATGATTGTGAAAAGTACATTGACTATAGGTACTTTATATATGGCAATAGTGATCATGTTTTCCGTAAAAAGAAAGAGAGATAAAAGGATATTTCTTTTCAACGCAATCTTTATCTCATCTCAATTCAGTTATTTTCTGTTTTTTTTTTACCATTAAATATAAAAACCACAGTCTCTCTTCATCTCCCGTTTATAAATCCTAACGCCCACCAAAAACCATTTCTGAAGATAGTCGCTTTGAGAGGAAAGAAAAAGATGCATGGGTACCAGATGAAATGTCTGATGATCAACATTGTTTATTTTCCGTTTTCGTTTCACTGCGCGACGTCGGAACATTTATGACGTGAAGATAAAAAGTCCATGATGCGAGTATTTGTTCGTATTGCAACTTAAAAAACGTTGCATACTGATATGCAAATAAGGAGATGTGTGGTATGTGGTTGTCTTTGGTTGTCATAAATGTCGTTTTGATATCTATTTCCACCTTATCGGGATGAGTTTTAAATTTTCCCGAAACCAAGTTTTTTGAGGGTACAAAGTTTAGTGGATTGAAGAAATATTGTATTTTCTTGGATACTTCATATTGTGGTTTTTGCAAATTCGGTATACAAGCCTATACGGAATTCGTATTTCGTTGAACACTTAGATTACATTTTTTTTTATCTTGCATTCAAGTGAAATCAAGGTCATGAAACTATAGTTTTCTTTAGTGCCATGCAGAATCATATTATTTATTTAAGCTAATTTTTTTTATAAAAAAAAACATTTTCGAAATCTTCCAGCCATTATCCTCCCAAAATGAAATGAATTTCCACTAAGCGGTCTGTTAATCAATTCAAAGAAATATAAAAAAAACATCAAAAGGGCAATAACTCCATTGGCCAGTAAATTGACGGCCATGTGACTAAATATCTTGCCTTAATGACCAAATTCGTCTATTTCAACTTGAAAGACTATATTGGAAAAATAGCTGAAATTTGTCAAAATATTTATTTAATGGTTATAACTCCTGTCCTATAAGGAGTCAATTGATATCAGTCATATTGGTATTTCGGGGCATTTTATAGCCGACTATACGGTATGGGGTTTTCTCATTGTTGAAGGCCGTAAGGTTGCCTATAATTTTTTGCATCCACTTCATTTGAACTTTGGTGGATAGTTGTCTCATTGGCAATCATAATACATCTTCTTATTTTTATATTCGTCAGGTTTGCATCGCTAATTTTGTTTTGTTTTAACAGTTTCTGTCTTTCTATTACAAGTTTCAAGATACCTGACAAATAATACGTTCAATTTTGTTTAAAAGGTCGTCATTTAAGGACAATAGCTCCAATAAGAAGTCCCTTTAATTTATGTTTTTCAATCATATTGGCAAGTGAGCTAGAAAGCTTTGTCTAATTACTTAGTATAGTTTAGTTTAAACAGTATTTTATTCAATTAAATTGAATTGGATTGGGCAACAGGCATAGCCTATGTAAGCCCTCTCTCGTTACTTAGTATATAATACAGACTCGTACAAATAATCGAAATGAAAGAACAAAGAAAAAAATGTACAAGTTATTGCCACTAATATAATCGAAATATTATTTTGATCACATTTTATGAATATATTGAGACTATTTCATTTACTTTCTTATATGTATTGGTAAAATGGAAGTCGTATGGCCCCTAGCTGTGTTTAAATACTAATTGTAGCTCAAATAAGAGTTATGTGTACACATACATACATGTTGTACATTATAGGGTTTTTGAATTGATATTGGTGACATTTGATCCGAGTAGATTTGAATATGACACAAGCTTGCGAGTGAAATAAATATTCATAAACAGTCAGAATATTCATTTTCATCAGGTCTTATGCAAGGTTATGTATTTTCAGCTCATTGTACATAAAAGCTTGTTAGTTTTGCTAACACATTGTCAATATAATGGAATTCTATGCGACTGTCATACAAGTGAGAGGTTTAGCTAGCTACAAAACCAGGTTTAATCCACCATTTTCAACATAAGGAAATGCCTGTACCAAGTCAGGAATATGACAGTTGTTTTCCATTCGTTTGATGTGTTTGAGATTTTGATTTTGCCATTTGATAAGGGACATTCCGTTTTGAATTTTCCTTGGAGTTAGGAATTATTGTTATTTTACTTTTTTCGCATACTTTTTTGGTTACGTTCTGTATGCAATATGTTGTTGCCTTACAATAAACTCATGAATGGCATATAGTCGCTTTATCAAAGACGAATTTACAAGGAAAGCCTAAATATGTCGAGAAGTAGCAAATTTACATGTTATTTCTTTTAAGTTTGCAACGAAATCTGTTCCCTACCTGCGGATCTTGGTTCCGCCTCGTCATAGGAATAGGTAGGCTTTTAATAAACGGTAGGCATCTTACACATTATATAAGCATCTAGAACAATCTTTACCACAAGGTAAATCGCTGTATGTAAGCAGGAAGTTTATTCTATTTAGAAAACGTAGGGACTTTCCATATGCGATCTTTCTATTTTTAAATCTTTGTAATTAGACACATTCAATGTATATTACTAGTATATCGCTTTTTTCAATCAATTGGTCAATTTGTCTGATACAAATAAGCAATGATAAAATATTCTATGAATGTGTAGACTACCAATACTACAACATGAAAATTAGATGATATATCAATCCCTCAGATCAATCCGATATACTATAAATATTTACTAGACTTGAAGGATTACCCCCCACCCACCCACCCAATAAGAAAAGAAAATTAGGTGCCTGTGAAATTAAAGCCATTATGATTATACAAACCTGTTTACTTATTTTGTGTTATATCTCGTCTCACTATTTTCAATATGTACCACCTCTGATAAGTATTTAGTATGACGATAAATTTTCACTTCTGTTCTCGTACTATAACAACAAATTTATTTATTTTGTAAAAATATTTCAGAAATTATTATATTTAAATTTAGCTGTGTACGTTATTTTATTTAACACCATTTTGTCCAAGGTTATAGTTGTCTTTTGACATTGTTTTACATCCCCTTTTTATCTCATATTGTGTCATAGATCAAATTTATTCGTTCAGTGTATGTTAATTTGTTTTGTTAATATGTCTTTTGATTGAGTTGAGCCATATTTCAATTGATATTTTATAGTGTGTCTTTCTATGTTGTAATGTTACACTACTATTTCAGGTTAGGGTGAAGGTTGGCGCCTGTTAAAACGTTTAAACCCGCTGCATTTGTTTGCACCTGTCCTAAGTCAGGAACCTGTTGTTCAGTGGTTGTCGTTTGTTGATGTGGTTCTTAAGTGTTTCTTGTTTCTCGTTTTTTATATAGATTAGACCGTTGGTTTTCCTGTTTGAATTGTTTTACACTAGTAATTTTGGGGCCCTTTATAGCTTGCTGTTCGGTGTGAGCCAAGGCTCCGTGTTGAAGGCCGTACTTTGACCTATAATTGTTTACTTTTTACACATTGTGACTTGGATGGAGAGTTGTCTCATTGGCACTCAAACCACATCTTCTTATTTCTATCTACTGACATCACATGAGGAAGATGACGACGAAAAACGTGTTAGTAGCTGGGGCCCTTAGTAGCTTCCCAAGAAGGCCGATGAAGAAAATATGATCCTCTTAGGCCTTTTATTTATTTAGGCTAAACTTAGGTACTCGTGTAGATTTCTGTTTAGAGAGGACGACCGTCGGCATTATTGACCAAAACAGAAGACACTCATTACTGGTTTAATCATAATTGTCCTGATCTGGGATTTTTTTCAAGATCATAATCTACATAGTATGTACAAGTTTTGTTTTGCTTGTTTTATTTTCTGTTCTGCTATTCGACTTAATAGTATATGTAAATAGAAACTAGATGTGTCGGAACGACACGAATGGCCCCGCTCGCAAAAAGCTTGAATCAATTTTTAGGATCGGAAATTTGAGAATGAAAGTCCGTATAAATGTTATTTTCACGAAATTTTCAAAGTCCAAAGCCCGTAATTTCGGCACAAATCAGCGGAGCGGAACCATACGTAAACTAGATATGTAACCCATCATTGTAGACTCACCTATTTAAAATCAGCTCAATATGTGAAGGCGTTTAGAAAAAAGTCCGTATTACTGTTCGTTGAGCATTTGTAAAAAAATAACTAGGGTCGTTGCGATACATGCGTGGATAACTACCAGCATCTATCTCAAAAGTAGTTTCATTTTTAAATACAGGATAATTATCAATTATCAGGTTTTCTACATATGCATACTGCAATTCAAATATGAAGCTTTCGGTCGAGTGAGCACAGAGAATGAGTTTAAAAAGGCTACATCCACTTCATTTGAACTTTGGTGGATAGTTGTCTCATTGGCAATCATACCACATCTCCTTATTTTTATATTCACATTGTGTCGAGCATGATATTTTACAATATATATAACAATCCTGTTTCGGATTGAATTTGTGTGTTGTTCATGAAGGAAAAATAGCTGTTCAGTTATAACAGCGAATAGGAGGAGCACTTGATAAGTTCGGGTCAAACTTCTCAACGTCGGGCAAACATTATGACAGACTCCAATAACAACCCGATGCCATGATAAAACCGGGTCGATATGAAAAATACCATGTACTTATCTAGATCTGTTTATCATATACTTCCGATGTACTAAGCACAAAGGCTATGAACCCCATCCATATTAGCCCAACTACGTGATGTAAGGCCGGGTTGATATGGTGTTAACAACCTGGAAACGTTCGAACAGCACACGAAAACTTTTCTTTCCCTTGTTGTACTGATTAAGTAAAGGAACAACTGTAAGAACCGTCATCATTTGGGAAACAGTTTATTTTTCTCACATACATATTGGTATAACCAAGGATTTGTATACTATACAAATCCTTGGTATAACATTTAAAAAAGCTCAACAGTTAATCCAGAGCCGAATAAATTTCTGTTATACAATTACTTAGTATACAGCTTAGCCGGGCTTCAAGTTAAATCCAAGACAGGAAAAACAACAAACATTAACAAAACTATAGAGCAAGTTAAGTAAAACATCACTGCATGCACATCTTATAACTCGATGGCATTCATACACTAATCTCTTCTGTTCTTTTTAAGTTTGTAATCATCAACCATCAACTATTTCAATACACCTGCAAAAAAATCATTTATTATAAGGTGAATGAAAGCCCATAAATCGCAAATTCTAATACCTACAAATTGTAGTTTCAGAAGAAAAGATTCTTTTTGAAAATTTACCAATCTGAATCAAAGATAACCTCGTGGGGACATGTTTTTTTCATTCTATCTGAACCGAATGTAAATAGTTTGTAGAGACCCTTCTGTACTTATTCCTACGAACATTAGTTAAAATCGCCGTCAAGAAAAATCACCGCAGAAACCAAATGTGATATTCTATAGCTTTCATTAGAAACTATGTGCCACCAATGTCTACATGTGTGCAAACCGATCCAAAAATAAATGGGGAATGTTTGGAGAGGACATTCCAATCATTAATCTCCTACATTTTCAACAGATTTGCTTATTAATTTTCAGAGAAGATTTTTTTTTAAATATAGGCCAATCATAAGCAAACTTCGCCTTTTAAAAATTCAATCAGTACCAAATAAGATGGTTTCACAGTAATGTTGTAAATGTAAATGGCTGTACAACGGACGAGGTTTTTTGAAAATAGGTCAACTGATATAAAAATGCGTTCTACAACAGTTAGGTTAACTATGGAACAGTAAAAAGGTTTAAAAATTATTTGAATACTTTTAAAAATCGTTTAGTTTTCAAGATACATGTACAAGTTTTTAGGAATATCCACAAAAGCATATGACAAGGTTTACAAAGTGTATGTTTTATATCGTAATATGTGCGTCCTTGAAGAGAGTATACACATATAAATACATGTATGCAGGTTAGAGGGGTTTGGCGCCTGCATACAAGTTTAACCCCGCCACATTCTGTTTAAAGCTGACTATGTGGTATGGGTTCTGATCATTATTGAAGACCGTACGGTGACCTATAGTTGTAAACTTATATGTCATTTGGTCTCTGTTGGAAAGTTATCTCATTGGCAATCATGCCACATCTTCTTATTTTTATATAAGCATTTATAAGTTAAATATTACGTACATTTCATGTTGCATGTCCTAGCGGAGGTAAGAACAAAGTTTTGTAAAACATTTATAACGGGATTCTATTCTTTTCCAGAGATAACTGCTTGTAGAAAATGTTACTAATTTATATCACGAATATTGGAATTTCGAGCGGATTGAACTTTCAAAACTACAAGAAGCGACCAATTTTAGGTGTGTAGTTAATTGTGAATCCAGATTTGTGTCAGAATTCCTACAAATTCTGATATGCATTTAATCTCAAGCATGTGGTTCTTGTACACTGAATTATAGCAAACACTGCAACCAAAACAGATTCCAAGTGCGTCGCAATGGAAAATGAAAAGGAAAAAAATTTTCACTGCCTGTAGAGAGGCTTAAGAACATGGTTTATCAATTTCAAAAGGAAAAATAAAACACACTGTCGCATGCCAAACACATTTTCATACATATCTATATTCAAGGAGATCCTGACTGTGCTCCAAAAGGTTCTTGTTATAACAAACAACTGTAAAACAGTCACAGAAAATGATTACTGTGATTTATATCAATATCTAAACATTGCAAAATCTAGAAATACCATTTCTTTATTAAACCATCTTTAATATACAGAAAGTTTTTTTTTTTAAATGTCGATCTTTTTTTCCCCTATACATAACCATTGTTATTTTGTATAAGTTTCTTTTTCATTTTTTATCCAATCAAAAAGATTATATTTCGGCGTAACTCACCCATACAAAAATATCTAAGTGTTACTTACCCACAGAAACAAGTTTTGCATTTTTTTGTCAAATTGAATTTCTTTTTTTGGCGATAGTTATCTAACCACTTCTTAAGATCACTCCTTTCGTCTTTTTCCTTAAAAAATCAATCAGTATTTACTATTTTAAAAAATTAGATATGGAGTAATTTTAAACTAGAAAATAATAAATCAATATATCACTAAATATAATTTGACACTCTTCAGTAGCTTTAACTGATATTCATTTAAATCAGAAAAAATATATGAAAATTATAATAAATTATCATACGCAATTCCTAGTAAAATAATTGTTTTGATCAATGACTTTAAGAGCATCAAATTTTTGAAGTTGGTATTTATGGCAATTATTGTGAATACCAAGAGGAAACGACTTATAAATGGACAATACCTGCATGACTTCATAAGCAGATGTAATAATGGCAATGCAAATATTCATGGCAATTACTGCCAAGACTAAGTGAAACAAAGTTATAAATAGACAATACCTGCATGACTTCGTAAGTTGACGTAAAAATGGCAATGAAAATATTCATGGCAATTACTGCAAACACCAAGTGAAACAGAGTTATGAATATGCTATTAAACCACCACACAATCTGTTTATCATCTTCCACTGTTACGTAATTTAGATATAATTCATCTCCGTCCAATATCGAATATAAACAAAAGAATGCTTCCCATATTCTGAAAAACTAAAAAAATGACAAATTGTAAGATTATGCAATTGAACTACAGACTTTTAAAACAGCATTTCATGAATTGATTGGAGTCTTAGATCTTTAGATACCAGTACATTCCTCTGATCAATAATTTGACCGATTGTGTTTTATTCTCGATCATGTCATTTAGAGTGAGCGTGAATTTGCATGATGGGTGATGCATTCATAGCAGAAAGTTAAATCACAAAAAAACTGAACTCCGATGAAAATTTAAAACGGAAAGTCACTAATCAAATGGCAAAATCAAAAGCACAAACACATCAAGCGAATGGACAACAACTGTCATATTCCTGACTTGGAATTGGAGCAGGAGACGCTTATCTGCTTATTTTGTCGACGCACCTGGTCTCGCTCCTTTTTGAATTCATGCGATTTCCTCGGGTTTTTTTGTTACCTTGATTTGTGACTTTTTAATGGTTTTACGAGATTTGAACATCAGTAAACTACTGATGCCTTAATTTATATCTGATCTTATGTGAGCCAAGGCTCCATGTGTTGAAGGCCGTACTTTGACCTATAATTGTTTACTTTTTACACATTGTGACTTGGATGGATAGTTGTCTCATTGGCATTCATACCACATCTTCTTATTTATATATAAAGAGAAAAATGTATTTAGATTTCAATGAACTTGATAAAAATCGCATTTTGGAATGAGGTATTTGAATTTCCTATTAAATGCAAAGTAACAAGATCGTTATTCAAAATTTAAGAGTGTGTTTATTATACATTCTCAACACATATGTACAGAAGTTCCACATTGATCCATAACCTTTTACTTTTTCTCTTTGTTTGTGACACTTTACATTACTGGTGACGTATTCAACAGCTGTGTTGTGTTAGATCATAGCTTACATATGATTTACATTACTGGTGACGTATTCAACAGCTGTGTTGTGTTAGATCATAGCTTACATATGATTTACATTACTGGTGACGTATTCAACAGCTGTGTTGTGTTAGATCATAGCTTACATATGATTTATATTACTGGTGACGTATTCAACAGCTGTGTTGTGTTAGATCATAGCTTACATATGATTACAACTCTTATCTTTGATACACGGCAAAGATTACTGGGTCCGTTCTAAGCTTATGAGACAAACAAAAGTCCTGATACAGCTTCAAAGATGACAATATCGAATTCAGTAACCGTATTACTTATGAGATAACTGTATTGTATTTGTTAATTGTCTTTTTTTCTGATTTTTTCAAAGTCTAGTAGTATAATGTTTTACCTTCATATGATATGGACCTAAAACAACCCATCCACACAGTGTGAAGCCAATAAACAGTATAACAAAACAGAACAAAAATCTCATCACTTGTCCAGATGCCTTTGCCATTACTCTAAATAGTAACTGCAAACATAAAATATATATTTTGCCCAAATCTATAGTTAATTTTAAGTAATATTATATTAAAACTAAAATATATATTTTGCCCAAATCTATAGTTAATTTTAAGTAATATTATATTAAAACTAAAATATATATTTTGCCCAAATCTATAGTTAATTTTAAGTAATATTATATTAAAACTAAAATATATATTAATATTTGATACAAAGTTCATATTGAAAATCTAATAATACGAAAGTTGTATCATTACTGGAACTGTATAAAGGAACGAAAAAATACATTCCTGAAAATGAGAAAAGATACACTATCCAAACCTCTTTACATTTTTTTTTATATTTAAAAATAAAGCGCTATTACAAAAATATAGATATCATTTTTATAAATCAAAACTCATAAAAAGAGACAATTTCCTTTAAAAATAAATGAAGAGTGTGTCCATGGGACACAGGTGCCCCCTTGTAAATATACGGCAAATTTTGCAATTTTTCATTTTAAAAAGGGGCATAACTCAAGAACTGCGAAAGTGACGCCACCTAAATTCAGAATTGATATTGGGTGGTAACAAACATTGTGTATAAGTTTCATAACATTTGATTGAAGCAAACTAAAATTAGAGTAAAGAAATGGGCATTTTTTCCAATCTTAAAGAGCCATAACTTGAGAACGGTGAAAGTGACGTACGCCAACCAAATTCGAACTTGATCTGTGTTTGGTGGTAATAAACATTGTGTATAAGTTTCTTAATATTTGGTTGAGGCTTACTAAAGTTAGAGAACGGAAACTAACTTTGGGACGTACGGACGTGCGGACGGACGGACAGACGGGCAAGGGTAAAATTTAATGCCACATCAGCCGCGGCGGCGGCTTAACAGAGTGGTGGTCTTTTTCATGATAACTATTTGTATGCCTTTGCATCAGAAGTAAAAAGGAAGGTATTAAAATTATTTTCTATATCACTTACATTAAGTCTGGAATCATAGGACAGATAATGAAGAACACCTAGCCACACAAAAAGGCAACCAGAACCTAGCAATATTCCACAAGCATCATACATATCTGAAGAACTAGAAAGGGCCTGAAAATTTAAAAAAAAAACGTATTAAGACATTTTTGAAAACATGCAAAGATCATATAGTAACTTACTTAAATAGTTACAAATTGCTATTTATAAAGCTGGCAATATATTTATATTCTTTGGATTTCCAAACTGAAACGAGCATCGAACGTTGTTATAAATCCACAAGCACCTTTTAATGTCTACAACTATTTCATAGTCTAAAATAGTGTGTTTTTTTGGCAAGTCAATGTCATATATCATGAATGAATTTTTATTTGTATATACACACAATTAAAATAAAATTTGACTGTCTAATGTAAATATATTGTTACCTGAGAATTTATAACCATCTTGAATCCCGTTCCTGCAATGGTACATACGTCACTTATAATTATAAGGATATCACGAGCTTTAACTATTTCCCATTTTCCTTCAGCTGATAATTCTTCCACAGACTTTCCGTCAATGACTGGATGTCTTCGTCGAAAATATTCAGTAGTTACCTTATAATGTAAGAAATTATATATTTTAAATTAAGGGGAGAAGTTTCCAGGTTTGGTGATGCCACAATCGCAGAAATGAGGACGGCAATGTGATGACAATATGACCATACACGTGGTCATCTTGGACATAACGGTCCACCAAATTACGAGGGCACTGTATGTCTTCAATTTGATCATTAGGAACCCCTGGTTCAAAGTGTTGTTCGCAACATTCAGGTCACCGGTTATAACGTGGCCAGCCGGATGCATATGTATATGCATTTGGAACTTTAACAGGCGTTTAGCCTTGGAGTAGTTGAAAAATGAGAACCAGCATCGCGTGTTTGTAGTTGACTAATTTAGTTGCAATAACTGTTACATGGGTATAAGAGATAATTGGAACAGATGGATCTTAAGAGTATGGACCTCGCGATTACTATAAAGGCCAGGATGTAAGTATAGTATATTAATGTGACTTCAGAACACTTCTAAAGATTTGATAGTTTTATAAGCTAAAATATTCAAAAGTGCAACCGATTCAATATGAAATGTCAAAACACAAAATGAAACCGATTTAATATGAAATGTCAAAACACAAAATGTAACCGATTTAATATGAAATGTCAGAACACAAAATGAAACCGATTCAGTATGAAATGTCAAAACACAAAAATGCAACCGATTCAATATGAAATGTCAAAACACAAAATGAAACCGATTCAATATGAAATGTCAAAACACAAAAATTCGTAAGGGTTCCGCGGAACCCAGTGTCTCGCCTACTTTTGCTGTTAGTCGCAGGCTGAACAAAAATGGGGAAAAATTATTAAAATTTTCCTCTAGATACTATCTTTTAATTGTAAGAAGTTCTGTTCAAGTTTGGTAAAAATCCAAGAAGGTTTATGAATCTGATAAATATTTTAAAACTTTAACTGCAGACTGTACGTAATGTTAACTGATATAAAACTAAGTCCATTTATAAGTAATATACGGAAAAACAGGAAATACATTTTACAAAATTTCCTTCTAGATACTAGCTTTTGATCTTAAACAAGCTTCTGTCCAAGTTTGGTACAAATCCAGGATAGTTTAAGAAAGTTATTAAAATTTTGAAAGCTTTAACCACAGAGTGAATGTAATGTTAACTGGCAGAAAAACTAAGTCTATTTACAAAATTTACTTCTGGATACTATCTTATGATCATAAACAAGCTTCTGTCCAAGTTTGGTTGAAATGCAGGATAGTTTAAGAAAGTTATTAAAATTTGAAAACTTTAACCAGAGTGAATATTTGTGGACGCCGCCGCCGACGACGACGCCGACGGAATGTAGGATCGCTATGTCTCGCTTTTGCCACAAAAGTCGCAGGCTCGACAAAATGAAACCGATTCAATATGAAATGTCAAAACACAAAAATGAAACCGATTTAATATGAAATGTCAAATAACAAAGCAAATAGTCTCTCTGTTACTTTTAGCAAACAAATGACACAGAAATGTTGTTATTTATACTATGGAAGTGATAGAAAACAAATATCTATTTTTAAACCCCATCCATCTTTCTTTCTCTTGACAGAATCCACTATACCTGAAGTGTCTTTATAGAAAAGTAGA
The DNA here is from genome assembly GCA_017311375.1 of Mytilus coruscus. Taxonomy (NCBI): domain Eukaryota; kingdom Metazoa; phylum Mollusca; class Bivalvia; order Mytilida; family Mytilidae; genus Mytilus; species Mytilus coruscus. The sequence goes on from CM029595.1 coordinate 89,881,771, forward strand.
ATGAACGAACAGACAGTAATAATGATAACATCGTCGCTACAAGTAACATCACAGCTACAGCAATATCATCTTCAATAACTGGAAAGACATGAACAAAAGGGTGGCATGTATGGAAATGTATGGAAGAATGTATGATTAAAAGTGTGTCAGAAGCTTTGTTAATTCATCAGGCCAATTAAGCGTGATCTTTTTCAATATTTAACAGCATTTGTTTTGTAAAACACTACGTATGTGTCTACTTTTTTTTTATGAATTCATACAGTTAAAAAATATTTGAACAAAAGAAGCTGGGGGTATATCGTTGCATAAGAAATGAAGTGGGACAGGTGAACTTGCAAAAAAATAAATAACCTGACAAAGAGGAACTCATTCTAGGAAATATTTCATTTCTTTCGCAATAATGGCAGTGTTTTGTTTAAAGCTTCTAATGTAGAACAGTATTCTTATACGGTAAATGTACACGACAGATCTAATACCAATTTGACGTACTAAGATCACTGAACAAATGTTAATGAAATGAAAATGAGCACACAAATTCCAGAGAACAATGCAAGAGCAACATACAATTCTAAACAAGGTTCAACAAACCTCCCAATATCATTTATACTTACATTTATTTTGGATATAACCTGCACACTGGAAACTGTCAATCCATGTCTTTAAATCTTGTTTTATTTGTCCATTGAGCTTAACATTGTCGAAAGTAATCTTGAATATGTACAAATAGAAGTATTCAATTTATATTATCATTGCAATTCAGTGCACTGTATATTTTGTATAAGTTTTTTTTAATTTTTCCATTTCTTATTTCGTGGGCTGAACATTTACAAGTTCAGAACTCAGCAAATCTGAGTCCATGTGTTCAGGTTATGTATTCGGATTTTGATAAAATTTTGTATGTATTTAGAGAATTCGTTGACCTGCATCTGAATATTGAAAAATATTACATATTGTGTGTAGCATTCTTCCAGGGCCGTAAATTGCCTGTCTTGTAAGGGAGGAGTTGAGTTTTTTACCATTTTAAGCAGAAAATGATATTTTTCGGGCCTTTTCCTGTATGCAATGTGCCTCCTCAGAATTCACCACTTGTTAAATTTTTGTTATATTTCAATAAATAAGCGCCTGGAATATATTGAAAAGAGTTAACTTATAAACCAGAGTTAGATTACGTGTGCCGGTAAAGTAAGATTTTTACGCTTCATCCTGTTTTACGACTCTTCACAAGCTATTTTGCTTAGTTTTATAGAAACAATTTGCGAACTTAAAATGAAAGGCCCCTAAAGTTGAGCCTTTTCTTGTGGTTTATCATGCTTTTTGGCTTTCCCAATCGAGCTATTTTGACTTCGTTTCAGAGACACAATTTTCAAACCTTAAAATGAAAATGCATACTTAATAACTCATAACTTTTAATTATCAAATTCAAATTATTATAACGTAATACTTTTGTTTACACTGACAATTTCATTCGGTTAGGCTTTGTCAATTGCTAAGGGATTTTCTGTGCCCGGACGAATCCCATCTCTTTAGCACTTCTATGCATTCAATATTGCCAACATTGTCACTTCTATGTGTAGCATAGCCAGACCACGACGTAATCTGCTTTCCGTCATTGTTGACCTGTTCCATGTTTTAAGGCGCCGTAGCGCAGAAAACGATCTCGCACAACTGCAGGACCCAACTGGCAAGGCTAACAGAAGCAAAAGTATTTGTTTTATATTTGGGTAGAAGTGCGTGTGTTTGATTGCTTGCTCTATTGTACATTTTGACCCAATCTCATTAATAGACGTGAAAGTAACAACCAGTGCTTTTAAAATGCTTGCTTTTAACAATTTTTCTTTTCAATATTTTTTCTTCATTTTTCTTTTTTTTGTCAGTCCGCAATAGGAGGCAACTGCCTACATGCCTCTATGTAATTTACGGACCTGTTCTTCTTTTTCATTGGTTATTACGATCACGTGATTCAAAGGGTATTTAAGTATATGAACGCTATATTTCTATTTATATATACTGACGGTCAATATTAAAAATCTTGCAAAATACAATTAAAATACACAGAAGGAACATTGAGGTCCTTTTCCTGAATACAATTTTTACATATGTAATATATGAATTAAGGACTTTCACTCAGTCAATACGTTATATATAGACCTGTTAGATTGTATTGCACCTCGAACTTTGTCCTCGGTCAATATAATCTGATCAGGTCTATTAATAACGTATTGACTTCGTCAAAAGTCCATAATTGATAAATATGTATGTAGCTTTAAGCTTTAGAAGACACAGTCAATTAAAAATATGTGAAACAGGTTATTATTGTAAAGAATGTACATAAAAAAGCGCCGAAAAATATACATTTTTTCAATTCAAATTCGTAAAAGCATCTCAAGATTTTGTTTAAACTCTATATTGTATTACTATATACATTCTCATTTGAACGATCTGAAAATATTAAGGGGTCATCGTATTCGTTTTTAATGTTTAAATTATTTTTAAAAGTACGAGTAATGCTTGGAAAAACATGAGAAAAATGATTTTATAGCAGGACGCCGTCCCTTTTTTCGCCTTTCATATCGAGACAAATTTATTTCTACTGAAAAAAAAAACGAATACAGTGACGCCTTTATATTTTCATATCATGAAAACGGAAATGTTTACAGCAATTCAAATAATTTTGAATCAAATTCTTGTGGACTGATTTTCGAGCAAATTGTTGATACAAACCATTCCAGCTACTATAAAGCACTGGGACCTTGTTGCTGGTTCTTCCATGTCTATACGTATGGAAGTTACGGTAAATTTAAGCTCGACACTCAACAACCTGAAATGTAATCAACACCCTATAACATAATGTTTGTTGTATTTTGTTTTAATGCAATTTACATTTTGTTTCAGAAATATTTATCCGTTGTTATAACAATAAAGATTGTATCAATCTACAATCAGTAGAAATAATTCATTACAAATATGGATAAATGATTGTTTATCTATAAATGCTATCGTATTAACGTAGACGTAGGCATACACTTTGGGAAATCTCTAAAGTGAATTTGTAGTCCTTATGTCTTACGGGTTAAAATATTTGTCAATATGCAAAATCGTGTCCGCACTTTAAGAACTTTATTATTCTATGTCCACGTTTTGGCATCATTTACATGATTGAGTTCGCTATAAAAGAATAGAGTCTGCGAACACTCTTAGATCGGTATTTTTTATAATTTTGTTGATTTGTGTTGTGCTCGTGCTGATCGATCTGTTAAATCAAGCTCTTTACAACTGCATGAGTTTGTACAATGTTTACAGTAGGGTGTGCTGTAACACCACTGTCCCAGGTTAAGTGAAGAGTTTAAGCGCTCACAAATATGCTTAACACCGTAACTTACTTTATTAGTGTGTCACACGTCAGGAGCCTGCAAAAAACTGGTTGTCGTTGGTTGTTTTCTGCCATAGTTGTTTTTCGTTTGTTAGTTTTAGCATAGATCAAAATCTGGTGTTACACATTTTGTCATTCCGGGGCATCTTATAGCTTACTATATTGTATTGGTTTTGTTCATTGTTGAAGGCCGTACGGTGACCTATAGTTGTTTAAATCATCGTCCTTTGGTCTCTGGTGGGTAGTTGTCTCATCGGTTATTATACATTACCCCTTCTCTTTATATTTTTTTTTATAAAGAGAGCATGAATTACAGTGAAAAAGAGAGCACGAATAACAGCAAAAAAGAGACCATGAATTACAGTAAAAAAAACCATCTTACCTCACTAAAGTTCCATTTACACTGGTCATAAGTTGTCTGATGGTAGGATCAAAACCATAAGTTGTAAAATTTGAAGTTAGTATTTTGCATTCTGGAAAAAAACGTAGTTATTATTGACAATAATAACAAATAAGTAAAACAAATCCAAAATGATAAATAAACAAACAAAATGAATACGTTGAAAGGATATACACTTTTTTATTCTTTATGATTCCAAGAATCATAATGTTCTTTCTTCTCAAATTATAATTGCATAACAGTTGTATTTCTGTGCTTGCTATGACTTTATTATTTTGTTCTCTGTTTACTGTCATTATTGTCACTATATATTATAATATTTTGCTATAGCATTATGTTTGATTCTGCAATAAAATATTCATTCATTCATTCATTCCGGTAATAAGCCATGTAATTAGCCGGTGATCTAGTAAACTGATCTGAATCTGAAATAAAGATCCTTCAAAACACATATTTAAAGAAGAAATCGAATATACCAAAAATATCGAACTAGACCTTCGTACTTTCACCAACTTCTTGAAGTATTCTTACATACTTCTAATAACAGTAGGATCTAAGGTTATCGTTCCATTTCTGTGGAAATGTCCTTCCTTGTAATATTTAATGCAGATTTCTTTTTTGTTACTGTGATGTGAATCTTCCAGGTGTCCCAAAAGAATGACCCAACAGCAGTTGACGGAAGCTTATAATACTGAAAAGAATATATATAATTGTTTAGTGAAGACGTTAGTACTATTAACGTATGATTAACGAATGTTACTCTTGGTATACTATAGGCTTGAATGAACGAAGATGTGATGTATTTGTCAATGAGACGTTATAACAACGCATAAATGACCAAAAAACATCTAAAGGGCAACATAATATTCAACAATAATTTAATTTTGAATGTAACACGTCTTCTGATTGGCTGAAAGTTTTTTGTCTATCACCTCATAGACATAATTTTGTCATATGACCGTGACGTCATCAACGTTTTTTCATGATTTACTACTTAAAAGTGGAATTTAGAATTAAATTATAAGAAATAACAGTAATATTTTTTCTGTCTATTCGAAATAACCTAAAAAATGTGGTGCACACTTTTAAATAACACGCTATGCGGGTTATTCAGTGCACCTCATTTTATGTTATTCTTCATAGACAGAAAAAATATTACAGTCATTCATAAATAAACAGATACCTATACGATATGACAAGCTTGAAATTGTCTCGAGGATAAAAAGTTGTAAAGAATTCAAACAGAAACAATTCAAGATTTGCTAATAACAAATTCTCCGAATAACAAAAACAAAATATTGAGATATGGCGTAAGACAACCACTTACGCGGTTTCTTACTAAGGACATGAAAATAAATATATGGGAATGTTTTACCACACACACCACGGTATATACAAAGCGGATATCATACATACGCGATTTATGTTATACTAATGTGTACAGTTTCATATGTACGCTTTTGCGTTTTGATAAGCCTACATGTATCAAATATTTTAAATATACATTTTTTTATTTGGACACCTTTGCCTTAATGATTGAAAGATAAGACTGTCTAAAAACAAAAATAATCTTGAGTTTTAACAACGGATTACATTAAATCATTTCTAATCATTTCGAGGTGTAGCAAAACAATGTAAACATGAAATTGGTAGCATGAAACGGAACACGTGACCTTAACATAGCAGTCCAAACCCAAAATTATAGTATTCCAAAGAAAGGTGATTCTTGGTTAAGCTAATAAGTACATACACTTTCAGGAACATTAAAACATAGTAAAAGCCCTGTTCATTGATAATTTTCTATGTTTTCTATGTATTGTGTGCGATTTTGTCCCATGTACATTTACTCCATATCCTTTCATTTTCTATAGTATTGTAACGAAAACCGAGCGGTCGGGCCTTGGTGTTAAACTATTTAAGTGTATCCCTTAGTGTGTTGCTATAAAATGTGTTTTGTTAGAATGTACGAGTATATAAGAAATAAAATTTGTAACTGGTGACCCTTCTTTGGTAGCGTGGTACTCTGGTATCGTGGTACTATGTAGTACTCTGGTATTCTGAATACACACTGGTAAGGTTGGTTCCTCTGGTAAGGTAATGACTCGGATATAAAAGGGTAGGTTTGAGTATAGGTTTTTGTATGGTAACTCTCGATGTTTGTAAGAATAACAGACTCGTTAAATAAAACAAATCAACTTGTATTAACTTTAAGATGCATTAAATATCAATAATACATATAAATATTAAATAACTTAACAGTATGCTAGTCTAACATATAAATACTTAATTAACCTTCTATCGTGAATTAAAGAAAATGGATAGCGGAAAAATGTACCCAGAAAGTTTACTGATTGTAGTTTGGTAATCGGCAAATGGTAAATCAAATTCAATGCCAAAGATAAAGTTTCTCTCTAGAAGTTATTCTCTAAATGCAACTTGGAAAGGAATTAACAAACTCACATTATACGGACGTAGTCTCCTCGGACATTGTAATAGTGTTGGCTGTCTGGTTACTACTTGGTCTGGTACATGGTATCTGTACGTATATCAAAATCGCTTGGAATTAACGTGTGTTACTTGCCCAGGGTAAAGTCGTACTAAAGACTTATCTGTATTCTCCGCCGTATTTATACTTAGGTAAACCAATTATACACTTTTTATTCTTTATGATTCCAAGAATCATAATGTTCTTTCTTCTATTGTCGTATTATCAATTGTGTTAATTTTAAATGCGACATGGAAGTTAAGATTACAAATTATAATTGCATAACAGTTGTATTTCTGTGCTTGCTTCTGCAATAAAATATTCATTCATTCATTCATTCATTCATTCATTCATTCATTCATTCATTCATTCATTCATTCATTCATTCATTCATAGTTAAGATTACAAATTATAATTGCATAACAGTTGTATTTCTGTGCTTGCTTCTGCAATAAAATATTCATTCATTCATTCATTCATTCATTCATTCATTCATTCATTCATTCATTCATTCATTCATTCCGGTAATAAGCCATGTAACTAGCCGGTGATCTAGTAAACTGATACGAAGCAGAGATTTGGTTATGATTCCATGTTAGCCATGTTACAAGATGGTCATTTTTAGATATCAATGAAACTGATCCCAAATTTTGCTGAAATTAAGATCCTTCAAAACACATATTTAAAGAAGAAATCGATTATACCAAAAATATCGAACTAGACCTTCGTACTTTCACCAACTTCTTGAAGTATTCTTACATACTTCTAATAACAGTAGGATCTAAGGTTATCGTTCCATTTCTGTGGAAATGTCCTTCCTTGTAATATTTAATGCAGATTTCTTTTTTGTTACTGTGATGTGAATCTTCCAGGTGTCCCAAAAAGAATGACCCAACAGCAGTTGACGGAAGCTTATAATACTGAAAAGAATATATATATTTGTTTAGTGAAGACGTTAGTACTATAAACGTATGATTAATGAATGTTACTCTTGGTATACTAGGCTTGAATGAACGAAGATGTGATGTATTTGTCAATGAGACGTTATAACAACGCATAAATGACCAAAAAACATCTAAAGGGCAACATAATATTCAACAATAATTTAATTTTGGATGTAACACGTCTTATAATTGGCTGAAAGTTTTTTGTCTATCACCTCATAGACATAATTTTGTCATGTGACCGTGACGTCATCAACGTTTTTTTCATGATTTACTACTTAAAAGTGGAATTTAGAATTGAGTTATAAGAAATAACAGTAATATTTTTTCTGCCTATTCGAAATAACCTAAAAAATGTGGTGCACACTTTTAAATAACACGCTATGCGGGTTATTCAGTGTGCACCTCATTTTTTATGTTATTTCTTCATAGACAGAAAAAAATATTACAGTCATTCCTTAAATAAACAGATACCTATACGATATGACAAGCTTAAAATTGTCTCGAGGATAAAAAAGTTGTAAAGAATTCAAACAGAAACAATTCAAGATTTGCTAATACCAAATTCTCCGAATAACAAAAACAAAATATTGAGATATGGCGTAAGACAACCACTTACGCGGTTTCTTACTAAGGACATGAAAATAAATATATGGGAATGTTTTACCACACACCCACGGTATATACAAAGCGGATATCATACATACGCGATTCATGTTATACTAATGTGTACAGTTTCATATGTACGCTTTTGCGTTTTTGATAAGCCTACATGTATCAAATATTTTTAAATATACATTTTTTTTTATTTGGACACCTTTACCTTAATGATTGAAAGATAAGACTGTCTAAAAACGAAAAAAAATCTTGAGGTTTAACAACAGATTACAGTAAATCATTTTTAATCATTTCGAGGTGTAGCAAAACAATGTAAACATGAAATTGGTAGCATGAAACGGAACACGTGACCTTAACATAGCAGTCAAACCCAAAATCATAGTATTCCAAAGAAAGGTGATTCTTGGTTTAGCTAATAAGTACATACATTTTCAGGAACATTAAAACATAGTATTATACTTCATGTCAAAATGCCAGATTTTGATTGGTTAATACGAGGGAGACAATTTACTCTATCCCATGGAAAATACTCTAATTACCCTTCACGGAGGCGCTTGCACAAGTGTGCGCTTTAATAAATACGGATGATTGCTATGTACAAGACTATATAGTTTATTACTTTGAATTTGAAATTTAATAGACAGTAATAACAGAACATTCAGTATAATAAATTAAATAACACATATCTGAGAGGTGATAGAGCAGATTGTTACCCTCGAAAGACATTGTCAACCTTGGCTTCGCCTCAGTTGACAATGTTTTCTTGGAGGTAACAATCTGCTCTATCACCTCTCAGCTATGTTATTTATAAATACCCTTTTCACAGCATAATCAATGTGTTCATGTAGATCATCGATAGTATACACTGCATAAGGTCCAATACCTGGTGGATACGGAAAGCCTCATATTCAGGGTCCCAACCTTTAAATAGCAAGTTCTTCATTGCAATATTGTTGCCTTTAAGATATTCTACGAACTCAGCTCTTTCACTCCCAAACATGATTAACTACGGGAAAAATAAAAGTAAGCATCAAATATTGTTAGTCTATTATAACCAAGCAAGTATATAACTATAACTACTCCAGTGCTATGTGCCTGTACTAATTTAGGAACCTCGTTAGTATTTGCATTAAGCTTAGAGTGTAGTTATATAAGTAGTACACCATAGTATTTGTTATCTTGAAAACTTGAGATGAAAAATAAAATAGTAAAAATGTTTAAAAATGTAATTATCAAAATTTATTTTCAAGATGAAAAGTGTTTCAAAGTGATACATATACTCGGTCTGAAACGGTCATTATTTTCAAACTATATAGGCTTTACTTTTCATTTGCGCCCTGTACATTTCTGCTTGATTTTCTGGTTGAAAACGAGACGCTAAGGCGGCTGTCAGTTGTATAAAATTGGTCCGCATCTCTGGTCTTAAATCGGTTAAAATACTTTGGGCGGTACCTCTTAAGCTAGTAGCTAGTTCTAAAGCTTTCTCTATGTCAGACCATTTATTAATTGCTGCAATTAATTCAAACTGAACTAAATAGTCTTCCCAATTACTCTCACCATCATAAAGTGCTGGTTTCTTTTTGTAATATTTTGTATTTTGTAAGTTTATATCATAATCACGCTCAAAATTTGGTTCATTGCTAATGCCAGCATAATTTAAATTACTTGTCATTTCATCAGTACGGTGTTCATGGTCGGTCCCGTTAACCCCCACTCTGAATCGTCCGCGGGACGTCAAAGGTAATGCTTGGTACGTTGCCCCCTGATTATGGGGTACGCCCCGGTCCAAAGTCCTAGGTAAATCTCCCGAATCCCATCTACCCCGTCGGGCATCGGATTCACAAGACGTCGCGCCTCGTCTTGTATTCCCGGAGTCTTCCTCAGCAGTATCCATTGCTTTCTGACTCCAAAACCCATACCTAGACCCTCTGGCAGCATGGTCCAAAAGAGTCCTTGACTCTTCACCAAAATTCTGTTTTACCGTACGCGCTGCATTTTTTTCCAAATGCACAACCGTTGCCCTATTTGAAACTTCCGGGTTTTTCGCTTGGTCAATGGCCACTTTCCTTGATGGTGATAGATCCCCTGACAATGGCCTATTGTCAGCATGATGTATACCATCCTTTTCGTATCTATTCGTATTCTCTTGTGAGGGCCATTGATCTTGGTTCACTCTTATGCCTATCTCTCCGGTCGGCGTCAGATTATGGAATATTTCACAGGACCGAGATCGGGGGAGCACTGGTCTACCCTGGGCAGTTAAACTAGGTGTTTCAAATTTATTTTCCGCGCTATCCATTTTACTTATTTTTATTTATGCCTTATACACTTTTTGACAGAATAAAAAAATGTAGGTACGTGCCTCCGCTGCCACCACTGTAACGAAAACCGAGCGGTCGGGCCTTGGTGTTAAACTATTTAAGTGTATCCCTTAGTGTGTTGCTATAAAAATGTGTTTTGTTAGAATGTACGAGTATATAAGAAATAAAATTTGTAACTGGTGACCCTTCTTTGCTAGCGTGGTACTCTGGTATCGTGGTACTATGTAGTACTCTGGTATTCTGAATACACACTGGTAAGGTTGGTTCCTCTGGTAAGGTAATGACTCGGATATAAAAGGGTAGGTTTGAGTATAGGTTTTTGTATGGTAACTCTCGATGTTTGTAAGAATAACAGACTCGTTAAATAAAACAAATCAACTTGTATTAACTTTAAGATGCATTAAATATCAATAATACATATAAATATTAAATAACTTAACAGTATGCTAGTCTAACATATAAATACTTAATTAACCTTCTATCGTGAATTAAAGAAAATGGATAGCGGAAAATGTACCCAGAAAGTTTACTGATTGTAGTTTGGTAATCGGCAAATGGTAAATCAAATTCAATGCCAAAAGATAAAGTTTCTCTCTAGAAGTTATTCTCTAAATGCAACTTGGAAAGGAATTAACAAACTCACATTATACGGACGTAGTCTCCTCGGACATTGTAATAGTGTTGGCTGTCTGGTTACTACTTGGTCTGGTACATGGTATCTGTACGTATATCAAAATCGCTTGGAATTAACGTGTGTTACTTGCCCAGGGTAAAGTCGTACTAAAGACTTATCTGTATTCTCCGCCGTATTTATACTTAGGTAAACCAATTTACCGACTTGGTTTACCGTTTACCTTACCATTTCGGAAAATACCTAAATTACAAAACCGGAACTGACGTCATTGTACAGTCAATTGAAATAAACAATTCAGAAGTTTTCCGAATGTAAAACATAGGCAAGAATAATAAAATGTTTTAGAGTTAACAATGTTTAAACATAGTTCATACCAAGAAATATATAATAAGAAAAGTCAATAATCGGTAAGATTTAGAACAACGTCATCACACTATTTTAGGAAAACAAGTTCCATTTCAGGACCACATTTCGTTACAGTATTATACTTCATGTCAAAATGCCAGATTTTGATTGGTTAATACGAGGGAGACAGTTTACTCCATCCCATGGAAAATACTCTATTACCCTTCACGCAGACGCTTGCACAAGTGTGCGCTTTAATAAATACGGATGATTGCTATGTACAAGACTATATAGTTTATTACTTTGAATTTGAAATTAATAGACAGTAATAACAGAACATTCAGTATAATAAATTAAATAACACATATCTGAGAGGTGATAGAGCAGATTGTTACCCCGAAAGACATTGTCAACCTTGGCTTCGCCTCAGTTGACAATGTTTTCTTGGGTAACAATCTGCTCATCACTCTCACTATGTGTTATTTATATAGCATTACCCTTTTCACAGCATAATCAATGTGTTCATGTAGATCATCGATAGTATACACTGCATAAGGTCCAATACCTGGTGGATACGGAAGCCTCATATTCAGGGTCCCAATCTTTAAATAGCAAGTTCTTCATTGCGATATTGTTGCCTTTAAGATATTCTACGAACTCAGCTCTTTCACTCCCAAACATGATTAACTACGGAAAATAAAAGTAAACATCAAATATTGTTAGTCTATTATAACTAAGCACGTATATAACTATTACTACTCCAGTGCTATGTGCCTGTACTAGTTTAGGAACCTCGTTAGTATAAGCTTAGAGTGTAGTTATATAAGTAGTTCACCACTAGTATTTGTTATCTTGAAAACTTGAGATGAAAAATACAATAGTAAAAATTAAAAAAAAATGTAATTATCAAAATTTATTTTCAAGATGAAAAGTGTTTCAAAGTGATACATATACTTGGTCTGAAACGGTCATTATTTTTCAAACTATATAGGCTTAAGATCTCTTTCTTATTTAGTCATTGTTTTGATAGTTCATACATTGTGATAATTGCAATCTATATTCAGGCCAACTTTGAAACTTAAGTTTATGAAATAGGTTAATTGAGACTATCAAACCTACTCTTTCCAAACAATATTAACAGGGAAATTAAAGTAAATAATTTAAAGTAGTAAAAAACCAAGAAAGTATAAAATAACATCAGATTTATTGCTTACTATTTAGGAACCTAAACGTTATATTTATTAGTGAATTTATATTCACATTGTTGTTATCTAAAACTAATGCAAAATACAATTGTTAAAAGTTTAAAATGTATTTATAAAATTTATTTTCAATAAAGTTTTCAAATATCAATTTCTTGAAGTCTTTTAAACTTTTGCTAGATTTTCCTATTACACTGTTTTTTTAAAGGGTGTAATCACATATAACTTAATTGAAATAAGCCCGCCTACTAACCTAGATATGAAATATACACAGTCTCCACGCGGTTGCTTTTAACCAATCATATTCCTAGGAAATAAGTAATAGGAGGTAAAAGTAAAATTATTTACCTGAGCAGTGACTAAAATTAGCTTGATAAGTAGCAGGATCATTTTAATAGGTACTTTTCTGAACTGTATTTGATTCTCGTTCAATGCAGCGAAAAAAAGGTCCAAAATTACCCTTAACATGTTCAGAACATTACTCGTTTCTTCGTCATACTGACTGTATTGGCTTTCTACGTTTCATCATTTCTACTAAGTCTCTAAATCTGATTTTCGCTTTCCTTTCTTTTCTTTGTTACCTGCATTACGTCTATTAATCAGTTTCCTTCTTGTCCTAAGTATTATACTTCATGTCAAAATGCCAGATTTTGATTGGTTAATACGAGGAGACAATTTACTCTATCCCATGGAAAATACTCTATAATAATTACCCTTCACGGAGGCGCTTGCACAAGTGTGCGCTTTAATAAATACGGATGATTGCTATGTACAAGACTATATAGTTTATTACTTTGAATTTGAAATTTAATAGACAGTAATAACAGAACATTCAGTATAATAAATTAAATAACACATATCTGAGAGGGTGATAGAGCAGATTGTTACCCCTCGAAAAGACATTGTCAACCTTGGCTTCGCCTCAGTTGACAATGTTTTCTTGGGGTAACAATCTGCTCTATCACCCTCTCAGCTATGTGTTATTTATATACATACCCTTTTCACAGCATAATCAATGTGTTCATGTAGATCATCGATAGTATACACTGCATAAGGTCCAATACCTGGTGGATACGGGAACGCCTCATATTCAGGGTCCCAACCTTTAAATAGCAAGTTCTTCATTGCAATATTGTTGCCTTTAAGATATTCTACGAACTCAGCTCTTTCACTCCCAAACATGATTAACTACGGGAAAAATAAAAGTAAGCATCAAATATTGTTAGTCTATTATAACCAAGCAAGTATATAACTATAACTACTCCAGTGCTATGTGCCTGTACTAATTTAGGAACCTCGTTAGTATTTGCATTAAGCTTAGAGTGTAGTTATATAAGTAGTACACCATAGTATTTGTTATCTTGAAAACTTGAGATGAAAAATAAAATAGTAAAAATGTAAAAAAAATGTAATTATCAAAATTTATTTTCAAGATGAAAAGTGTTTCAAAGTGATACATATACTCGGTCTGAAACGGTCATTATTTTTCAAACTATATAGGCTTGAGATCTCTTTCTTATTTAGTCATTGTTTTGATGTTATACATTGTGATAATTGCAATTATATTCAAATTTGAAACTTAAGTTAGAAATAGGAGTTAAATTGAGACCTTATCAAACCTACTCCTTATAAGCAATATGACAGGGGAACATTAAAGTAAATAAGTTTAAAGAGGTGAAAACAGACCAACGAAGAGTACTAAAATAACAATAAGAATATTATTAGTTACATAGTGTGCTAGTGACCTAAAACGATATATATGGAATTTATTTCAATTGGTCTATACAAAAAACAAATGCCAACAATATCAACTTGTTAGCTTTAAATGTGTTTTATGAATTTATTTCAATCGTTCATCATCAATTTCTTTGTCTGTTGAAACTTTTCAGATTTTTCCTCAACACCGTGTTGTTTTTATAAAGGGATGTAACACCACTACTAACCGTGTATTGAAATAAGCCCCGCCTACTAACCTAATATGAAATATACACAGTCTCCACGCGGTTGCTTTTAACCAATCATATTCCTAGAAATGTATAGGAGGTAAAATAAAATTATTTACCTGAGCAGTGACTAAAATTAGCTTGATAAGTAGCAGGATCATTTTAATAGGTACTTTTCTGACTGTATTTTTCTCGTTCAAGCAGCGAGAAAAAGGGTCTCCAAAATGTACCCTTAACATGTTCAGAACATTACTCGTTTCTTCGTCATACTGACTGTATTGGCTTTCTCTACGTTTCATCATTTCTACTAAGTCTCTAAATCTGATTTTCGCTTTCTTTTTCTTTTTCTTTGTTCCTGCATTGTCTATTTCAGTTTCTTCTTGTCCTATGATAAACAGGCAAACATCGAAAAGCATAAAAAAAATTACAATGTTGACAGATTATATGAATTAGAAGATGTGGTATGAGTGCCAATGAGACAACTCTCCATCCAAGTCACAATATAGTCTATAAAGACTTCCGAAAAACCATATCATTATCCAACCTTATTTCAAATGACTGGTGTTTTACGATAAACAAATTAAAGGTACTCTAAAGTCCAAAAATTGCCAAAAGGCTTTATTTAATACTTAATATAATGAATAAATAACGAACTACACAAATTTACCATAAACTATATCGTTCGTTTTAAGTGTAGATATTAGTTTTTTATTTAGATATTACAATGTTCACAAAAATCATCACGCTTTCTGTTGGTCATCATAAATGCATATATCAAATTAACTCTACCATTGAGATGTTTAAAGCTAATACATAACCCATGACGTTCAGTTGGGACCTACGCGGCACGATAGCTGTCTGGTGTGACATCCAATCAACACGATATGTGCACTGTATCTTTATTCACACAAACGTTAAATGAAATTGGACAAAACTGAGAATGGAAACAGGGAATGTGTCAAAGAGACAACAACCTGCATATATCATGCTTTTTAATAATATATGATCAAATCGCTGAAAGACCCTCTCCTAAATTATTGAAAACTATCATTCTGTATTGACAATAATATCTTGGTGTAAATTAGATACACCCATTCAGGCTAACGCCCTCAAGGTGTATCTAATACAGAAGCTAGGTCTATCCGTCATAATTCATGCAAGTCTTAAACGTGTATCCTTGTACTTTCAGAAACATTTTTTTATAGGAAATAATATTCTAGAATCATGTCGGTCTTCTCTACACTAAATCCATTGGATGTGTTCTGATTGGTATTTATTCTGGTTTATTTATTAGTTTGAATTGACTTTGAACTATCTTTTAGTTAATATTACTACTCTTAGATCGATACCTGGTGGGTTTTTTTACGTTGCGTAAGGATTTTGTGTGTACTTTGTGTCGATCCAAATGTTCTGTAGTTCTGCTTGTGTTATGAGTTAACTTTCATGTGAACTTGAACTTTGAACTTGTTAGTGAATAGGTCATTTCGACATTTCTTTGTTGACATAGTTGTTTGTTTTTATAATGATTAAGATTATAACACAATGTTGACTGCTGTGCCCAAATTTTTGACATTTTTACCTATTACATGTATGTCTGTTTGTTTTGTTCACACATTGTTGTCAATATAATGGAATTTTATGCGACTGTCATACAAGTGAGAGGTTTAGCTAGCTATAAAACCAGGTTTAATCTACCATTTTCTACATAAGGAAATGTCTGTACCAAGTCAGGAATATGACATTTGTTTTCCATTCGGTTGGTGTGTTTGAGCTTTTGATTGCTATTTGTTAAGGGACTTTCCGTTTTGAATTTTCCTTGGAGTTCGGTATTTTTGTTATTTTACTTTTTTCGATCTTCTTTTTAACGGATTCTAATTTACTTCCAAAAAAATGAAAACAACACGTTGTAAATTTCATGCGTCCGAAGCGCTTTTCTGGATTTAGCTTCATCAGGAACCACGCTCAAAGCCGAAAATTTGAAAGCCAAGGATGTATAAGGACCGAAAACGTTGAAGAGCTATAAACCAAAAAGGACCTAAAAAATAGCCAAATCCATCTAAGGCCAACTTTGCCTGAGGGAGTTGAAACCTTAGTTTCTGTATAATTTCAAAATTTATAAACGGGCAATTTTAGATCCAAAGTGCACATGCAATTCTGTTTACACATTTTAAAATGAAATTCTGTTTACACATTTTAACATGCAATTCTGTTTACACATTTTAACATGAAATTCTGTTTACACATATCAACATGAAATTCTGTTTACACATTTTAACATGAAATTCTGTTTACACATTTTAACATGCAATTCTGTTTACACATTTTAACATGAAATTCTGTTTACACATTTTAACATGCAAAACTTCTCACCAAGATAAATTCACATGCACGTTAAGTTAATGGTACACACAAATAATGAATTCCTTCAAATGTGAAATATAAGTAATGCTGACCTATAAATGCTATATTGTAAACAGGCCACAAGTAACAGGTATGACCATAATGGCTAAATATGGTGATTCTGTACATATTGGTTCACTGAGATTGGTTCGGACGCGCAACTGGGTGTGAACGCTGAGGTACTCTAAATATTTTCGTTGAACATCGTAGAGACAGGTTAAATGATTAATGTTATTATTAACATAATATTCATGTTTATTGACTTCAAAGATAATGAAACAGGCATAATATGTATTAAATGTTACTTAGTAAGTAAAATCATTCGAATTTAGATTCACAACCAATGGCTGCAGACTTTGAATGTGCACATGCTTGGTATACCTTTTTCATCTATTTTGACTGCTTTCTGCTGTGGTTTTCTGTCTATCAAAACAATGAGGATCCAATGTATGCAATGATTTATTGTTAAAGACAAGGAGGGATGCTAGTTAGGTATCATTGATTGATTGATTGATTGATTGATTGATAGGTGTTTAGCGCCACTTTCAGCACTATTGTGCTATTTCGAGGCGGTCAGTTTTTATTGGTGGAGGAAGCCGAAGTGCCAAGAGAAAACCACCGACCTTCGGTATGAAAACTGACAATCCTAGTCAACTAAGATTGAGTCAAGCGCACCTGCCACGTGCGGGATTCGAACTCACAACCTCAGTTTTGACAGGCTTATCAAAGGAAATTCATGAAAAGTAGCAATAACTTTACATAATGGGAAAATATGATAAAACAAATACTATCTTTAAAATCCTTTTTTTAATTGGTTTTCCCCCAAATCAGCTTATATGACCGCGGATATGTTCCAATTGTCGTAACCATTATTTCTAAAGTTACATCACTGAATACGATCTATCAACGATTTTAACTTGCAATGAGAAACACGACGGGTGCCACTAGTGAAACAGGATCTACTTATTCCTCCGGAGCAACTAAGATCACTACTGGTTTTTGGTTGGGTTTGCGTTGCAAGTCTTTAGTTTTCTATGTAGAGTTGTGTAGTTGTTTGTCGATTCCTCGTTTTTTGTTGTTGTCTTGGTATAGGATGTTTTTCTTCGAAGTGTGGTTTCTGATTGCCCCCTTGATAAAATGTATCCTCTGCCTCTTTTTTTATAAATAAATGTCAGTTTGGAAGCGATGTAACTGCAGCATCATGCCGATAATAACGTCACAATTCACGAAGTTACCTCTAAACATATTCACCAACAACTGCTACAATTAACATAAAAATAAATAAATTACATACAATTCGTTGTGTGTTGTTTTGTACATCAATCAGACTGTTGTTTTCTGTTTGAAATGTTTTACAGTTGACATGTCGTGGCCTTTTATAGATTCTTAATTACTGTACGGTACGGGTATGCTCATCGGTAAAGGCCGTTCGGTGACCGAGCTGTCACAGTCAGAACTGTTTGAACATTAAACTTGCTTATGGATTTTTTTTTTTTTTTATAATCGTGTTATTTGTTTTACCTTGGTCTAAACGAGGGTATTTTTTGGTTAAATTTAACAAAAGTCCCTTTCGGAATTTTTACTTGAGGTCATCTCATCAAAACCAGGATTTTCAGTATTAATTTCTGTAATAAATGACAAGACGAATAATTATTTTAATTTAAAAGAAAAAAATGTTTCGTTATATATCATAAAACGATTTATAGTTCCACAATATAAACAATAAGAAAATGTGGTTTGGTTTATTTCAAATCAGAAGCAATACAGCTTATAGGTATATCATCAATATATACATCTGATGAGTTGAGCCCTTTTCAACTGATTTTTATAATTTGCTCTTATGTTGTACTGTTACACCACTGTCCCAGGTTAGGGAGGGTTGGCGCCTTCAAACTAGTTTAACCCGCCACATTCTGTATGTGCCTGTCCCAAGTCAGGAGCCTGTAATTCAGTGGTTGTCGTTTGTTGCTGTATATCATATTTGTATTTTGTTGTATAGATATATAGTTGCTTACATCTACTGTAGCATCATTTAGTCTATGTTGGGTATTTGTCTCGTTTGCATTTATACCATTTATAAATTTTCTATATTTTAAGCTTGCAAAATGTTGTATTAGTGGTAAACTATTTTCAATTATAAAATCTTTATATGATAATTCTGTGAGCGGTGTAAAGTTTGATGGAGAATTTTCTGACATTTTCTCTTTAGAAAAAGGAGTATTACTAGGGGAACCATTATCATCCATACTCTTTTCATTGTTTTTAAATGATTTTGAAAATGAGATATTAATAGCTTATGTCTGTCAGTAGATATAAAAGAACTTTCATCATTTTTATTGACGTATGCAGATGACACTGTTATATTTTCTAAGACTATTTATTGGTTGCAAAATATGTTGAATTCACTATTGAATTGGTCATGTAAAATAAGAGATTTATTATGTAATTATGGCTTAAGTCATGTATGGTTGACACAAAATGATTTAAATGTAGATGTTTTTATAGCTGATTTCAAACAGCATATTACTGATAGATGTATAACTGAAGCAATGTCATTCTTTGAGGAGTCTTCTAAATGTCAGTTTTACAAATACATATATGACAGTCATGGTTTGCAGTTTTATCTTAGTAGACCTGTTAATTTTAGATATAAACCATTAATAAGCAAGTACCGTTTACATGCACATAACTTGAACATTGAAACTGGAAGGTTTTTAAACATAAACAGAAACGCTAGAGCATGTAATATGTGCAGCTGTAATTCTGTTGAAGATGAATATCATTTTATTTTGGAATGTATTGGATACACAGATATTCGTATGAAGTATATTAAACCTTATTATTGGAGAAATAATACAGTTGTTATCTGTTCGTAATATAAAAGAACTTAATAATTTTGGGAAGTATTTATATATTGTCGAAAAAATCGTAATCGTTGAATGTGTATATCATACTTCAATTAAGATTGTTAAATTATGTTAATTAATATCATGCTCCTAGATGTGTTTTAAATTGTATGAATTGTATATTAATGAATTACCTTATTGTACTATGTGATGCTTACTATATTTAATGTAATATTAATTGTACTTGATACCTATAAGCTGTATTATTGCTTTTGGAATAAAAAATCTATATAATTATTGTAAAAAGTGGAATCTTATTGTAAACACAAGCAAAACTAAGGTGGTTGTTTTCAGAAACTGTGGTAAATTAAGAAGCGATGAAAAATGGTTGTATAATGGCGAAATTATTGAAGTTGCTGATCATTATTTATATCTTGGGGTTATGTTGCATTACAATGGAAAGTTTAATTAAACGCAGATAAATACTGCTGCTAAAAGAAGAAAATGTTTATCAATGTTGTATGGTAAAATAAAACATATATGTTTAAATGTAAAAACAAAATTGTGTTTATTTGATGTTTATATTTCACCTGTTTTATTATATGGAAGTGAAATATGAGGTTTTCATAATGCATCTGATATAGAAAAACTTCAAGCAGAATTCTGTAAAACATTTTGACTGTTAAAAAATCCACTCCTACTGCAACGGTTTATTCTGAGTTGGGACGATTTCCTTTATTGTTATCTCGTAAAGTAAGAATAATAAAATATCAGATTCGTCTATTACGAACGAGAAACTGTATTCTAACTGCATGTATGATGAGTGTGAATCAGAAAATATGTCATCATGGGTTAATAATGTTAATGTATGTTACTTATAGCGTAGGTTTTGGGCATGTTTGGTATGCCCAGAATGTTGTATGCGAAGAAGTAGTTTTAAAATTATTCAAACAAAGGCTAATTGACAATTTTCTTCAGGAAAGAAATATTTTTTCCGAATCGTCATCAAAATGTACTATTTATAAACATCTGGTGGATGATTTTCAATTACAGTTTTATTTGACAAAAAACTTATCTCCACAATGTATTAAATTTTTAACTAAGTATAGACTTTGTTCACACACGCTTAATATGGAATATAGTAGATTCATAAAAAGAGCAAGAAATAAAAAGATTGTGTATTTTATGTAAACCATGGTGATATTGAGGATGAATTTCATTTCATTCTAAAATGTCCAAAATATGACAATATAAGAAAATTGTATAATAAAAGGTATCATTATACAAATGCATCTGTTTTTAATTAGTTCAGTCATTGTCAAAAACAATGTAAATGAATTGTCCAATATTTAAAATTTGCCACAGTTAAAAAAATTCATGACAATAATTTGATCTTGCCTCCGATTGTATTTAAAATGTTCTGCTATAGTATACATGTACCTATAAGCTGTATTGCTTCTGGTTTGAAATAAACCAAACCACATTTTCTTATATTTTGGAACTATAAATCCTTTTATGATGACGAAACATGTTTTCTTCTATAATTAAAATAAATTAAATTATTCGTCTTGTCTTTTATTTGGCTTTTCAGCGTTCCTGATGAAGGTAAATCCAGAAAAGCGCTTTGGACGCATTCAATTTATAACGTGTTGTTTTCATTTTTTTTATTGCAGACATCATTACCGAAAATCCTGGTTTTGATGAGCTCTCTCAAGTAATAAACTGTTAACACAGAGATATGTCTCGCCTATTTGTTCTTTTGATAATGCAAATATTGAAATTAAAATAGCAATACTTTAACATGTAAGTTATGCAAATTTTCAAAGTCAATGAACCATGACTAAAGGTACAGGGCTAAACAATCTCCATGGAAATGAGATGTGCCAACGCTAATACTACTGCAAACCAAATACCATTGACTTTTCATAAGTCGTTCCCTTTAAACAAACCTAAACACAAACATTAACTTGTAAACTATGTACAAGTTTCAAAGTCAATGAACCATAATTAGGGGGTGGGGTTATATAATCTCCATGGAAATGAAACTTGCAAATGCCAATACATTTGCATACCGAATATCATTGACTTAACATTAGTGGTTCATCTTAAACTGAATTAATCACAAACTAATACATATAAACTAAGCAAAAGTTTCAAAGTCAATAGACCATGACTGAGGGGTAAGGACCAAATATTCTCCATGGAAATGAGATGTGCTCATGCTTATACAACTGCATATCAATTATCAGTGACCTACCACTAACGGTTTCCCTTAAACTGACCTAGTGAACTAATACATGAAAACTAAGCAAAAGTTTCAAAGTCAATAGACCATGACTGAGAGGGTGGACCAAATATTCTCCATGGAAATGAGATGTGCCAATGCTTATACAACTGCATACCAAATATCATTGACCTACCACTAGTGGTTCCCCATAAACTGACCTAATCACAAACTAATACATGTAAACTAAGCAAAGTTTCAAAGTCAATAGACCTTGACTGAGGGGGCGGAGCCAAATAATCTCCATGGTAATGAGATGTGCCAATGCTAACACAACTGCATACCAAATATCATTGACCTACCACTAGTGGTTCACCATGAACTAGACCTAATCACAAACTTATACATTGTAGACGCCGACGCCGGAAACAGCATACCTATGTCTCGCTTTTTGACTCCGTCAAGGCGAGACAAAAATCCGAAAGGGACCAAGTCAGGAGCCTGTAGTTCAGTGGTTGTCGTTGGTTCATATCTGTCATATTTGTTTTTCGTAAACTGTTTTGTTATAAATTAGGCCGTTAGTTGAATTGTTTCATATTTTTCATGTCGGGGCCTTTTATAGCCGACCATACGAAATAGGTTTTTCTCATTGTTGAAGGCCGTACGGTTGCCTATAATTGCTTACATCCACTTCTTTTGAACGTTGGTGGATAGTTGTCTCATCGGCAATCATACCACATCTCCTTATTTTTCTACTGGGGCCTCGGTGGCCGAGTGGTCTAAGTAGTTACTACTGTAATCACTAGCCAGTCAACACTGAGGTTGTGAGTTCGAACCCCGCTCGTGCGGGTGCACTCGACTCCAATCTTAATTGACTAGGATTGTCAGTTTTCCTATCGAAGGTCGGTGGTTTTCTCCGAGCACTCCGGCTTCCTCCACCAATAAAAACTGACCGCCACGAAATAGCCCAAAAGCGGTGCTTAAAAGTGGCGTTAAAACACCAAAAATCAAAAAAATCAAATATTTTTCTACTAGTTAAGTTTAATAAAAAAAAAAGCCCTGGTTTGGACAAAAGTAAAACAAATAATACGATTATTAAAACATCCATATGCAAGTTTAATGTTCAAACAGTTCTGACTGTGACACAAAGATGCCTTGGACAGCTCGTTCATCATGTAAAAAGAGTGCCATAGGTCAAATAAGTGTATGACATGTAGTATGATTTAAAATGTAGAAATAACAAACAAAATAAATCATTCGTGAGATTATCTCTAAATGATTATGTATCGATTGGTCAACATGTTCTACCTCAATGAATTAAATATTATTACTATTACTTAGTTATTTACCTGTCAGTAAATTGTAGTTGTTTTATCATCGTCCACATCTTGAATACCTTCTCTGTAATTGTCCATTTCCTCCATATTCACACCAAAAAGTATGGTCAATATGAACTTACTCAAGTGTGTTAATCTCCTATATTGGTCACTTGTGAAATGGATATAATTTGTGTTGAAAGGTCAATACACGTCGTATCATTGACCATCGTATAAATCAATTTCACATATGTTAACTGGTTAATGCATAGCCTATAGCCGGAAGATAGACAGTTTCAGAATCGCTGGTCCACAAGGGACATGTTCACTTCAACATTGTGATTATGGAAACAAAATAGCAAACAACAAAATGATTGTGTAATAAATACTATTGACAATATATAATACGAATTAAATCGTTTGCATTTTATATTAATTTACACAAGTCAATACATATTTATAGGACATTCCTCGTTCATATGAAAGTGTTTTACAAGGTATAAGTAGTGGAATTGACAGGTACATGTTCTTGTTCAGGTTATTTTCTTTGATGATTAGTGTAAATGTCATAGACATCTTGATAAAATGATCAGATTCGCTCCGCCCCTCCCCCTTATCATTTAGTAATTAAGGAGGGTATCACCATTAATTAATCAGAATAAGAAATATTTAAGTTAGTAACATAACTAAATAATTTACTAAATACAATATACAAATCAGCATACATTCAATTAATGAATGAACGAACGAACGAACGAACGAACGAACGAACGAACGAACGAACGAACGAACGAATGAATGAATGAATGAATGAATGAATGAATGAAGACGATAAAGATCCACAAAGATAGAATCGTCTCTCATGTTCTTGTTAGAAAATTTCATAGGCGAACCGCGGGTGTCCGCAAAAAAAAAAAAGGAAATTTTTCTACACTGATAAGGCGGGATGAAAATTTCAAAGGCGACCTCGGGTGCCCGCAGAAAAAATGTCTTCCCTGCTAAGACGGTATTTGAACCGCAAATCATTTTGACTAACGAGAAAACAACCCGAGCAACACAATAAAACAAAAACAAAAGGCGGTATGTTAATTTTAATATTCTAAGTGACAACAGAAATAATATACTTTAATTCATCGAATTATATCTACTGATCTTTACTCAAGATGTTGTTCAAAAGACCGAAGTCGAAAACATTTCAAGTTATGTTTGTCCCTCATATTAAAATTTCAAAATTTTACCCTTTGTCCTAAAAAAATAAACTTTAAAAATGGTGAAACGAGAAAATTCGGAAGGAAAAAATAAAACGAAAATGAAAATAACACATTATAAATGTTATCCGCTCGAAGCGCTTTTCAGGGTGATAAGATGGAAATAACATGATAATACAACGTTCATATGAGCTTTTGCCATAGCTTAATGGAACCATTGGGTCATATGGGTAGTGAAAAAATGTTACCAAGCCTATCAAGCAGTTAGACCCATTCGGAGGTGGCGTCCGGTTGGCTGTACGGGATGTTTAAAACCATACATGACCGGATCCAGTTTGAATTGAATATTCCGTGTTGGGAGATCCTCTCCGGTTTTTGGAAGTTTAAAAACTTTTGCAACAACTCTTTAATGGGTGTGTAAATTCTTCCCCTATATTCCATCGTTTTCCTACAGGGGTACGTCTAAACACTGCTCAGGACCTCCTGAGTGCACTCAGGACATAAAAAGTGCACTTAGGACTCTTTATAGTCATCGTATATGCACACAGGATGCATGTATAGATTCGTTGCATGCTGTTTCTTTTAGTGGTAAATTTTGGTAGATTTTGAAAACGAACTTAAATAGATATTTACTTTTTTTATAAAATAATAAGGGCACGTGTCACTGATTACACAACTACTGAGCCGTGAATTATCCAATCAACAAAATTGATTTGCATATCCTTATTGCTTATGGATACCATGTTATTAGAAGTGTTTTAATAAAATTGAATTATACGATGTTTCGGAATCTTCCGGTTGCAGGCATGGCAACACGCATAATTTTGGAGCTCCCGAAAAAGTGAGTTTTCAGTAATATATCGCTTGTTTTAATTGTTGAAAAGTTTTCCAGAATTAAATAAGGACCTACTTTTACCTGAACGATCACTAAAATAGTTAAATTATGGCTAATTCGTTACTTTAATAGAGATAACGTTAGTCGCTAAAAAGACTCCGGTAACATAATAAGGTCGCTACGTCGTCATTGAGGAATACGTTAATTACCATTGCAGTGGCGGATCCAGAGGGGTTCGGGGTTGGAACCCGCCCTTTTATTTTGACGATCAATGCATTTGAATAAGGACATGTAGTTGGAACCCCCTTTATCCTGGGTTAGGAACCCCCTTTATAAATTGCTGGATCCGCCCTGCATTGTTAAACCTCCACAAATGTACAACATGGCTCTAAACAAAAATCTCTGATAGAAGAAAGCAAGAAAGCAATGGAACAATCTGACAGTGCTTCAAATATGAATAAAATCTTGATAATCCTGGAAAGAATAGATGAGCGGCAACAGAAATTGGAGGATAAGCTCGCTAAGATTTAGCTCAATAATGAAAAGGTAGAGTCTGATGAAAAGGGGTCTTGATCAGGACAGAAAACTGACAATAAACGGAGACAAATTCATTTTCAGATGTTATTTTTCAGATTGAAATTCGTTTAAGACTTGTTATAGACAAAAACGATTTTAATGAGAAATAAAATCTTACTATATGAGATTTTATTAAATGAAAGTCGTTTTTTGATAGGTATGGCAACAAATACGTGTACAAATAAGAACGGGTCGATACAAAACCAAATCTTGCTTCATGAAAATTAAGGGGAAATGTTGCTGACAAATTCCTTCTTCAGATTTTATTTCTCTTTCAAACTCGTTTGAGGACAAGAACGAGTTTAAATGGGGGAATAAATCTTACTAAATGAAATACACTTTCAATAGTCAAAACGTGTTTAAATGAATCAAAATAACATGAAATTAGAACAAACATTCACATATGTATATAAACATTTTTCGGTTAATTGTTATTTTTAAATGTATGATGCTTTATCCGTTCTTCTATATATATATTTTCTTAATTTAAAACAAAATCAGTGTTGATACATAAAGCAACCTTACATTGTATGAATGTTAATATTGCTTATGTTTTTTCCCGAACAATCAAAATTAAAACCCAATGGCACGACAAGGAAATTGAAATATGAAAATATTCTAACGCTATATATTTTAGTTAGTAAAAAGGTTGGTCGTGGTTGAAAGCTTCAAAGTAATGATGTTTCTCTGAATTGTTTGATTATAGAACAATACAATGAAAGTCTTTTGTACTATGAAAAATACAAAAAGTATTTTTTTTTGCATATGGGTTGAAATTCTTATTGAACGAACATTTAAACAAAATACGAAAATCTATAAAATAGAAATAATTACGATATATTTTTTAAATCTATATTAAGTCAAATACCTTTGCTCAATCTCTGGAAACAGTCCTCGAAGTTGAAAAGGGGTTTTGATCCCAAAGGACGCCACATTTTGCAATGAATTAGATCTATATTTTTTAACGTTTTCAAATGAAATAAATTGAAAAGAACATTTCCCGACTATATGTAGATTTCTTAAATTTCTCAACTGGCTTCAATTATTACAAACAAAACGAAAAATTTATTCAATATTTTTGCTAAAACAATAAATCCTTATTATTTTTATTTTTCCAAGGAAACCCTTTTTTAGTTTGTTTGCCAAGATTACTTGTATGTGTTTATTTCTATCACTTATCACTCCTAATTATTAAAGATCACACGACCTAATCAACATGATAATTGGTATTCAATATAATCATCGGTCAAGCATGACATATCCCAGGAAAACGGCGCGTGCCGATAAAAACTTCAATAAGTTTTTAAATATTGAATTGATTTTATCTAGACAAAGATTATAAGATCATAAATTAAATTATCTATCGAATGCATACACTCAACGCTCACTAAAACATCTATTACATGTCCTGAGTGCACTCAGGAGGTCCTGTGCGGTTTTTAGACGTACCGCTCCTACAGTGACCTCTTTGTAATGTCCATTTTTATGCTTTGTTTAGTTTGTTCTCTTCCTGAACTAGAAATACTTCTCGAGTGTGTGCTTCTTCATGTTTTCTCTATTTTTTTTAATTGTTCTGTCCGTATTATTTGTCTGCCAAGTTATCCAACAATTTATTGATTTGCACAGTGGTTGTCTAAATGTTTGTATTGTTTAAATGTTTCACACTGTAACATATGACTAGAAAAGAGCTATAGCAGTTGATACAAAAAAGCCACGACCACTGGATAGACGTGAGGAGTAACGACGGAATATAGAAAGGAAAGAGAGTTCAAAGCGAAAAGAGTTGAGGGCCAAAAACAAACACAAAAAAAAGTCCGCTATATGTCCTAAATTCGGAATATCCTCGGTGTTTGTCTTCAGTTATACCTGAATTTGTTTGCACTGGAGGGAATCTGTTGTTATGGTAGATCTTTGTCAAGATATTTTTAATTTCAATTTGCTTCTGTCTAGATACAGTGCTTCGCACATTGTACAGACTTGCTAATAATTGTTGAAGACAATTGATTGACCTCTAAATGTCTATTGGGTTCATTGTGTCGTTTGGTTTCTGTTTCATTGATGTTTAATTTACTACTCATCTTGTTGTTTTCAACAGTTCTAGCTATATAGGGCGAAATGAAAATAAACTACTAAGATTCGTTAGTTTAAAATGTACTTTAATTACACCGGTATTGCAGAGAGAGAGAGAGAGAGAAAGAGATGTTACATAAATTATTCAATTCAGTTTATTTTTCTTGATGTCGACAGTATCATAATATATCTAATTAAATTTCATATTGATATCAATATCTCAATAAAAGTTCAAAATTTAAACAAAGACATACTAGTATGCATTTAACAAATTCAAAGTATAAGTTATGATGCACGTCTGCTAATGAAAATTGGAATTCAATAACTAATTTAAATTTGAGAGAGAGAGAGATATTTTTACAATGCACATAAGTTAGGATGCACTTCTGTGAATGGAAATTGGAATTCAATAACTACTTTAAATTTGAGAGAGAGAGAGAGAGAGAGAGAGAGAGAGAGAGAGAGAGAGAGAGAGAGAGAGAGAGAATCTTCTTTAAACAGAATTTTGTGTCCTATCTGATATTGAAAAATATATATTTAATATATTAGTCCCATACTGTGATATAGATAAAGATGCACCTTTAACACTAAAAAACCCAATATTGAAATAAAACTACAGCTCCTGTATTCAATCATATGTCGTCGTTTTGTTTTTTGGCTCATCCAAATTTAGACCACTAGTCCCAGTAGCTTTAGGTATATCTTTCTTGCAGTAGTACATTTTTGTATTCCCCGTTCCACCAGTTTCATGACATATAGTGTCACCAGGACATTTGCATACCTGCATAGATAAGTTTGGGTGTGAGATCTTACTTAGTTATACGTTTTTTTTAAACTGCATTGGTGACTTCTCGATGAAAAACTATATAAGGAATGTTGTTTTTTCTTCAAAATAATAATGAGGTATGTTGAAATAAATTTAATGACTGTCTTTTAAGTCCACAATTGTTTACGTTTGGAAGACTTACCAATTGATTGAACATAAGAAGGTGAGTATTTTGTCTATAGAGAGTCTATATGCCATTTTGTTTTTCTTTGTTAAAATAGTTATTTGTTTTTATAGTGATTAAGATTGTATTACAATGTTGACTGCTGTACCCCAATTTTTGACATCTTTACCTATTATGTCTGTTTGTTTTGCTTACATTGTTGTCAATATGAATGGAATTCTATGCGAGTGTCATACACGTGAGAGGTTTAGCTAGCTATAAACCAGATTTAATCCACCATTTTCTACATTGGGAAATGCCTGTACCAAGTCAGGAATATGACAGTTGTTTTCCATTCGTTTGATGTGTTTGAGCTTTTGATTTTACCATTTTATAAGGGACTTTCCGTTTTGAATTTCCCTTGGAGTTCGGTATTTTGTTATTTTACTTTATACTTATTACTATTCACGTTCAATTTACACTAGAAGACGAGTATACTATTCATATAGAATATAATTAAGATTTAAGTTGAATATACTGTTTATGTAAAATATGTATCAGAAGATGAGTATATTATTCATATAAAATCTAAGGAGCTACCATTTGATTTTTATGGGGGCTAGGATGAAATTTGAAAAAATAGGCAGGACAGGAGTTTTGAGTAAAAAAGGCAGGATGAGCAACTTGGTAAAAAAAGGCAGGATGACAATTTGTGTAAAAATTCAGGATAAACTAGTAAAAAAAAAGGCAGGACCGAATAGAGTAACAAATAAAAGGCAGGACAGAGATTACAACTAAAAAAAAGCAGGACAAAATTTTCATCCTAGCCCCCATAAAAATCAAATGGTAGCTCCTAAATACAGTTGTATTTCTCACCAATTGATTAAACATAAGCCTTTCTGTCAACACGCAAAGCGCGTGTTACATAATCAGAAAAGATAAATGTGATACCAGAGGCATCTCCGTTTAATGACCGTTTCATGAGGGTCTGGATGGGGGGTCCTTCAATTTTGTATTCTTTAATGATTTAGGATATTTTTCTCTATTTTTTGCCCATTATTCTCTGTTCTTTCTATTTTAGCGCTCCATTATTCTCTATTCTTTAATTGTTTGACCGATTTTTCTCTATTCTTTATTTTTTTGGCCTTTATACTGCCCTTTTTACCCTTTTGATTCTCTATTCTGTAAACCCCATCCAGACCCTTTTTTATATATTGAAATAACAAATGACTCTCTTATTATCATATTTTTTCTGTTTTAATTCATTTCTCATTTTTAGAAATGATGTTCCAAATACAGTTTTCGGGGCCTTACTATGCGGTATGAGTTTTGCTCATTGTTAAAGGCCATACGGTGACCTATAGTTGTTTAAAACTTCTATGTCATTTGGTCTCTTGTTGAGAGTTGTTTCATTAAAAATCATATCACATCTTCTTATATTTATATTAAAGGTTTGAATCACGTATCTTTAAAAAAAAACGATTTTATAAAGAAAGAAAAATTGTAGAAAATTTCACCAAAATGTTGAAAATTCAACAAACTTAGAGAAAGGAAGGGAGTGTAGAGATGAGTTGATACTTCTTGTTTCTTTTACAAATATTATGCAAGGAAACACCACAATCTAATAGATTTCTTGATAGTGATAGAGTATTACAAGAATTATATTATTATTTTTTTGTGTTGATAATTTTTGATATTTTAGGATTTTATTTCGAACTCTTACATTTTCAAAAATTTTTTGGGGATTAGTAACACTATTTCTTTCACAATAATTAAATATCGTTTTTGTTAAAAGTTGTTTTTAGTCTAGTACATTTTTTTTATATTTTCCGACAATGAACGTATATTGTATTTTCATATGCAAACACATACTTGCATCCTTCTAAAAAACTAATCTGCATGGAACAATTTCTTAAATATTTGATTTATTCGAATTTTACTACACTAATGTGCGGCTTGTTTAAAAAGAGAAGAAAGATCGACACTTATCTGCTCACAGAGTACTCAGACATTTCTTAAAGGGATTTGAAAGCAAGTCTAGTACACCCCTCCCCGAATAAAAACGCACACAAAAAACCCATAAAAAAACCAAAACAAAAACTAAAAGAAAAATTAAATCAAAGAATTTATAAAAAACAAACAAACAAAAAATACACAACCCCCACAAAAATTGAATGGTCGTTGCCTTATATATATTTGTATATCATACTGCTCGTTCTTTTTCATTGCTGCTGTCTGGTGTGTCTAACATGTTTTCGGGGTCTTCACATCTGTTGGTATGGTGTAATGACTCATCGATCTTATCTGCTATCACACACTGAAATAAAAACCAACATGAGTTATGATTTTCAGCTTCTAGCATTATATTGTAGATTGTTTACAAGGATTATGGGGAGTTTTTTTTAATTTTAACTCGTTATAACGACTTAGCTTACTCGTTATAACGTTTAAAACATTTTTTTTTTCATCTGTTTAAACTTTATATATATTGTGTTATTTATTGATATTTTATTTGTATCACTATCTCTCCTAACGGAGGCTAAATAAAATTATATAAAATAAAAAAAAAAAAAAAAAAAAAACAATTCTTCATGACACGTACCGGCTTCCGTAATTTTGGCTGTCGTTCTTCCATCTTTTATCATTTTTAAACGAAAAGAACGCTAATACATGTAGTAGAATGGTCTATTGTTTCTCAACAAATTTTAAAAATGGAAAAAAAAGTAAAAACATGAATAAATATGAACTGCTCAGGTTCTTTTGAATGATGGAGCATCAAGTTAACATTAATGATTAAACGTTTGCTTTTGATAATGTATGTCTGTACAAAACTAAATAGAAGGCTATTTTGCTTGTCGGAGAGTACCGTTGAGCTAAAAAGAGCAAGATATTTGTGTCAATTTGGACGGGAAGGATTGAAAGGAAAGCATGCAATAAATTCATGTTTTAAATTGGGGGCATATTGGACAAGATAACAGGAAGTGAGAATTATGATTTTAAAATTGTTTAGCAAATAGATATAAGAAGATGTGGTACGAGAGCCAATGAGACAACTCTCCATCCAAGTCAAATTTTATAAAAGTAAACCATTATAGGTCAAAGTACGGTCTTCAACACGGAGCCTGGCTCACACCGAACAGTAAGCTATAAAGGACAACAAAAAATTACTATTGTAAAACTATTCAAACGGGAAAACCAACGGTCTAATCTATATAAAATACAAGAAACGAGAAACACTTATGAACCACATCAACAAACGACAACTACTGAACATCAGATTCCTGACTTAGGACAGGTGCAAACAAATGCAGCGGGTTTAAACGTTTTAATGGTACCAAACCTTCACCCTTTTTCTAAAACAATATTGTAACATCACAACATAGAAAAACACACTATAAAATATCAACTAAAATAGCTTAACTCAATCAAAGGACATATTAACACCAGTGAACATACATTGAACAAATAAATTTGACCTATGATACAATGTAAATACAAAATAAATAAACTAAATGAAGAATAATAAAAGTAACATGTTATATCGGTATGAAATGTTAAACAATTTAAGAAAAACAATATGCTCGAACAAAATATCAGCCATTTGCAATAACTTTAAACACAGGTAAATGAAAATAATTTTGTTGTTAGGTATACGTGTACAGTTCAATAGAGAATGGAAATATTTTACAAAATAAATAATTTTTGATGTTCATAGTACGAAGTGAAAATTTATAGTAGTACCAAACACTTATCAAAGCTGGTATATAGACCAGATATAACCCTGAATAACATTAAATAACAAAAAAGCATTACAATTAGTATCAACAGGTCAAATAAACAAGAAAGTACGATTTGAGAGTACTCGCAGTTACTGACAGTTAGTTAAAAGCCAAAACAATTAATAATAAAAAATCATGCATCAGAGACTAAAATCAACTAAAACACATCCCAGGGATTTAGTATTTTAACGTCATGGAAAGTCAAAGAAGAGATGACTTATGCAATGCCAAAAATGAATGTATCGACAGACAGTAGGATAGTTAGGAGTTTAACCTCTTTATAGATGAAAATGAACGTGGGTGTGTCTTTATACATCCCGTTTGAACAGAATACAAATTTAGTTATGTTTTAATTTGCTGATGACAAAATCGATATTAGTGCCAATGTAAACTATATCCAAAGATCTAATTACAACATTGGTTAGATAACCTTTACTAATAAGTTTATTTAAAGGTTCGATGAGTTTACACGGATCACATAGTGATTTCCGCGCTTTAAGTACAATATTACCGTAAAATTTAGGATATGAAATACCGTTTTTAATCAGTTTTCTACAGGTACTGCCAAATTTACTAATCAAATCTTTGTATCTATGAAAGAACTTAGCAAAAGTTTTACGTAATTTATGGTAACGAAATCCCTGACTTAATAATTTAACAAGTGGTAGCAGCATATTTAACAAAGTGTTGTTGATTGGTTTTTTTTGGGGGGATTAAAGTTGGTCGCAAATATTTCATGCACATTCAGGAAGAGAACAAATTAGAATTTTTAAAAACTTGCAAAATTGGACAACAGGGATGAACGATGAGAAATTAAGAATGCAACTGGAAAAAGGATGGTCTGAGAAAACATGATTTATGTATTAGTTGTTGATGGCTTTGATCTAGCTTTTAGATCGGTATATGTTGTGTCTTTTGTCTGTATGTTAGTTGTTTTTGTGCTTCGTGCAGATCTGGTGAGTCGAGCTAGTTTACAGCTAGTTTTATAGTGTATCCTTATGTACTGTTACATCATTGTTCTAGGTTAGGGAGAGAGGCTGAGCGCCGGCTTACAAACATGCTTAACCCCGCCGTGCGCATTCTTTATGTGCCTGTTCCAAGTAAGCAGCCTGTAGTTCAGTAGTTGTCGTTAGTTGCTGTCTATTATTTTAGTTTTTCGTGTATTGTTTTGTCATTATTCAGGCCGTTGGTTCTTTTGTTTGAATTGTTTCATTTTTCTTTTGTCCGGACATTTCATAGCTAATCATACGGTACGGGTTTTGCCCAAAGGCATACATACTTACTTAAATACAAGGTATTTGGACTCTGTTGGATGGATATCGCATTGGCAATCAGACCACATCTTCTTATTTTGTATAGTTATTGTAATGATATATTTGAAAGGGACAATTTTGCTATGAACATGCTACCTACAGAAAGTTGTTGCAAGGGTTTTGTAACATGTAGAAGGCGTGGCATTCTACCGACACGAGGCATCAGTTATGTATAACGTCCTCGTTCTGACCGAACGAGGTTGGGTAAATATGAATCCGCTACAGCCAAACAGACACCTCTCTTTAAAATGAGGGTTACTTCCGGATTGGAGAACTCTAGGTGAACGTATTTCTATACCCTAATCAAAGCTTGAAAATGTAATGTGGACGACTTCAATGTGTTTACCAACGTCACGTGGATGGTGAATGGCTGTAGAAGTTAATTACAAACAAATGTTAGAAATGCTGATGAAAAATTATTTCTTATCTTGGAAAAACGGCGTAAATTTCAATAATGATGGGAGACCTGAGACTTCTATGTGTTAAAGTAGTCTCAACAGAGACGTACAACTTTTAGACGAACCATAAACATTTTGTGGACTTTCAAGTAAAATTGATTCAAATCGACGGTTTGATTCTTGGGATGTGGTACTTTTTTTTCTTGAGGACAGCTACACTAAAACAGTTCGAATCCTCCCAATGTGTCCATTATTAATTATATGATGGCTCAACAATTCAGTAAGATATATACGAATTGATCAATTTAACAGATTGCATATGAGGTATATGAATTCTTGATAATTCAAGGTAAAAAAGTAAATCACATTCCCTTATTTTATATAGAATTGAAACAGATGTATTATTATTTGTATTAGTTCGACCAACTGTAAGATTTTATCTGACATTTAATGAAAAATTACAGCGTGTGCCGCATGCGGACATGCCATGGGGTTTGCTCATTGTACAAGGCCGTCCAGTGACCTATAGTTCTTTAATACTTCTATGTAATTTGGTCTCTGGTGGAGACATTTGCAATCATACCACATCTTCTTATTTCTTATGTGAAAAAGCAATGCGCAATCCAACATATTCCAATTTGTGTAAACACGTTAAGTTTTCAATACGATTTAACTTTTAAGGACACTTGCTACAGATATTATAACAGATGGTTTTGTGCTAATAAGATATTCACCATAAAATGTACTTAAAACATTAAAGTTATAGAAAAAAAAACCCGTGCAATACCGACGTAACATTTTTTTAAGGGGACAGGGAAGGTAAAATCGTTTTGCAAAAATACAAGGTCTTTTTTTATGAAAGAAAATTGGGATCTGCAATGAATGAGCGAAGGTAAGACTGCATCTATTTGAAGGGTTGGACAGGAAGGTCCCTTACTCCCACTTCACTCCCCCAGACGAAAATCGGTTCAAAACAATTTCCCAAATATACCTATTTATACTCCTCTTCTTTTGGTTCCCCTCCCCCGACTCCCGCTTCCCGTCCCGTCATTTCCATATTCCCTTACCACTGTCCACCCCTCCTTTTTCAAATTTCGTTTAAGCTGAGTAAACCTTGTAAGAAAATCTTTTAGAAAGAACCAACTAAGAAATGAAGTTCTCATTCATTTCCTTTGCCCCTCATCGTCTCTTTAAACAATGGATCAGTTTGTCATACAAGCACCAGTTCAAAAAATATTGTTTCAGAATCGAAGATGGTTTATGAAAACTGTCAATATCCTTAACATTTATTTATAGAAGAACACTCATCTAGTATCGTGGCAAGAAGTTGCTTCATTATTTTTTTTATAATGAATTTATTTTTATTTGCAAATGAAGCACATGTGAACATAATAGTAAGTTAGACACATTTTAATAAATTTAAGAAAGTAATATTAGGTAAACACAGCTAAAATAATTTGATACATTGCAGAATATGATTGCAAGACACAGGTTGCTTGGATAGAGAGTACATATTTTTAATTTAAACAACATATGGTGTCTGTTGTTTATCTTTGATATTATGACAATAAAGGAGTCCAGCAGTTCCAGCAGTTCTCCGCCCTACCGATTCTTTTATTTCTCATAATATATATATTTTTCTATTAATAAGTTTTCTTTTAAATAATTTTTAGGGCAATCATATTGGTTTGTTCAAATGATAATTTGCTTCTATAAATATAGGAATTATTAAGTTTCTTATGTCATTTTATTGGTTTCCGTTAGAATACCAAATAAAATACAAATCTATATTAATTTTAAAGTTAATTCTATCTCTATTTGTTCAAATATCCAGGAGTTAAGGTCTTCCCATAATTTGGTATATACGGACAAGTCCAGAATATATGTTCTATTGTTTCGACCCCTCCACCGACCAAAAACTGCACTTTCACTTTCATTTTGAAGAGAAGTTTATTCGTGCCTAAAATTCGTGCCTGAAACCACTGCAGTTTTGAATTCTTGGTAAAGTAAAAGGGCAATACATGGATATTTTTCCAATTGTAGTTTGTATTGAGAATTAAGAACCATTTTTGTTTGTTTTTACTATTCAAAATATTAAACATATCTTTTGAACCTTTCGGGGATTTAAAAGAATATTTTTATAAGTGAAGGCAAAACTGGACCATTTTCTCTAACTAAATCATTGGGACATATATTATATTCTTTTAAATACTTTTTTATTTCAGAAATTAAGTTTTGATATTGTATACAAAGTTTTCAAAAGTCATGAAATTTCCACATTCATCTAACAAGTCATTTATCAGCCAAACCCTTTTCTTTTTGTCCAATTTTATTAATATAAAACTGATTACCAATCTTAATAACAAACCTTTCTAAAATTGTACGTTTATAAATTTTAAAATCGTAAAGAAACTAAGGATTCAACTTCCTCAGGCAAAGTTGACCTTGCATGAATTTGGCATTTTTTAAGGTACTTTTTGGTTATATAGCTCTTCAACTGTTTCGGTTCTTATACATCCTCGGCTTTGAGCGATCCTGATGAAGGTGAATCCAGAAAAGTGCTTCGGACGCATGAAATTAATAACGTGTTGTTTTCAATTTTTATTTCATCATTCTTCCATATATTGCATTTGGTAATTTGAGCATCAAATACTTTTCTCTAAAATGGATTTTTCAGCTTTTTAAAAGGGCCAAGAAATTGCATTTACAAAAAAATTTCTGAAAAAAGGAATAATTTCACAAGTATTAATTTTTTTCTATTAATTCTTCAGGTTAGTTTTAAACCTGCAAAGGGGGGGGGTCGGAGGGTTGGAAGTCCGTTTTTTTTACGATCGATGCTTTTGAATGGGGACATGGTTGGAAACCCCCTTTTAACAATTGCTGTATCGACCCTGCATGTATAACAGGATATGTTTATCCTATCGACGCACACCGTCTCGCTCCTTTTTGGAATTCATGCGATTTCCTCAGTTTTTGCTTTTTACCTTGATTTATATCCAATGAGTTATGAAAATTGAACATCGGTAGACTACTGTTGCTTCTTATTTACTTAAAAGATGTGCACTTAATATTTTAGGGTTAAATGTTTATTGTAATAGGGAGGGATGAGATCTCACAAAATATGTTTAACCCGCCGCATTTTTCGCCTTGTTTTTCGTGTATTGTTTTGTCATTATTCAGGCCGTTGGTTCTTTTGTTTGAATTGTTTCATTTTTCTTTGTCCGGACATTTCATAGCTAATCATACGGTACGGATTTTGCCCAAAGGCATACATACTTACTTAAATACAAGGTATTTAGATTCTGTTGGATAGATATCGCACTGGCAATCAGACCACATCTTCTTATTTTGCATAGTTATTGTAATGATATATTTGAAAGGGACATTTTGCTTTGAACATTGCTACCTACAGAGAGTTGTTGCAAGGGTTTTGTAACACGTAGAAGGCGTGGCATTCCACCGACACGAGGCATCAGTTATGTATAACGTCCTCGTTCTGACAGAACGAGGTTGGGTAAATATGAATCCGCTACCGCCAAACGGACACCTCTCTTTAAAATGAGGGTTACTTCCGGATAGGAGAACTCTAGGTGAACATATTTCTATACCCCAATCAAAGCTTGAAAATGTAATGTGGACAACTTCAATGTGTTTACCAACGTCACGTGGATGGTGAATGGCTGAAGAAGTTAATTACAAACAAATGTTAGAAATGCTGATGAAAAATTATTTCTTATCTTGGAAAAACGGCGTTAATTTCAATAATGAGAGACCTGAGACTACTATTGTTAAAGTAGCCTCAGGAGAGACGTACAACTTTTAGACGAACCATAAACATTTTGTGGACTTTAAAGTAAAATTGATTTAAATTGACGGTTTGATTCTTGGGATGTGGTACTTTTTTCTCTTGAGGTCAGCTACACTAGAATAGTTCGTATCCTCCCAATGTGTCCATTATTAATTATATGATGGCTCAACAATTCAGTAATAGATACGAATTGATCAATTTAACAGATTGCATATGAGGTACTAGTATATGAATTCTTGATAATTCAAGGTAAAAAAGTAAATTACATGCCCTTATTTTATATAGATTTGAAACAGATGTCAATTTTCTTCATATTTGTATTAGTTCGACCAACTGTAAGATTTTATCTGACATTTAATTAAAATTACAGCGTGTGCAGCATGCGGACATGACATGGGGTTTGCTCATTGTACAAGGCCGTCCAGTGACCTATTGTTCTTTAATACTTCTATGTAATTTGGTCTCTGGTGGAGACATTGGCAATCATACCACATCTTGTTATTTCTTATTTGAAATAGCAATGCGCAATCCAACATATTCTAATTTGTGTAAACACGTTAAGTTTTCAATACGATTTAACTTTTAAGGACACTTGCTACAGATATTATAACAGATGGTTTTGTGCTAATAAGATATTCACCATAAAATGTACTTAAAACATTAAAGTTATAGAAAAAAACCCGTGCAATACCGACGTAACATTCGTTTAAGGGGACAGGGAAGGAAAAATCGTTTTGCAAAAATACAAGGTCTTTTTATGAAAGAAAATTGGGATCTGCAATGAATGAGCGAAGGTAAGACTACATCTATTTAAAGGGTTGGACAGGAAGGTCCCTTACTCCCACCTCCTTCCCCCAGACGAAAATCGGTTCAAAACAATTTCCCAAAATACCTATTTATACTCCTCTTCTTTTGGTTCCCCTCCCCTGACTCCCGCTTCCCGTCCCGTCATTTCCATATTCCCTTACCACTGTCCACCTCTCCTTTTTCAAATTTCTTTTAAGCTGAGTAAACCTTGTAAGAAAATCTTTTAGAAAGAACCAACTAAGAAATGAAGTTCTCATTCATTTCCTTTGCCCCTCATCGTCTCTTTAAACAATGGATCAGTTTGTCATACAAGCACCAGTTCAAAAAATATTGTTTCAGAATCGAAGATGGTTTATGAAAACTGTCAATATCCTTAACATTTATTTATAGAAGAACACTCATCTAGTATCGTGGCAAGAAGTTGCTTCATTATTTTTTTTATAATGAATTTATTTTTATTTGCACATGAAGCACATGTGAACATAATAGTAAGTTAGACACATTTTAATACATTTAAGAAAGTAATAAGTAAACACAGCTAAAATAATTTGATACATTGCAGAATATGATTGCAAGACACAGGTTGCTTGGATAGAGAGTGCATATTTTTAATTTAAACAACATATGGTGTCTGTTGTTTATCTTTGATGTTATGACAATAAAGGAGTCCAGCAGTTCCAGCAGTTCTCCGCCCTACCGATTCTTTTATTTTTCATAATATATATATTTTTCTATTAATAAGTTTTCTTTTAAATAATTTTTTAGCGCAATCATATTGGTTTGTTCAAATGATAATTTGCTTCTATAAATATAGGAATTATTAAGTTTCTTATGTCATTTTATTGGTTTCCGTTAGAATACCAAATAAAAACAAATCTTTATTAATCTTAAAGTTAATTCTATTTCTATTTGTTCAAATATCCAGGCGTTAAGGTCTTCCAATAATTTGGTGTATACGGACAAGTCCAGAATATATGTTCTATTGTTTCGACCCCTCCACACCAAAAACTGCACTTTCACTTTCATTTTGAAGAGAAGTTCATTCGTGCCTAAAATTCGATATATTATTCTGTACTGAAACCACTGCAGTTTTGAATTCTTGGTAAAGTAATAGGGCAATACATGGATAGTTTTCCAATTGTACTTTGTATTGAGAATTAAGAACCATTTTTGTTTGTTTTCACTATTCAAAATATTAAACATATCTTTTGAACCTTTCAGGGATTTAAAAGAATATTTTTATAACTGAAGGCAAAACTGGACCATTTTCTCTCACTTAATCATTGGGACATATATTATATTCTTTTAAATACTTTTTTATTTCAGAAGTTAAGCCTTGATATGTAAGGAAACTAGTTTTGATATTGTATACATTTTTAAAGTTTTCAAAAGTCATGAAATTTCCACATTTATCTAACAAGTCATTAATCAGCCAAACCCTTTTCTTTTTTGTCCAATTTTATTAATATAAAACTGATTGATTACCAATCTTAATAACAAACCTTTCTAAAATTGTACGTTTATAAATTTTAAAATCGTAAAGAAACTAAGGATTCAACTTCCTCAGGCAAAATTTAACCTTGCATGAATTTGGCATTTTTTTAGGTACTTTTTGGTTATATAGCTCTTCAACTTCTTCGATTCTTATACATCCTCGGCTTTGAGCGATCCTGATGAAGGTGAATCCAGAAAAGTGCTTCAGACGCATGAAACTAATAACGTGTTGTTTTCAATTTTTATTTCACCATTCTTCCATATATTACATGTGGTAATTTGAGCATCAAATACTTTTCTCCAAAATGGATTTTTCAGCTTTTCATAAGGGCCAAGAAATTGCATTTACAAAAAAATATCTGAAAAAAGGAATAATAATTTCACAAGTATTAATTTTTTTCTATTAATTCTTCAGGTTAGTTTTAAACCTTTTATGCAGTTTTTTAATGGTTATCATTTTTAGACCTCCTGCACCACTTTTTTTGATATGTTTTGACCTACATACAACCCACGGCATCGCTTAGTATTAGCCAAAAGATGATGTTAAAAATTTCTTCAGTCCTTACTAACTTAGATGCAACTTATCCTTCGACAAGTTTACACAGCATCATTTCAGTTCATTCAATGCTCCACACCTGAAGAAATATCGTGTTTATGATGCATGCCAGTTGCGGATCAAAAAAGGGGGGGTCCGAGGGTTGGAAGCCCCTTTTTATGACGATCGATGCTTTTGAATGGGGACATATGACTGGAAACCCCCTTTTAAAAATAGCTGGATCCCCCCCCTGCATGTATAACAGGAGATGTTTATCCTATCGACGCACACCGTCTCGCTCCTTTTTGGAATTCATGCGATTTACTCAGTTTTTGCTTTTTACTTTGATTTATATCCAATGAGTTATGAAAATTGAACATCGTTAGACTACTGTTGCTTCTTATTTACGTAAAAGATGTGCACTTAATATTTTAGGGTTAAATGTTTATTGTAATAGGGGGAGGGATGAGATCTCACAAAATATGTTTAACCCCTCCGCATTTTTTCGCCTGTCCCAAGTTAGGAACCTCTGGCCTTTGTTAGTCTTGTATGTTTTTATGGTGGCCGGTTAAGGCCATTTCGCGTTTTCGCCTTTCATATTCTATAGGTCGAAAACGCGAAAACGCGAAATCGCGAAGTCGAAAACGCGAAAACGCGAAAAGGCGAAGTCGAAAACGCGAAAACGCGAAGTCGAAAACGCGAAAACGCGAAATCGCGAAGTCGAAAACGCGAAATCGATTTCGCGTTTTCGACTTCGCGTTTTCGCGTTTTCGACTTCGCCTTTTCGCGTTTTCGCGTTTTCGACTTCGCGATTTCGCCTTTTCGCGTTTTCGCGTTTTCGCGATTTCGCCTTTTCGCCTTTTCGCGTTTTTACGATATACATGTTATTATAACATAACATTTTAAATATAATTGGAGACAAGACTACAAAGTATAAGTCATTCAAATGATTGTCATATAAATTTCATATCTGTGACGTATTTTAAATATTTTCATACATTAGACAATTTCTTCACATTCTTTGTTGACAATTACTGAACAAATTTAAAACAGATGCATTTGTATAAAATGCCTTTGAACATACAATTTGCTGGAAGTTATAGTTTGGACATTTTAAAATAAATGAAATTAATGATTATTATCGCCATGGTTACTTAAAATACATAATCATTCATTTAATGCTCTTGTTGTGAATCTAAAATTTTTAATATTTAAATTAGCTTGTGTGAAAAAGTTTAAAATTTAAAACATTGTGGAGATAAGACTTTGTCAAATAAAACTTGGGACGGTTTCATGAAGCTATCTTAAGACCTGTTATAAGATACTAGAATATCTTATGACATGTCTTATGATCCTCGTAGGACTATCCAAGACCTCGCCTCAAAACTGTCGTAGGTTGATCTTAGCAAAGATATCCTAAACCTGTCGCATGTTCTTTTAATTTAAACAAAAAGTAACCTGGATTTATGGAAAATTCATGTAAATGTAGACTGTGTTTCCCATATATTACTAAACGCATTGATTAATATTTTAAATTTTCAAAGATGGAAATTTGTTCATCTACAGGAGACACCAAGGGACAAGGGATATACTCTTGAAGCGGTAGACAATAACAACAATCCTCCCCGTGTCAGAACCAGATTAACAAAACAAATAGAGAAACTGAATCTGGTCAACTAACAAATATATTTTTAAATGTCAAAAATATGATTTCAAGCAAATTGTATACTCAAAGGCATTTTATACAAATGCATCTGTTTTAAATTTGTTCAGTAATAATAATAATAATAATAATAATAATAATAATAATAATAATAATAATGATGATAATATCTTTATTTAAAGAGTAATTCATTTGGATTAAACCAATTTTAAATAAGGCTCTCTAAATACAATATCAACTACATGACTAAAACATAATTAATCTACTAATATACACATGTAAACAATAGATGTATATAAACAAAATATAATTACAACAACAAAAACCGCCTATAGTTTACATTGTGGCTTAACTTATAAATTTGACACTTTTAAAAGATAATGACTTTTTAGAGTATTTGAAACAAAGAATGTAAAGGAATTGTCTAATTTATGAAAATATTTAAAGTAAACCACAGATATGAAATTTATATGACAATCATTTGAATGACATACTTTGTAGTCTTGTCTCCAATTATATTTAAAATGTTATGTTACAATAACATGTATATCGTAAAACGCGAAAAGGCGAAAAGGCGAAATCGCGAAAACGCGAAAAGGCGAAAAGGCGAAAAGGCGAAAGGCGAAATCGCGAAATCGCGAAAACGCGAAATCGCGAAAACGCGAAAACGCGAAATCGCGAAAACGCGAAATCGCGAAAACGCGAAAACGCGAAAAGGCGAAAACGCGAAATCGCGAAAACGCGAAAACGCGAAATCGCGAAAACGCGAAAAGGCGAAATCGTTTTCGCCTTTTCGCGATTTCGCCTTTCGCCTTTTCGCGTTTTTACGATATACATGTTATTATAACATAACATTTTAAATATAATTGGAGACAAGACTACAAAGTATGTCATTCAAATGATTGTCATATAAATTTCATATCTGTGGTTTACTTTAATTATTTTCATAAATTAGACAATTCCTTTACATTCTTTGTTTCAAATACTCTAACAAGTCATTATCTTTTAAAAGTGTCAAATTTATAAGTTAAGCCACAATGTAAACTATAAGCGGTTTTTGTTGTTGTAATTATATTTTGTTTATATACATCTATTGTTTACATGTGTATATTAGTAGATTAATTATGTTTTAGTCATGTAGTTGATATTGTATTTAGAGAGCCTTATTTAAAATTGGTTTAATCCAAATGAATTACTCTTTAAATAAAGATATTATCATTATTATTATTATTATTATTATTATTATTATTATTATTATTATTATTATTATTATTACTGAACAAATTTAAAACAGATGCATTTGTATAAAATGCCTTTGAGTATACAATTTGCTTGAAATCATATTTTGACATTTTAAAATATATTTGTTAGTTGACCAGATTCAGTTTCTATTTGTTTTGTTAATCTGGTTCTGACACGGGAGGATTGTTGTTATTGTCTACCGCTTCAAGAGTATATCCATTGTCCCTTGGTGTCTCCTGTAGATGAACAAATTTCCATCTTTGAAAATTTGAAATATTAATCAATGCGTTTAGTAATATATGGGAAACACAGTCTACATTTACATAAATTTTCCATAAATCCAGGTTACTTTTTGTTTAAATTAAAAGAACATGCGACAGGTTTAGGATATCTTTGCTAAGATCAACCTACGACAGTTTTGAGGCGAGGTCTTGGATAGTCCTAAGAGGATCATAAGACATGTCATAAGATATTCTAGTATCTTATAACAGGTCTTAAGATAGCTTCGCGAAACCGTCCCAAGTTTTATTTGACAAAAGTCTTATCTCCACAATGTATTAAATTTTAAACTTTTTTCACACAAGCTAATTTAAATATTAAAAATTTTAGATTCACAACAAGAGCATTAAATGAATGATTATGTATTTTAAGTAACCATGGCGATAATAATCATTAATTTCATTTATTTTAAAATGTCCAAACTATAACTTCCAGCAAATTGTATGTTCAAAGGCATTTTATACAAATGCATCTGTTTTAAATTTGTTCAGTAATTGTCAACAAAGAATGTGAAGAAATTGTCTAATTTATGAAAATATTTAAAATACGTCACAGATATGAAATTTATATGACAATCATTTGAATGACTTATACTTTGTA
The DNA here is from genome assembly GCA_017311375.1 of Mytilus coruscus. Taxonomy (NCBI): domain Eukaryota; kingdom Metazoa; phylum Mollusca; class Bivalvia; order Mytilida; family Mytilidae; genus Mytilus; species Mytilus coruscus. The sequence goes on from CM029595.1 coordinate 89,926,355, forward strand.
GTCTTGTTCCAATTATATTTAAAATGTTATGTTATAATAACATGTATATCGTAAAACGCGAAAAGGCGAAAGGCGAAATCGCGAAAACGCGAAAACGCGAAATCGCGAAACGCGAAAACGCGAAATCGCGAAAACGCGAAAAGGCGAAATCGCGAAATCGCGAAGTCGAAAACGCGAAAACGCGAAAAGGCGAAGTCGAAAACGCGAAAACGCGAAGTCGAAAACGCGAAAACGCGAAGTCGAAAACGCGAAATCGATTTCGCGTTTTCGACTTCGCGATTTCGCGTTTTCGCGTTTTCGACTTCGCGTTTTCGCGTTTTCGACTTCGCCTTTCGCGTTTTCGCGTTTTCGACTTCGCGTTTTCGCGTTTTCGACTTCGCGATTTCGCGTTTTCGCGTTTTCGACCCATAGAATATGAAAGGCGAAAACGCGAAAACGCGAAAACGCGAAATGGCCTTAACCGGCCACCATAGTTTTTCTAATTTTGGTTTATTTATATGTTTCGGAGTGTAGTGTAACGTCCATTTTCTCTGAACCAGTATACATTTTTGTTTAGGGGCCAGCTAAAGCCCGCTTCCGGGAGCGGGATTTTCTCGCTGTTGAAGACCTATTGGTGGCCTTGAGCTGTTTTCTGCTCTTTGGTCGAGTTGTTGTCTCTTTGACACATTCCCTGTTTCCATTCTCAATGTTATTCACTTAATATTTCATGTTGGTTCATGTCTTAAATTTGGGTATATTGGACAAGGTGACAGGAAGTGAAAATTAGAATTTGAAAATTAATTAACAGCATATTTAACAAAGCGCTGTCCATGCAAAACCGATATCAAAAGGGTTAACTTATCAGCAGTGATAATTCACTGCATACTGTATTGTGATTGATTGGTTTTTTCTTGCTGTAAGTCCAGTCGCAAATAGTTCATCCATATTCTGGATGAGAACAAATTAACAATTAAATCTAATGGTTCAGCTCTACAAAATTGGCCAACCAAAAGAACGATCGGGAATTTAGACGGCAACTGGAAAAAGGATTATTTATTTATTATTTGTTGGCTTTGATATTTCTTTCAGTAACTGTGAGTATTCTTAAATTGTTACTTTGTGTCTTTTTTCTTAATGCTAGTTTTTTTTGTGCTTCGTGCTAATCTGGTGAGTCTTATTTGTATATTTTATTCTTATGTTCTACTGATACACTATTTTTCCCGGTTAGGGAAACGGTAGATCGCTCACAATCATGTTTAACCCCACCACATTCTGTATGTGCCTGTCGCAAGTCATGAGCCTGTAATTCAGGCCATTATTTTTTCTATTGAATTGTTTCATATATCGGGGCTTTTCATAGCTGACTTCACGGTATGAATTTTGCTCAAGACCTTATTTAGTAGCTTGAATCCGCGTTATTTGCAAGTGTTGAATAGATGTCGCATTGGCAATCAGACCACATTTTTCTTAATTTGTGTGGTAATACTATGTTTGAAAGGGAAATTTTGCGTTGCAACCAGCTACCTATAGACACCTCAAAAAGTTGTTGTACTGTTTTAACGCACAGAGAAAGGGCGTTGCAACGTAACAACCGTTTACAAACGTCACATGGATGGCCAATGACTGTGGAAGTTCATTAAAACAAATGTAAGGTTGCTAATGAAAAATTATTATTTCTTATCTTGGAAAAACGGATTGAAATTTAATAATGGGAGATGTAGAACTTTTAGACCAAACGAACATATTTTGTGCACTATCAAGGAACCTTGTTCAAATGACATTGAATAATTGATTGTTGGATTGGACCAGGGGTTTGGTGCCCAGCCTCTACTTTGGTTTTCTCAATGAAGAGCTATATACTAAAATGTTTCCTCCCAATATGTCCATTATTCATTATTATGATGTCTCAACAGTTCAGTAATAGATAAATAGGAATTGATCTTTATAACAGATTGTATATCATGAGTTATATGAATTCTTGATAATTCAAAGTAAATTAATATATTGCATTCCCTTTTTAATATAGACTTGAAACAGATGTCAAATTATTTTCCTATTTGTATTAGTTCGTTCAACTGAAAGCGTTTGACTATACCTGGCATGATAAAAAATACAGCGTGTGTCTCATGCGGACACGAAATAAGAATGTCATCCAAAATGTTCTTAAATGTGTAAACACGGCAAGTTTTCAAAACGATTTAACATGTAATGGTACTTGCTGCGATATCATAACAAATGAACTGTTCCTAACATATATACACAAAAAAAATTTACAAAACATCAAAGGTACAGAACAAACTCTCCAAAAAGTATTTTTTATTTCAAATTCGCCTGGACATCGCTTGGTATGTCGTTAGCAGAGAACATGGTTCAGAGGCTGGGTTAATTTTGATTTCACACATTTGGATATCTTTAAATCTTCAAAACTAAATTAGGTAGATTGCAATGTCGAAGGAACATTCTTTTAAAAGAGGGACGAAAGATACCAGAGGGACAGTCAAACTCATAGATCGAAAACAAACTGACAACGCCATGGCCAAAAATAAAAGACAAACAGACAAATAATAGTACCGATGACACAACATAGAAAACTAAAGACTACAACACGAACCCCACCAAAACTGGGGTGATCTCAGGTGCTCCGGAAGGGTAAGCAGATCCTGCTCCACATGTGGCACCCGTCGTGTGCTTATGTTATTACAAATCCGGTAAATAGTCTAATTCGGTAAGTCACATTCGTGAAAAGGGAAGGGTATTGTAGTTACGACATAAGGAACATATCCGATATCATCTGTGAAACGGTTATTCCATAACGGTCAACCAACTCGGGATGGCGTCCGTAAAATTTACGAAGGATGATTTCAACTTCACCATTTGGAACTCTTGGTTTAATAGCTTCCTTGTGAGCAGCAATCCTCTATCAAGGAAATCATGATAGGAAACACAAGCCCTGGAATATCGTATCAATTGGGAGATATATACTCCGTATGCAGGCGCTGCTGGAATGTTGCTACATAGAAATGGAAAGTTCACAATTGGGAAGCTGAAATCATCTCTTTTGTCGTAAAGTTTTGTTTTCAACCGACCCTCATTGTCAATTTCTAGATGTAAGTCAAGATATAATAGGGCAGGGGAGGCTAAACGTTTATTGAGAAAAAAGAGGAAAAACCTTCAAGGTGTGAAACAACATCTGATCATGAACATCCACTCACTCATACGCATACATTTTTGACAACTCTTCACGTATTTTTGAACTGGACAGGTCTTTTTTTGTGACAGAAAATTGGCAAATGAGCGATTACAAGACTGGATCTTTTTCATACACATTTCTTTTAAGGCTAGACTCAAGCTAGCATCCACTCGCTAGCAGCCACTCCGCTAGCAGCCAGTTTTCAGATATGTCTATATATTAAACCCAAAATTTGCATGAGATTCAAAATGACCCATAGCACTAATGCCTAGACCCGTACGAGTTTGTCAGCATGTGAGGGTCCTGGTATCCTTATATGTCACATAGTCAAACTTAACTATTGCTGGCTGGCCAAACCTAGAGATTATTCAAGTTTGCCATGGTACCAGCATATGGTGGGGTACCTGGTCTTATCATTCGTCTATGCTGTTAAATGTGATCGAAAACGATTGTATATAATATGGGTACTGTATAATTCTGAAAAGGATTTAAAACCAGTAAAAAATGCCACGTCCGCATGTAAGAAAATTTAATAAGAACCATTTTGTAATTTTATATGAAATGTATCTTTACCGAGAAGCATCTGTAGATTGTATTTTTGGTTCAGCTTAATGCTTAAATATAAAAGGCTATTCATTGATTTTTAAATTAGATTTTTTTTATAATTTACATAAAAAATATTTGTAATCGATTCTACGTAAGCGTTCCCTTTTTATAATTTATTAAGTAAACGCAGACCTCGAAGAAGACACCCATTGAGTTCAGATTTTATTGTTATTTATAGCAATATCAAATACAAACAGCAAACATCCTAATAATCGATATTTTCTACAACATTTCATCGACACAGGTCATCTCAAGAATATCATCGCAGGCTCATGAATATTATTGCAGGTAGGCCTCATGAATTGTAAGGGGCCGGCTTTTATCGCCGGCTAGCTTCACAATAGTCATTCCTGTTGACCGGTTTCTATGCAGGCTCATTTTTAGGGCCGTCAAAGCCGCGCGAAAAATTTACTTTCGATTTCGTACGCAATAATTTTTTTGGGGGTAGAATATTCATTTCATCCTGTTTTCGACAAGATATGTTATGTTCAGTTCTCACTTCGTCTAGGCCAGCTTATTCATTGCATTACTAATTTTCAGTTCTAACTAGCTGAAATTCCCCAACCGAATGGAAAATAAACAGTAGTCCCTTCCTGATATAAAACTTGTCAATGTGAAATCAATGCATTTTTCTTTAAATTCAGTTTTTTTTTATTCATTTCATTACGGTCAGTAAATGACTATGGAACCGTAAATATATATGGAAGTTTTTAACGATCTTGACTGGCTATACAGCCCTTGCATGGTCGGCCCTGGCTTGCGCCTTTTTTGGCATTTAATAATCTAATTTTTACCATATGGTAATTGATATAATTTAATTAACACCGTAAACAGAGTTATTCGAAGTTCACAAATATTCATAATGAATCACACGAAATAGGCATAAAATGAACTGAAAATAGCATATTTATACATAATTTCTGCAACTATTTGTTAAATTATCATTAATAGTCAAAAAATAAATGCTTGACACCTTATGATACATTCAAGTATTTGTTATTTTACGCATCAAAGAAGACTTAATATTTTAATTATTCTAAAGAAGAAAGTTTTAAAGGGAGGTAAGTCATATCTTTCAAAGATTTTAACAAAAATTTTATTCCACATTTCAATGCTTTTTGGGGTTAAATTGTTATAAAAATATGCTACTTAAAATAGTATTTCCTTATTTCTCCACTCTTGCAGTGTTCTATTTTTTTTATTATTATTTCTCACCTTTTCGACCGTCGTGCATCGCGGTGTACATGCTGATAAAATATACAAATTTCATTGAAAGTGTAAAAGTCAGTGGCGGATCCAGATTAGGCGTGGGGTGTGCTCCACCCTCCCATTTCAACGGAAAAATATCTTCTTTTTTATTTTGCATAAAATCGTCTAACAATTTTTTGCATCCCTCCGATCGGCGATATATATATCTGGGTCCAACCCTAAAACTCATGCATAGTGTCTTCGATTGTTAAATTAAAAAGCGTTATAAATGGTATAAAAAAACAACATCTGAGTCTATGCAACTTTTGGGTTGATAGACATATCTGAAAACTGGCTGCTAGCGGAGTGGCTGCTAGCGAGTGGCTGCTAGCTTGAGCCTAAGCTTTAAGCTAGAACTGTTTAAATGGAAAAAAACCCTGTAAGTAAATCTTTTCGTTAAACACTTTAAAAAGAACCAGCAACGAAATGAAGATTTCCTTCATCATCGTTATATTTATTTTTCGTTTCCCCCTATGTTCTCTTTAAAACGACAACCTCAGCATGTTCGCCTCGAGTGCGGGAGGACGTGGGTTCAAACCCCGGCAGGGTCAAACCAAATATTTTCAAATTGGTATTTGCTGCTTCTCTGCTAAGCACGCGGCATTTAGGAGTAAGTGCAAAGACTGGTCGGCTCGGAGTCGGAATAATGTGTCCAGGTAAGGTAACATGTCTTCCTGTGGACTGTTACCTTGTGAACTAGCACGCTAAAAATCCGGCTTAGCGTGTCGGTCTAGTACAAAGCAGGGTTAATATTAATAATTTACATCAGTTCAAAAATATTGTTTCAGAATCGAAGAGGGTTTATGAAAACTGTCAATATCCTAAATATTTATTTATTGAAGAACATTCATCTAGTCGTGTGAGACCTCATCGGTGGTCTCGTGGTAGTGTGGTCGCCTCGAGTGCGGGAGGTCGTGGGTTCGAACCACGGCCGGGTAAAAACAAAACTTTAAAATTGGTATTTGCTGCTTCTCCGCTAAACGCGCGGCATTAAGGAGTAAGATCAAAGACTGGTCGGCTCAGAGTCAGAATAATGTGTCCAGGTAAGGTGGTATGTCTTCCTGCGGACTGTTACATTGTGAACTAGCACGTTAAAAATCCGGCTCAGTGTGTCGGTCTAGTACATACCACCTTACCTGGACACATTATTGATTTGCCGCTGGACGTTAAGCAGCCATCCATCATCATCATCTAGTTGTGTGGCAAGAAGTTGCATCCCATTTATATATATTATCGACCTGCAACCAACGACATCGCTTAATATTTGACAGAAAATGATGTTGAAAAAAAGATCTGCAGTTCTAGCTCAGACAACATACATTCCATGCTCCGCACCGGATGAAATATATTGTTTATGATGCTGGCATAACATGAGATGCTCATCTTGTCGACGCACCCGGTCTCGCACCTTTCGGAATTCATGCGATTTTCTCAGTTTTTACCTTTTAGCTTGATTTGTATGATTTATGAATTAGCTTGATTTGTATGATTTATGAATTTTGAATATCGGTAGACTAATACTGCCTCTAATTTATGTAAAAGACGTGCCATTAATATTTCATTGTTAAATGCTAATATAACATAAAGGCACTAAATTTACCATGTTAAAATGTTTATGTAACATATATGCACCTAATACTTAATGGTAAACTAATGAACGATGGAAAAGAATGCTTATTCGAATCACGCAGATAAGTGGATACAGCAAAAGTTGTACATTTCATATTGGCGACAAATATGTAACACAAAAGGATAATTTTATTTCAGTTCTATGCATTTTTCCTTTTTATCCTTTTACTGATAGCCGAGTTTATGAGATTCAACGCTTGTATGCATGGAAGTTGTTAGTCTGGGATCTTGGCTCACCACTGAACTGTTGACGCGAAGCAAAGATTTGGTCAGGATCCCAGGCTAGAAAGTTGAATCATATATAGATGAATAAATAATTAATCTTTTTTTTTCAAAGAGGATGACCATATTAGTTATGACATATCTTCTGGAGGGTCATCAAGAAAGAAGTACATTTCAATATAGTACATTAGATATATTCAGGTTTTACAAGTGAATACATATACAACGATATATATTAATAAAATAACATGTATTTATCTGCTTTCTTAAAAAACATAAAAAATCATTTTCTTTTAAAGATACCAGAGTCTTTCACATTTTTATCTCAGAAGGTAAAAGATTAAATAAATAAATCGCATAATCTGTCAGTAATCCCCAATTGGCATCATTAAATAACCTGTCACATGCTACACATTCTACATGTATACTTTTTGATATCAAAGTACCTGATATCATTCTTTTTGACAGTTACTTGTATGCATCATTTGGATTAGAATGGTAGATATGAATGAACGGAGACGTGTGGTATTCGTCAATAAGACAGAAACCCAACAAAAAATAACCAAAAGAAATCTAGAGGGCATCATACAGCCTTCAGCTATAGAAAGTTGTAGAGTACATGTATTTGCATTCAATTCAGACATTTGATGTTTTATACTAATATTATTTTCGTCAAAAATAGATAAATATATTTCCTACATGTCTTTGGGATGATTGAATAGGCGTTTTCATAGTTGTAAGAAAATCGCGTATAAAGAAATAAATTACACAAAATACAAATGTATTACTTAACCGTTAAACTTTACTTGTTTGACGAACTGGAAAACTTTCTTTGATAGTTAAAATTTGTTTTAAGTAAGAACTTTTCCTGAATAATCTTAATCAATATCCTGCAATGATCTATAAAAATCAACTAATTACCTCGGGAAATTCATCTAAATCTAACGCTGTGTGGCATATTCCATAAGAAATATAAATAATCAACACCAACCATGCCCTTAACATTTTCATCCTTCAAAATTGGTGATGAAGTGAGGCTTATTCTAGGAACACCTGTCACATAAATTACTCAATTCAGGTTATTTTTCTTGATATATATATTATATCTCATTAACATGCTGTTGTAACATTTGGGGAAATAATAACAATGTGAATATTGAAAAACAAGTGCAGATCTCTGATGTCAACATTATAATAAGATAAATTATTGAATTACATATTGATATCTACCTACTCTAATAATATCCCAATAAAAGTTCAAATTTTTAATAACGTAACAAAGTCATACGAATTTTTATATTCAGAGATAAGTCAAATAAATGAACGGTTGGATGCGTTTCTGCTAATTGAAATCGGATTTCAATATGGGTTTTGAATTTGAAAATATGAATTATATAAACGTTTCACAACGATCTTAAATGACTAAATGTAGAATTGCAACACCTCGGCATTTTTTTCTTTTCTTCAAATGACTGTAAATTGAAAATGCAAGATCCAATTTATATCACTTAAGGAAATTAATATTATGCAACTTTGTCATGTGAGTTCGGAAAAACCAACAACGTGTGCAAATTTAATTTATTGCAAGTACATATGTACTTACTGGTTGAGTTCTGCATTAATCTGGATCCATAAATATGTCCTTATATTATGTTCATCAATGTATTGGGAACAATAGCGTTTGTATTTGCGGTAAATGGTGAGTTTTTCATCTTATTGGTGAAGACCCTCTGATAAATGCAAGATGAAGAATAGCAATAAAAACGCAACGACTTTGATATATTGTTATCTCCTAGGACACGCATTTCATTTGTTCTTTCAGAATTGAACATTTCCAGTCCGTACATATTTTTCGAGCATCGGTGTACTGTCTCTATACACGTGACTTTAGCTATATATATGTAGGTTATCCATTCAGGTAAGGGTACAAAAGAGGCGTCTTAACTAAGTATAATAGTTTAATCATTTCTATAAAATGGTAAAAAGATTGGATTTATCCTTTAATTTACGTTCATATATTATTCAGTCTCAACATACTGCACTTTAACCATTTTTGAATTATGTTTAAAATTACATAAACTACAATAAAATACTTGACATGGGATATGTTTAACTTCTAAATTTATGCCACCTCCAAAATTATCCCACCAAACTAACAGGGGCAGGAATTACTCGATAAAACACGAAATAGTACATGCTGGAATAATCTTTTGTTTTATTTAATGTAAAACATTCGCATTGAATTTTTTCGTCATGGTATGCAGTGAGCCCGGAGCTATTTCAGATGGTTATACGACGTCTACTAAGAGCCGATATGGCAACCATGAAGCTGTGGGATATATCTGTCATCAAGGATACAGTCTGGTCGGAAGTCCGATAATAACATGCAATGGATCTCACTGGAGCACACTGCCAAAATGTACGTTAAACATAAAAGATGATGGTGAGTATATGTTTAATTATTTGCATGAATCTAAAAAGGAGAAGATGTGGTATGATTGCCATTGAGAAAACTATCAACCAAAGTTAAAATGTAGTAGTAGTAAGCAATTATATGCTACCGTTCGACCTTCAACAAGGAGAAAACGGCCTAATTCATAACTAAGCAATTTACGAAAAAAAGATACTGCAGACAGGAACCAATGACTACTGTACCACAGGCTCCTGACTTGCGACAGGCACATAAAGAATGTGGCGGGGTTAAACATGTTTGTGACCACTCAACCCTCCCCTTATCTAGGAATGACTGTTTCTGTTTTGTTTTTTATTTTTATTTTTTTTTATTTTTATTTATTTTTTTTTTTTGTTATTTGTTGAAATACTGAAATTTCTCACAAAAAAGGGTTAAAAGAAGAAAATGAAAGTTCAAGTTTAGGTGAACTAATATCTTTTCATATGCGTTATAAACTTTTTACCTGGGCTCCAACCAGTACAAATCAGTCATCGAGTATCATGCAGTGCAAATTAATTGTAATCTGTTATAACGGTATTGTACAAGAGATAGATTAAAATGAGAAAGATAGTTTACAATGCTAAGTACAAAATGAAAAATAAAAATAGAGTAAAACATCTTAAGAATGTATTACAGTAATATAAAAGATCAGTTATGTTATGCTAATTTCTTATTCATTCAGAAGATACAACACTGTCGAGGAAACCATTACGTTCTTTTTTTTTCGTTTCGCGAGTTTTTTTTGCATTATTCGCGAAAATATTATCACAAAATTGAATGCTTAAATTATTAAAACCTGCTCTCAGTAAACAAGTCCATCTTACAATCATAACGTTCCTGGATTTTCTATGGCTATTCGAAAAAAGCATTTCAGAAAAATTTCAATTTTAGTCTTATTCTTTGGTTGCAATTAAGTCTGGACAAATACACTTTAAAGTCTTTTAAATATATTGCAGATATGAATAAGCAATGATATAGAAAATTAATATTGCTCACCTGATTTCTAGGGTAGAGGTTTTGGTTGGCTGTTAGAGATGTAAAGAAAGCAGATGTTCAGACTGATCTGAATCCTGACAAATTTATAAGAGAGAGGCGAAATATACCAAATGGATATTCAAACTCTTAAGTCGAAAACAAACTGACAATGGCATAGTAAAAAACGAAAAAGATCTAAAGACAAAAAAACAGAACACATAACACAACATAGAAAACTAAAGACTGGGCAACACGAACCCCATCATATAAGTAAAAATGCAGTAAACGTATTCTTATTTCTTAATTAATTTCTTATTATAATTAACCACCTTTTCTCATTGTTCACCTAACACAGATACAAATAAGGAGATATGGTATGATTGCTAATTGGGACAACTCTCCATAGACACTACCAAAACATGTGAAAGATTACATACACATGTCACCGTACGGCATTCAACAATTAGCAAAACTCATACCGTATAGTAAGCTTTAAAAGGCACCGGTATGAAAAAGATATATAAAAAAATCCAAAGGGGAACCCAACGGTCTAATTTACACTACAACAATGAACGAAAAAAAAAAAAATGGCAGACAGCAACCTGCGACAATCATTTGATTTCTGGTTTGAAACAGACTATAAATAATATGGTGGTGTAAATTCTGCTTATCTATCACACTAAGTGATGTTACTACACAACATAAGAGCAAATTGGATAGGTCTTTACTCATCAGATCAGTTCTAAGCACAAAACCAATAACACAAAAATAAAAAGACAAAAATACTGATTTAAGAGTACTCATGAAACGAACAAAGGGAACGAGTTTGAAATTATATACACCGCAAGAACATATCACTGTCAAAAATTATCAATAGGAAACGTACAACTATCACTTGTGTCGTACATTTCAATATAGATTTTCCATGTGAGACAATTATTGGTGTACTAGATTGATTGGATGGTTGATGTTTAACGCCACTTTCAGCACTATAATGCTATTTCGTGGCGGTAAGTTTTTATTGGTGGAGGAAACCGGAGTGCCCGTACAATTCAGATTGCGGGATTCGAACTCGCAACCTCAGTGTTGATACGCTAGTGATACAGTAGTTCGACAACTTTTCTCTTTACTACTTAGAACACTCAGCCACCCAGGCTTTGGTGTACTAGTATATTTATCAAAAGTCAGTTCCCTAGGGTAAGACAAGTTTCTCTGTCTATTTGTCTTATCGCTTTGTTCAGTATTACTAAAACATGAAATCATGTTCTTGTTGTGAAAACATTGTTGCAGATTGGATATTTGTCTACCTAACATTTTATCTGAAACGTACCTGATGGCGGGTATGCCAGAAAAGCATACATAGTGCACTAAGATCGGTATCAATCGTCTTAATTAATTAAAAAATACTCTTAAAGGATTTGAATTTTAAAGAAATGAAAGTAAATTATATTATCGATATTTATGGTAACATATTGAAAACGGACATTGGACATCATATTTGACCAGCTGCTTCAGAGCAATATTTTATAGATATTCTTGTTATTCAAAGATAATCTCTTCATTGAAAATATTAACACATTATAAATCTACCTTTAAATTGATACAATAGTTAGGCACAAGTAAAACAGCTATAAACCTACAGAATTTAAGAAGTTACATAATTTTCTCTCAACTTTATTTTTCTGTTATTTTGATAAATTGATTTTTTTTTGCATTTAACGTCACTTTTAGCACTATTGGCTATTTCGTGGCGACCGTTTTTTATTCGCGGAGGAAACGGACCGCCCGGAGAGATACTTCAGAAGGAAAGCTTGCAATTCTAGTAAAGTAAGATTATGCCAAACGAACCTGCAACGTGCGGGGTTCGACCTCACAGTGTTGACAGACTGTTGATAAAGTAGATGAACTACATAAACCATTCGGTCACCGATGCCCCCGACATTTTATAACGATATCTGTGTACTATTGACCGCTAGTTGTGGTAAGTTTTTGTGTGTTGTTGGGTTATTGTCTTATATAATGACGAACACCTCACATCTCTCTTATTAATATTAAATCATTTAAAAAATGAAATCCTTCGTGGACATCACTATTAGTATCGTTACAAGTAATAAGCGCATGTATGTATGTACTTGTAATAAACATAAACAAAAAATAGAAAAGAATTCAAATAAAATGTATAAGCTTTATCGCGAAACGTCACAAAATCCAACGTAAGTATTGAAATAAATAACATTATTTAAAGTACTTAGTTCACAGTTCAATCGATAAATAAATTGATATGAACCAAACGTATATGTTAGGTTAAACTTCACTGATGTGATTTTAAAGAGATTTGTTTTGCAAATCTTATTTCATACTATTGTGTAGTCAAAATTTATTATCATAAACAAATACGAGCATGAAAAATGTCATTCTCATTACAAGCAAACTGAACGTTAAACTAATTGTTTGGGTCAGTTTCCTTGGTCACAGTTCCTTCGCTGATTAGATATATTTCTATTCTGAAAGTAAAGTAAGAAAACTAATTGAAATCGTCTTTGTTGGATTATTTACAACCTGTTGGCATTGAGTATTTTTCACTTACAAATCTGAAATAAAAAATCACTATTAACATAATATGTTTTTATTGCAAAAGAATTAAATGAGTAACAATTATTTCAACGTCAGACTACAAATAAAAGAAGATGTTGTAAATACGTCAATGTGACAACAACCCAATGACGAAAAAAGAAGGCATTTCAAGTCACCTGGAAGATTTATAATATTGAATTAAAAGAAGAAGTGCAAATTACATCCGGAAGATTTATAAATATATTGATCTAAATACAGAAGTGCAATTAAATTGCACTTGAAAAGTATGTTGGTAAACTAGCAGTCCCAAAAGAAGGTATCCGACTAAAATTCGGTACAAGTATGCATGGTATACATGATAAAATGACAGTACATTTTAGATAATAACTTGTGTAATTGGAAAAAAAATAACGGCAACAACTCCGTTTGACAAAGAAGACAGTAGACTGTTTTAACTGTCCTGTGTATAGAATTTTTAGGATTAAATTTTGATGTCCCAAAGATTTTAAGTATTTGGAACTTTTTGTTTCGATTGTACTGTATGAAGGTAACACCAGAGCACTTGTTATGTTCTCTGAATTGGTATCATAAATTTGAATTGGAAGTATTAGCTTGATATCGCTGCTTGCAGACAATCAATCCCAGAAAACCACTTCATAAATATGTTAATCAAATTGAGAATGGAAATGGGGAATATGTCAAAGAGACAACAACCCGACCAAAGAGCAATAACAGCCGAAGGCCACCAACGGGTCTTCAACGCAGCGAGAAAATCCCGCACCCGGAGGTGGGCCTCAGCTGATTCAAATAACATGTTTAAATTGAAAATTTCCTATTCATAAATCATATTATTCGACTAAAACTATTGCAGTTACTTAAATAAAAAGTATCTTTCTGTATAGCAGGATAAAGAATTTTAGTGTCCTATTAAAGCATCCAAAAGTAGTTAATTGTCAGCAACGAAACCTTTATCAAGTAAATTCTTTAAAAGTTCGAGAATTCAAATCGTGATATAGACTGACTGTAATAAATTTCCCTTTACTTTCGTTGGGTTTGTTTGATTTGCAGTAACCGTTGCCAATTATTCAGTTGTACACAAGTAATTTTGTTATTTTCAAAGTAATTGCGAGTCAGATTTAGTCCATACATGGTAAATTATACGCAGTGATGTAGAAAATGTCCAAATGTAAAACTCCGGGTACTATTTCTAACGGATATCCCACAAGTTCTAAATCTACCTATGCTAAAGACGATGAAGTGGGATTTGTGTGTCATGATAGTTATAAACAAACAGGGACTCCAACAATAACATGTAATGGTACACATTGGATTGGTGCACCTAAATGTTCTTTGGATTTTATTGATGATGGTTAGTAGAGTTTTCATACTTTTTAAGACACAACACTTTAACCAAAATATAACTGTGAAAAATATAAATATATAAATAAGACGAATAAAGAGATAGGGCAAATTTCTCTACACTATTTGTTAGAATTTGGGGTTTTGTAAGACATATCCTTTCAAAAGAACAAGAAAAAAAAATGTCAAACTCCGCTCTAGACATTTATAATTTGAAAGTAAGAAGATGTGGTATGATAGCCGATGAGACCAAATGACATAGAAGTTAACAAATATAGGTCACCGTAAGGCCTTCAACAATGAGAAAAACTTATACCGCATAGACAGCTATAAAAGCCTATAAATGACATATATAAAACAATTCAAACGAGAAAACTAGTGGCATGATTTATGTAAAAAAATAAATGTAGAAAACAAATATGACATACAGCAACAAACGACAACATATTCCGAAAAACGCCATAATAATGCTGGCAAAAACTCTAGAGCCTGGTTTTCGAAAGTATCTTATGACTAAGACATGTCTTTTGATGGTCTTAGGACATGTCATAGTCGTAAGATATGTTTTCGAAAGTGTACCAAGTTACGATATGTCATAACTTTTATCGTAAGCTTAAGACACCTCGCTACATGACTTATGATGGTCTTATGATTATCTTAAGAGTTACGACATCTCTTCCACTAGCTGTTATAAGGTGATCAGTGTCATCTTTGCACATGCAGCCTCCCATGATCTCTTTTTTGCACCTTTTGTTGTTGATTTGATTTGATTTTTGGTGTTTTTACGCCACTTTTAAGCACCGCTTTTGGGCTATTTCGTGGCGGTCAGTATTTATTGGTGGAGGAAGCCGGAGTGCCCGGAGAAAACCACCGACCTTCGATAGGAAAACTGACAATCCTAGTCAATTAAGATTGAGTCGAGTGCACCCGCACGAGCGGGGTTCGAACTCACAACCTCAGTGTTGACTGGCTAGTGATTACAGTAGTAACTACTTAGACCACTCGGCCACCGAGGCCCCCTCCTTTTGTTGTCGTGTTGCTCAGTCTGGTAAATAGTAACGATGTATTCTTCTCCGCTTCGTCAAATTAAATTTGAATCTTCCGCGACGTAAAATTATACTCCTTTTCTTATTAATGATTTTGTTTAATGAATATATATATTATTTCTTTCCTTATATAGTAGTTTATTAACGGATTTGCACGGGCATTTCGTTAAGCGGGTACTCGATGTACCAAATCTGAAAAGTTTTCACAATTAAATGACACTTCATGTATAATAATACATGAACGCGAAGTTCTAGAATTCTATTTTATATATACAAACTAAATTTAGCAAATTATCAACTCATATTTTAATTCCTTTTCATATATAATTTCATGTTCATTATAATGAAAAAATAAAATATATGCTTAAATAATAAGAATGGTCATAACTTTTTTTTTCATACTTATTATTTTTAGTTATTTTCATCATTTTTAATCATTATTTAAAATAAAATATGTTCACTTATGACAGTCATAAGTTCACATATTTTTATATTTATTTAAAAAAAATGATAAAAAAAATGATAAAATAAATATAAAAATAATAAGTATGAACAAAATAATTATTACCATTCTTATTATTTACGAATATTTAATGTTTTCATTACAATAAACATGAAATTATATATGAAAAGGAATTAAAATCTGAGTTGATATTATCATACATGAAGTGTTATTTAATTGTGAATACTTTTAAGATTCGGCACATTGAGTATCCGCTCAACGAAATGCCCGTGCAAATACGTTAATAAAGTACTTTATAAGGAAAAAATAATATGTCTAGGTTAGTCTATGAAAAGGTATATACTGTGAAATTTAGAGCGAGGGGCTTGCCCCGAGCTCTTAATTTCATAGTATATACCTTTTCATAGACTATCCTATTTAGCAGACTGAGCTGTCTTAAGTTTACGATAAAGTTATGACATATCGTAACTTGGGACACTATCGAAAACATGTCTTACGACTATGACATGTCCTAAGACCATCATAAGACATGTGTTAGTCATAAGATACTTTCGAAAACCTTGCCCCTGGTTCACATCCTACATCGTTGTTTTAAACACGTATCAAATATTTGGCGGTTGAAGAACGAGGCAAAATTTCAAAGTTTGTTGCGGAAAGGCTTCAGAAATAGACTATTTTCATGTTACCGACTTTTGACTCCGGATTATATAATTTGTCGACTGGTTACCTTGGACATCATGGTACCAAGTCAGGTAAGAGCAAGCTAAAAAAGTAAAACCAAGCGTTCAATCGGTACAATTTTGGGGAAAATTACCTGCTTACATTTTTTTTCACTACAAAATCATCGGAAAACAGTAAACTTTCCCCTCAAATTACACCGATTATATGTTTGATTTTACTTATTTTGGTTGCTCTTACTTGACCGAGTACCATGATGTCCAAGGTAACCAGTCGACAAATTATATAATCCGGAGTCAAAAGTCGGTAATATGAAAATAGTCTATTAGTTGCAAAAATGAAGTTGAAGAATTAAGAGTATAACATATTGTATAACCAATAGATACTGTCTATGAAAGAAGACGGTACATTGACCTCTACAGAGGCGGATTTAGAGGGGGGCCCAGGGGGCTCGGGCCCCCCCTTTTCTGGGAAAAATTTGGTTGATTATATAGAGAATCACTGAAGCATGACCGGAGCGGGCCCTCTTAGGCAGTCAGTGGGCCCCACTTATGAAAATTTCTGGATCCGCCACTGCTCTAGAAGACTTTTGGTTATTTGTGTAGTTGGGTTGCTGTCTCCTTGATGCGTAAGCATTCATCCCATTTTATTCATAGAACTAAGTCATAGGTAAATGCATTATAAACGTTTATTATCATCATGATATTAACTTGGAATAAAAAACATTTACGTTAAAAACTTATTCGTGTTACAGCAGCTGTTTTTCTTATCTACCACAGAGGACAAAGAAGGTCTGAACTACAGTACTAAAGTAATTTGATGACTGTATCTGTCCACCAAAAGTGGGTCCTAGTAGCATTGGACAAAATTGAAATCAAAGATTTCAAAAGCAATGTTTCTAATGATTGTTTTATTTACTTTTACCCATCGAAACATGGCAAGATGATCATTAGTGTTTCCTATTCAAAAGGTGAAACAAGTATTCTAGCAGCTTGACTTATTTTCAAGGAAAACTCCTAGGGCCGTTCAATACGTCAGCATTTCAAATTAATTTCATTTATGACCATCATGATAAAAATCTAGATAAATCCC
Source organism: Mytilus coruscus (assembly GCA_017311375.1). Lineage (NCBI taxonomy): Eukaryota > Metazoa > Mollusca > Bivalvia > Mytilida > Mytilidae > Mytilus > Mytilus coruscus. Next base: position 89,943,868 of record CM029595.1, read on the forward strand.
CTCCCTAAAAGTTTTTCATTGTAGGCGATAAGACGAAAACGGACCCCTTCTTGTAGCAAGACTGGTCCAGTCTTGTCTCAGTGATTTAAATACATAACTTGTATTTTTTTTTCAGTATGGTTCTGGTTGCTGATTGGTTTAGGACTTTTGCTAACCATCGCTATTATAACGGCTTTATGTTATTATTGCACAAAACGACACAGGTAAGCCAACTTATTATCTCTGATGTCTTATGACCAAAGAACAGAAACAGCCCAAAGTCATCAATGGGTCTTCAACGCAGCGAGAATATCCCGCACTCGGAGGCGGGCTTCAGCTGTCCCATAAACAAGTACAGAAAAAAAAATCTAAAGGTTGCTATACTATATCTTCAATGGTGTTTAAACCCAAGGGTCTATTTGGTATAAACAATTAATAACACGGACTTCTCGTATCTGGCAGTAGAACCGATGCTAGATAAAGGTGTCTATTAGTTTTTGGCATAACTTTTGGAATATTTGGTCCTTAAAGCTCTTCAACTGCGTACTTAATTTGATCTTTAACTATTTTTTGCTGTAGTAGCTCAACAATTTTGATTGACATTTTTTGGAGAGTAGTCGTTCAAGAATTATGACAACAGTTCTGCCATTTTTGTAAGAGATATCACAATTTTTCACACCAGGGCCAGTTTCAAAGAGTTTTCAAATCTTCACTGATCTTCACAGAATCACTGCTTTGAATGTATCACTGATAAGTTTTGTGTAGAATAAACGCGCGTCTGCCGTACTAAATTATGCCTGGTATCTTTGGTGAGTTTTTTCTACTTTAAGATTTAAACAACACTGTAGCGTATTTATGACATGTGATAGCATTGTTAATACCGAACCATTGGTTAAAAGTCCATTTTTTAAAAGGATTTTGTTAATTATTTTGTATTAAAATTTATAAAATGAGAACATAATCATTCTAACCATATAAAAACACTGTACCAGAAGTAAAGTATGGAACGCCACAGCTGTCTTATGTGGAACTCTGATATTACTTTATGTTGTTTTATTATTACTTGATGATATTTTGTCTTTACTTAATATGGTTTTGACATTACGTAATGATGTTTTGATATAACTCAATATGGAATAGTCATTACTTAATGATATTTCGATATTACACGATATGGTTTCGTATTGACTTGATATAGTTTTGTCATTACTCAATATGGTTTTGTCATTACTCGATGTGGTTTCACCATTATTTAATGTGGTTGTGTCATTAGTCAATGTGGTTTAAACATTACTTGATGTGAATGTGACTTAACGTTATGTAGTTGTTTCATTACATGATGTGGTTTTGTTATTTTGTAATGATGATTTGCCTATTCTTTATATGGTTTTAACATTACGTAATGATGTTTCAAAATTTGACGATTTTACACTACATGATGTGTTTGTTCCATTATTTGATGTGGTCCTGTCATTCTTTGATGTGGTTATCCCATTACTTGATGAGGTAGAATCACGTGACCAATTCGGAAAAACCTGTTCTATTTTTAGATAGATTTCCATGTTGTATGTGCCTTGGATGAGTGTGGCCATCCATCGAATTAGAGTTCAAATTAAAGTTCGGGTTACTGTTTGAGTTAAACTTTGAGTTAGTCTTCGATTTCGAATTCAAGTCATTATTAGAATTAAAGTTTTAGTTAGCATTGAGTTTCGAGTTGGACATCGAGTTTGAGTCACATTTAACTGAGGTAGAGTTCTAGTTACAACATTAAATTTGAGTCATTTTTAGGTAGAGTTTGAGTAAGATTCGAATTTAAGTCTCATTTAGATTAATTAAGATTTTGAGTTGAAATTGAGCTATCTTATATGAGTTCGTAATTAAATTTTCTATCGCGGAACAAGGACTTTGCTCGGGCTTCCGAAAAGAGGGCTCCGGGTATGCGTACAAAAGATAAATAATGTTACAGTATACAAAACGCAACATAGAAGTTGAAATAAAGTTAGATTTGGTGTGATTGACAATGAGACAACTATCCATCAGAATGCAGTGGATGTAAGAAATCATATATAGGCAACCGTACAGCCTTCAACAAACCGTATAGTCAGCTACAAAGGCCACCATGCAACATGTGAAAAATTCAAACGAAAAACAAACGGTCTTATTTATAAATAAACAATCTACAAAATGAAATGACACACATTTATACAACGACAACAATTGAACTTCATGCTCCTGACTTGGGGCAGGTACATAAAGAAAGTGCACGTGGCGGAGTTTAACATGTATGTGAGCGCTAAATCCTAACCTTACATCGGACTGTTACAGTTGTGTAACAGCACAACACGAGAAAAAATGTGAACTAGACAAAGTGATGCCCCGCACTCAACTCATTTAACCGCTTATACCCCAAAATGACAAAAAATGTTCATTTATCTCCCAAAAGAGCAAAAGATAATAAAATAAAACCCTGACCACATGCAAACCTTCAATATATGTACAAACAGACAGTAAAGAGAAAACTTCCTAGGATTCAAACTGTAGGAGGAGTTATGCGGAATAACTATATACCCATAATGGGACGGACAGACGGACGGACGGACGGACGGACGGACAGGGGTAAAACAATATGCCCCCCCCCAACTTTCAGTTGCGGTGGCATACAAAACAGTTTCATTTGGCTGTTTCAATAGATCGGTATGACTGGGTAATATAAATCCATCGGGGTGATCTCGGATGCTCCAGAAAGGCACCCGTCGTGTTATTCGAGAAAGTACAAACCTAGTGATTTGGTTTTATTTGGTAGTTTACATTCAAGGAAAAGATGACGGTTTTATGGTTACGACCACTGGAACATGTCCGTCGTCACATATGAAACAGATATTCCAAAAAGTTTATTTTTCAATTAGTGCGAGGTAGATCAGGGAATTCAATTGGTTACAAATAAAAGATTGATATTCGTTTAAGTTCAAATGATCATTTACGCTAAAAAAAATCGGAGAATTCTTGTTTTATAGTATTGATGCTTTGTCGCTTAGTCCGTGCCCCCTCCCCGTTTCCCTGTAACTTTAGTGTGAGTTGATTTGAAGTGTTTCATTTGTTAACAATAAAGTTCAAGTCTTTTGATTTGTGTCGAGCCTGCGACATCAATGTAGCGGCAGTGAGACACAACAAACCTATATTTCGTCGTCGATAGTGGCGTCGGCGTCTCCATCTCCATTTTTTTTATTTCTATTGAGTTTAACCTTTCATTATACATGTTACTAGACATGTATGCCATGTATATTACTTTTAGAACATCATACTGGATTTGGTTACCTCGACTATTGTATCTGTATTTATATTGTATGTTTCTCTGTAAACTTGTATTTAGTTTTTAGAGAATAAAGTATCTATCTATCTATCTATCTATCTATAGATCGTTAGGTTTCTAGTTTTTTACATTTTTCATTTCGGGACCTATAGCTTACTATAGGGTATGGGTTTTGCTCATTGTTGAAAACCATACAGTTTTGTTTTAGTTAAATAAAACCGAATTACATGTAAACTGTTTTGACATGATAAATTTGTAAACCTCCATGAAGTGTTTTAAAACTTGTATAGGAGTTATTCCTCAATTTCAAGAAAAAGCATCTACAGAAAAACATTTTTTTTTTTTTTTACCGATAAATGTATAGATAAATGTACAGCCGATCAACATGACGCTTTTACACTTACAGCAGCAATATCAGGCGAGACACAGGGTTCCGTTGAATATTTTACAAATTTATTAAAAAATACTGCTTCCGTTTGAGAACTTAGGATAAAACAACAGGACCAAGTGGTTTGGGATATCCCAATTATGTCCGAAATACTATAAACTTTTAAATACTTTTTCTTATTATTATCTGCCGTTCCCTTTTCATTTCAAATAACTCTGAACAACCACTGAACTTTAATTTGAACTTTAACTCAATGGATAGCGATACCCATCCAAAGCACATTAAACAAACGATATATTGAAATCTGTTTAAAAATAGAACATATTTTTTCCGAATTGGTCACGTGGTTTTACCTCATCAAGTAATGGGATAACCACATCAAAGAATGACAGGACCACATCAAATAATGAAACAAACACATCATGTAGTGTAAAATCGTCAAATTTTGAAACATCATTGCGTAATGTTAAAACCATATAAAGAATAGGCAAATCATCATTACTAAATAACAAAACCACATCATGTAATGAAACAACTACATAACGTTAAGTCACATTCACATCAAGTAATGTTAAAACCACATTGACTAATGACACAACCACATTAAATAATGGTGAAACCACATCGAGTAATGACAAAACCATATTGAGTAATGACAAAACTATATCAAGTCAATACGAAACCATATCGTGTAATATCGAAATATCATTAAGTAATGACTATTCCATATTGAGTTATATCAAAACATCATTACGTAATGTCAAAACCATATTAAGTAAAGACAAAATATCATCAAGTAATAATAAAACAACATAAAGTTATATCAGAGTTCCACATAAGACAGCTGTGGCGTTCCATAGTAAAGCTATATATACTTACTATCACCAAAGAAATAATTTTGGTTACGGATAGTTAGTCTTCAACAGTAATCTGTAGCACTGCATTACACTATATATTTGTAATATTGTTGAATCATCTTTTAAGTGTATTTAAATGTACTTATAAACTTAACCTTTAAAGTTCCAGTAGGTTAAGACAACATTCCAATTTTGACTCTGATATACAGAGGAAATTGTTAATACCTATTTAATTTTCAAAATCTATTTTTTTCATTCTTGTCTTTCAGGTATCGTCGTCGTAATCGAGTCCGTGCTTTGAATTCTGATGAAGACGAATCTGTAGGCTGCTGTGGGGGATGTTGTGATTATGGTGGAAGTTGTGATGTCTGTGGGTGCATTGATTACTATGGATGTTGTTCATTGTATGGTTGCTATGGTTACCTTGGTGTGTGTAGTTGGTTTTTCGGTTGTTGTCGATGTTGTCGTGAACCACTCGAAAGTCACCGGAGAAGAATGGATGTTACCGGGAATGTTTTCTATATTAATCATCAAAACGTTACTCCAAGAATATCAACAAGGTGGGAAGAGCTGCCAAAACGAGGACGATTATCTAAAAAAACGGCAATGAGATTAAAAAAGAAAAGACAACGCATGGTTGAAAGCAGAGATTATGTGTCAGATCGTGTCGAAAACCCTTTAAACGACGAAACGTATGGTAAAGTAAGAAGGAGCGCAAAAGACTTAGCTATATGGTTGCCGCATTCAAATCCAGTTCGGAGCATTAATACTAGTACTAAATGAATAAGACAAGCTCTTGAGACGATTTGGAATTTTTTTTGTCTGATTCTAAGAAATAGAGGATGAATAAGCTTAAATTATCAAAACAGTGAAATTGTTTGTAACAGTAATACTATTTAAAGCTCAACCCATCTATTGATTAACAGACGAAATAGTTCAGCTTACTTAAAGAAAATAAGAGTAATCTTAATACCTTATTACATATATATAGCATTGATTTAATAAAGCTTTATTTTGCCTTTAGTACGAAAAAACCTACAACTGAGAAAGCGTGTTTTGTTTACTAGTTTTGTTATAACTTAGGCTATAGTATATTTTTCTGTACCACTTGTTCTTTCACTGCTCGATTTAACAGGGGATTGTTTAGAAAAATGTTAATATGAACTATTCAACCCCAGCCCCAGCCCCCTTCCCCACACACACACACTTATTTTGTCCTTACGAATTTGACGCTTATGTCAATTATATACTTTTTGATCTCAAATTGACTATTCGAGACGCTTTAGATCTTTCCAGAGAATTTTTTGGAATAAACCCAACTTTACTTTGCATAGGTATATTATATAGGCATTCAAGCTACATTTTGAAAGGTTAAAAATGGAATAACAAAAAAGTGTTAATAAATACCGTTTTGCATCAAAAATACATAACAATTATTCAAAATGTATAATTCTGTTCCTTTACACAGATTTTAAATATCATAAAGGCATCCAATTTTTTTTTATCTTTGTTTAATTTTGTGAATTAGGTCCCTGTAACAAAGAGAAAAATAATCATAGCAGTAAAACACATACAGTTTTTACCGATATAGACCTGAGTTATGCCGCTTATAGGAATGTTAGAATATGATTCAACGTTTATCCTGAACGATGCTTCTCTTTGCGATCTGCATAGAAAAGCAATAACTCAAAATTTTAACCAAACACACGCTCATCGGTAAAAAAGATGGATACACATTTTTATTGGAATGTCTATTTTAATAAACGTATGGGATAACTTCTAAAAATGCTTTTTTTAGAGACCCGATTTTAAAATCATTCGAGTTGTCTTTCTTTGACCAGAAAAAAAAATCAATACGTCACGCTTCACTATTGTACGATTTGACTGTTCGTCCATCGTTGAATACATTTGTCTCGTTAACTATGTTACTGATTTCTTTTTGATTGACAATACTTTCACTTCTATTTTTATTCATGTAAAAAATAAATTTAAATGTTTTATTGTCAATAAACTATATATCATAGCACCATATGTTTACATTACCACTACACAACACACACAAGCGACAAGATATTATACATCATACATAAAAGTTATACATAAGGATAAAACTTACACGCATCCGGACTAGTTTTCCAAAGTATATATATTAAAAATCAGAAAGCAGGCTTATAATTTGGTAGTTAGACGCGGTTCGCGTGTTTCGTCTTCACTAGACTCATCAATGGCAATAAATCTAGCACGAAGTTGAATAGAATTGCTTTAGCATACATTAAAATAGTTGTGCCAAAAAAACCTTAGTATTACGAATAAGCCACATTTTATAAACAATAAATCTACAGAAAAGAAATCGTATCAATATTTCATTTCAACATAGGACAGTATATATTATATACCATTATAAACTGCTGTGCTGACATATAGATAACGTGAGATATCAAGAACCCTCAAAGAGATCTTCACGTAAGATGCAGACAGTTGGACGTATAATGCATATGCAGTTAGGGAAAGGGGGCTTCGGTGGCCGAGTGGTCTGAGTAGTTTAACTACTGTACCATTAGCCAGTCAACACTAAGGTTTTGAGTTCGAACAACGCACGTTGCAGATGCGTACGAATCTTAATTCACTAGTTTTGCCAGTTTTCCTGCAGAAGGTCGATGGTTCTCGCCGGGCAATCCGGCTTCCTTCACAAATAAAAGACTTGCCTTCACGAAATAGAAAATAGTGCTGGAAACATTAAACACCAACAAATCTATCAATCAATCATGTAAATTAGCGATGGAACATGGTTTTAATTGGGTTACCTTTCCTTTTACCAGATGAAAGAAACAGCTTACAAATGCAAAAAAAAAACAGAAGTGGTAGTTGGCTATCATCCTCTTGGTAGTCGGCGATTTAGTACTGGCGTTCTTCAATTATGCATTGTGTAATTCTATCAGTGCTTGTGTTACAAATCTCTCAGGCATATTTGACTTAAGGTAGTATGGGTGTCTTTCGCCATCTTGGATTGTAAACAAGCAGAGCACAATAGGTCCAGATTTTCAATCAAGTCAGCAAAATTTGACAAGGAATGCAATAAACGAATGTGAATTTTCATTTAAATGAACAAATTTATAAGATTTTAACTTATAATTACTAATATTTTTACAAACGTAGATTATTTTTGCTTGATTTTCAATGTTTTTAAATTGGCGTATCAAGGGGAGGTAACTCTGAAATAGTACATTTTCTAGGAATCAACATGAAATTTTGCTATTTTAGGTTTTAGCAGAAAAAAACGTACGGTTACCCTATCTTTTCTTTTGATATTCTGAAAGAATTTTCTAAAAGCTATCTTCTCGTATTTCATTTTACAATTCTATCATTTAGTTTAGCTTCTATTCACATAATGATGTTTTTTACTGTATAATCCATACAAAATGTGTCATTTTGTCACAACCTGTAGTTTGAGAAAAAGCTCTGTGACCTATAATTTTTAGCTCACCTGGCCTAAAAGGCCAAGTGAGCTTTTCTCATCACTTGGTGTCCGTCGTCCGTCGTCTGTCGTCGTCGTCGTCGTCGTCCGTCGTCCGTCGTCGTCGTTAACTTTTACAAAAATCTTCTCCTCTGAAACTACTGGACCAAATTTAACCAAACTTGGCCACAATCATCATTGGGGTATCTAGTTTAAAAAATGTGTCCGATGACCTGGCCCGCCAATCAAGATGGCTGTCATGGCTAAGAATAGAACATAGGGGTAAACTGTAGATTTTGGCTTATATCTCGGAAACCAAAGCATTTTGAGCAAATCTGACAAAATAAAATTGTTCATCAGGTCAAGATATATCTTCCTGAAATTTTCAGACAAATCAGACAACCCGTTGTTGGGTTGCTGCCCTGAATTGGTAATTTTGAGAAAATTTTGCAGTTTTGGTAATCTTTACAAAATCTTCTCCTCTGAAACTGCTTAGACAAATTTAACCAAACTTGGCCACAATGATCATTAGGGTGTCTTTTTTAAAAAATCTGTCCGATGACCCCGCCTACCAACCAACATGGCCGACGGCTAAAAATAAAACATAGGGGTAAAATGCCGATTTTGGCTTATATCTCTGAAACTAAAGCGTTTAGAGCAAATCTAAAAATGTTCATCAGGTCAAGATCTATCTGCCCTGAAATTTTCAGACAAATCAGACAACCCGTTGTTGGGTTGCTGCCTCTGAATTGGTGATTTTAAGAAAATATTGCAGTTTTTGGTTATTATCTTGAATATTATTATAGATAGAGATAAACTATAAACAGCAATAATGTTCAGCAAAAAAAGATCTACAAATACGTCAACATGACCATAATGGTCAACTGACCCCTTAAGGAGTTATTGCCCCTTTATAGTCAATTTTTAACAATTTTTTTGAAATTTTTTTTAATCTTTTACAAAAATCTTCTCCTCTGAAACTACTCAGACAAATTTAATCAAACTTGGCCACAATGATCATTAGGGTATCTTTTTTAAAAATTGTGTCCGATGACCCCGCCTACCAACCAACATGGCCGACATGGATAAAAATAGAACATAGGGGTAAAATGCAGATTTTAGCTTATATCTCTGAAACCAAAGCATTAAGAGCAAAACATGGTGTAAAATTGCTTATCATGTCAAGATCTATCTGCCCTGAAATTTTCAGACAAATCAAACAACCCGTTGTTGGGTTGCTGCCCCTGAATTGGTAATTTTAAGAAAATTTTGCAGTTTTTGATGATTATCTTGAATATTATTATAGATAGAGATAAACTGTAGAAAGCAATAATGTTCAGCATAGAATGATCTACAAATAAGTCAAACATGACCAAAATGGTAAAATTGAGCCCTTAAGGAGTTATTGCCCTTTATAATCAATTTTTTACATTTATTTGTAAATTTTTGTAATCTTTTACAAAAATCTTCTCCTCTGAAACTACTTAGACAAATTTAACCAAACTTGGCCACAATGATCATTAGGGTGTCTAGTTTGAAAAATGTGTCCGATGACCCCGCCTACCAACCAACATGGCCAACAAGGGTAAAAATAGAACATAGAGGTAATATGCAAATTTTGTCTATTATTTTTTGAACCGTTATAAATGGAGAAAATCTGCCTTATATGATTTAAATTATAATAGATAAATAGACACTTTAAATCACAAAAATGATCAGCAAGGCAAGATCTATTAAAAAGTCAAATTTTGCTGATATAGTTAGTAGACTGTCACTCTTCATAGGAGTGATTGCCCTTAAATGAGGATTTTTTTTACCCTCTTTTGTGTTTTGAGCAAAAATTAAAGAAGATATATAAGAGAGAAACTAAACAGACTAAAAGATCAGTTATACAAGAACAAACACATAGAGATTTTTGTCATGCAGTCTATTCTCGTCTACAATGTTGGAGAGTGTCCTTTGTTTGATATGCACATAGACCAAGATGAGCGACGCAGGCTCTTTAGAGCCTCTAGTTAATTTATACTCCCATACCACCTTAAACGGATTTTGCTGCTTCTTTTTAGTTTTATTGCTCCAAGTGTTTTATGTATTTGTATCCCAAAACTGTTGCTCTCAAGTGTTCCCTGTAACGGTTATTGAGAAACACGCGTATAATACGCATTTATATCCGTATCGTAAATATGAAACAATAAATATTGGACATTATTTTGTAAAACAGAACTGTTGCATATCAATCTAATAAATTCAGCTTTCACTATCTTCAGTTCTACATGTTTAATGACCTCTTTATATAGTAACATTTATTTACTCGTAATGGTGTTGATAGGTTTGGAAAATATAGAAGTTTCTTCCTCAAAATGAATTTGTGATAATATTATTTTTTGAAGAAATAAAAGAAGTTTGATTCAGAATTTTCAGTATATACTTTATTGTGAATACTGTGAAAAGTTTGGCATTTTGAAATATATCCTTTTATTGACGAAAAAGGAATGATCAGTAATCCCAATGTTACTATTCTATCTTCGAAATTCAAACGAACAGATAGAAACTTGTAATTGTAACAAGGTTTTGTATAAACTCTGAGTAGTGTAATTTAGTATCCCGGCATCTTTGTATAATTAGAAGTGATTATTTTAGATCTATATAACTTTTTATGAGTTTTCGATCTTCTTTATCTCATTTATATTCTATTATATGTATGCATAAAAAAGGCAAAATGAATGATGTTAACAAGTCCAAATTGATTCCTTGTTAAGTCAAAATAGATGTTGTCAACAAGTTCAAATTGCTTCAAAACCGTGTCTCAGATTTCTAATATTGTGACCTATTACGGTAAAATGTCTGAAACTATTAGTGATGGCCTTATCATTCGCAAATATGCAAAATTGATTTACTTTTCAACTTGACCTTGTACTGAATAATTCATGTTAAATTCATGCTTCACACGTTTTCTTCTGCGTTGCTGTTTTTGTTCTCCGTTGCTGTTTTTTTTCTCAGTCAAGCATGACAGAACATGACACACTGCACTCTTGCACACCACTCATTGTTATGAACCACACACTATACACATGACAGATAAACATATGAATATATGATAAATGAAATAAAAATAAATACGAAGTAAACTTAACGCTATTGTATATTTACGACACAAATAATCTCGATCATGCTATACGGTGCTAATTTTGACTTTTAATGGAAAAACAAAAAATCAATCTTAACTGAAGCTATGTGACAGCTGGCCGTACCACGAGTTCCTGTCCATCGCTTAGTCCCTTCAAAATGACGATGCCTAATTGTTTTTGGTTACAGTCTTTTAAGTTATCATGAGCGTAAGGACCAGATCATTAATCTTTTGTTGTAAGGGAGCGTTGTTTTTTCTGCCCCAATGATTTTTTTTCTCTTTGTACAAACACTTTTCCCAAAGTTATATATATATAATTCTGTAACATACAGGGACAAAAAAATCTGTTTTAAATTTATTTTACTAGTTTTAAATATAAAGAAACTAAAATTTTCACCTCCTTTCTGAAACATTACTTAAAAGAAATTTAGAATCTAACATTTTATTAGAAAAACACATGACCTAGTTTCCGTATAGTATACAAATATGGTCATAGTAGTAAACCACAGTTGGGTTTAAATTAGAATGTTGACATTAAAAGTAAAGCTGTATATCAAATTATATACCTTTGTTCATGAGACTAATATATTAGGCACCGTTTTAAAACGTTATTAAGACTAATGGTAGGAAGTCCTTGAAAATATCTAAATATATGTTATACGCGTGATGTATTGTTGTATGATATATATACGTATTTTTCGATTTGTTTTGTTTCTTGTAAGTAGTATGTTGTGAGCCAACGAGCTATATGGCCATAACTTACTATTTCAATAACTTATAAAGTTTAATGACTTGATTTGTACTTTTCATTCCAACACAATAAGCTATGGCTTGAATGCAAAGTAGAATGGCTAAAAACCAACTATTAACCTGAACATAATTTTTTGAAATTGAAATATTACTTTCTTAGTTTTGTGCGTCCGAAGAGCTTTTCTGGATTCTGAAAAGTGACCACTGCATTCCATCTAATGAATAAATTGGAATATTTAATGTACTTAACATGATAAATATAAAGAACAATGTGGAAAGTTTTCCGATGGTATGATTGCTACACATTTTTATGTTTGGAGCTCAATTGTTTCAACTGATTACTTAGTCGCCTTTTTATTAGCTGTATTGATTGATTGATGCTTTACGTTCAGCAGCAGATATTACATACATATTCAGAAAGATTAGCCTGTTTATGTTATATGCATATACCGTGTTGTGTACAAGTCCAATTCGATGCTCAAATAAAGCACAATGTGATAGTACTCTTAGATTTGCCTCCAAATTTTGTGATTAAGTAGGTTTGCTACTCAGTTTCAAAATAACAAGCTTTTCATAACACTAGTATATATTGATAGGGGATTATTAAAGGAACCAAATGAGCAAAAAAAAAAATATAGATCAATGTGCTTGTTTTCGAGATATTAGCCATTGAAATTTTGGCGGGAAAATGTTCTCTCTTGATTTTTCATAGCTTTATCATTGACAAGTTTAAGGTCTCAAAAACTATTAAAAAATAACAAAGATTTTATAAGAATTTTACAGATGGCTTATAATTATACATGTTAAAGATTTATAAAGAGAAAAATGGGGGTCAATGGGCAAAATTTTTTAAGGCATTAAAATAGATAAAACCAGAGGATTTCGAAAATCTGATGAAAATTCCAAAACATGACAAGCGAACATCCTTAAATAATATAACATCATTATGCAGAAAATCTATTTCAAAAATTATCTTTACAATCGTCATCTAGAGCAGACCAATATTTACGTCTTTTATCATTTTCATTGATATAATATACTCCATTTTAATTTCTAAATAAATCCAAGGTGCTTATTATTATGAATACAGTACAACTTGCCAGTCACAAGCCTGGAATAAAGAGCCACATTAAAATATCAAGTCCACTGGAGGACCCCTACCCGTGCAAATTATTCTAACTTCTATAGGTTGCACTTTGTTAATACAGCTGTTTTGCAAACCACGCCTCTTTTTGGGAGATATATAATATTTATAGATATTGTGTTTTTATACGCACTGGTTCCCAGATATGATCTCTATGTTTCATCTCATAGAGACATCACTTGGGAATGTTACCAGTATAAATACACATGGATAGCGGCCAAATTGAATTCTGAGGAAGACCCAAAGTGAAGGGATGAGTAGTAAAGAATTTCAGTATAAGTTTAAACTCTTAGAAGTTCGGGGCATGTAAATGTTTAAAATATGCCGCACAGCCCTATATTTTGACCTTTGAAAAAAAATAGTAGTGCATATGAACTTTCCATTCTAGAATATATTTTTTTACGAAACTTCATAGTAAAAGTGGCACAGTTTTAGTCGTAAAAGGAGTTTCTATGGGAAATTACATTGTCTATATTTACAGAAGTGCAACCTATATAAAATAAGAAGATGTGGTATGATTGCCAATGAGAAAAGTTTCTACCATTGATCAGTCTTTGCATTTATTTCAAATGCCTTTTGCTTAGAGGAGAAGCAACAGACGCCAGTTGAATAAGGTCTTTGTTGGAACTCGCGACTTCTCTGACGACTAAAAGGGAACACGCTTCACGACAACACTAAATCGTTTTTTTATTACATAAGTGTCTTCAAAATATCAAACATACAAGGATTTTGCAATTACATTTTACTTTTTATTCGTTATTACCCTAAAATTCGTCTTAAATGTAACATAGGTTCGATAAAAGTGAAAAGGTCACCTTGTAAAATAGAAAGCATACTTTTTGGTATAACCGAGTGTAGTTGTGTAGCAGTGCTACACAGTTATATCAATGGGTTGGTTTACAAGCGACATGTCGAATCAGTTTTTAAATTTTTTGAAAATTATTATTGTATCTTCTACGCGCACTTATCAATACGCGCCCTAATCATACACAAGACATTTTACGGTCATTCTGTGGATGCGCAACCTGTCTGAGCTTTACTTTCAAAACTCAATGTCATGCATAGTGTTCAAATCCCCAAGGGTGACTGGGGAATAGAAATATGGTCACTACATGTCTTCTTCCGACCGGCAGTAAAACCCTTGCCAAAGTGGAGCGTCCGTTTGGCTGTGCGGGATGTATCAAGTACGCGGCCACGTCCGGTCAGAATGGGGACGTTAAATCCGATGCCTCGTGTGGAGAGAGTGTCACGCTCTCTGCACGTTAAGAACCCTTGCAAAAACTCTTTGAGGGGTCCGTAGGTGGCCTGTTGTAAGTCTAAAATTCTGTCCCTATCCAATATACCCTCATTTTCTCGTGGCAGTCCAAATTTCTCCGACCTGCAACCCAGTTGATCTCTATTACCGGACCTACCTATTGTATTTATTGTTAATTTGTTCTCGTCCTGAACATGCATGAAATATTTGCCACTGGACGTTAAGCAACCAACTTTCAATCAATCATAGTGTTCAAACATTGAATGAAGCAGTATTTCTCGGTCAAGTTTATAAGTACGTTTGATTTCAGTTACACCCATCTAACGCTTTGAGGAAATACAATCTGTCTTGCTTCGTATTTTGATTGTGTAAGTCGCTAGTTGATACGAAATGTATGATTTGCGCATGCAAATACACAATAAAAAGTTCAAAGCGTAATTTCGTACAACTTTCATGTACTGATTATAATGTTTTCAGGTACTGATTATGACGTAATAACAAAAACAAGCATGCTTTGATGTATTATGAGGAAATACAATATAGATTCGCTCCAGTAAAAATTCACTTTTCGCTGACATGCATATCAGAACTTCTCTACTTCACCTTTACCTCAGATTTGCATAATGACATTTTTAGATTTTATAATCGTTGCACAATTCATCATTTGCGGTTTTGTCATAAATTTCCTTGTCAGTGTGTGTCAACAAAAAACAAAATAATCAAAATGTGGTATAAAAGAGTTGATTCCGAGGGACAAAGCCATAATTACTTCGACATATAATAACTACTTCATAACAAGGTAGGTTTTAATTATTGATATTTGTTTTAGAATTAACTTTTAATTGTTTAGATAATATGCGGTTGTATTTTACAGAAAGACTTTGCATAACTGTTATAAGTTTTATACTTACTACGAAAAATGTGGTTAAATAAAATGGCTGATAAGAGAATTGATTGTAGTCTGTTTTTTGCCTAGATTTAATTACTCTTAGTATGAAAACAATTCGCAGTTTCATAATATTTCAACAACAATTTTAATGAATAACAACCATTTTATTGTTTATTATCAGTGTTTTATTGAAAATTACTGGATAAAAAAAAAAGAAAAAAAAAAGGGAATTTCGAAAGAAAACTTCTTTCAATGCACCAATACGGCTTTTATATCATTATTATTATAATTTGTTTATGGTAATGCTTCAGGAAATAAATAACTAATTTATGGGAAAACAAAGAAAAACGATAATATATATATTTTTTATAAATTTTAAAATAACGTTGTCATTTTCTTTTCAGGTCTTTTCAAGATGATAATATTCCGTACCATATTTCTGTTGATGACAGTTGCCACAGTGACAATAGAAGGTAATACCAATTTACAAAATAAATTATTAAAATTTCAATTTATCTCCATGATAATAAAATAAATAGAAACAAAATCAGAAACAAAGTAATAATCAACTGTATCAAATTAATTATTTGAACTTTTTGTCGATCAGTAACAGTATTTATATGTACGAAATAATTTTCATTGTTTCTTGCATATTTTGATCTGCAAATATATTATTTCTTTTTATATTTCCTTTCGCTTTTACCTTTTCAAACATCATTACAACGTTTTCTTACCGGAATCGCCTCTTTCCTTATCAAAATCTTTATTTTTATAGCTTATTCCCAAAAGAAAAAAGGTGGAACTTGTCCAAAGGAAACACATGCTGAACTAGCAGTTTGCAAGGAAGAATGTTCAAATGACCACGACTGTCCAGGAAACGAGCTATGCTGCCGACTAAGCACCTGTTCAACTTACTGCAGAAGTCCAGTTGGCCATCAAGGCGGCACACATACAAAACTCGTACTAACTGATGCCGGCAGCCAATCGGGAGCAAGTGGTATCGGATCGTCTCTTGGAATTAATGATAAATTAATAGCACACGCTTCTGCTGGGTCTGGTGCAACAGGAAGAGGGCAGTCTGTGTCTGGTATAATTAGAAGTTCTTCAAGCGGTATGTCAAGTGTTGTATCCCTCGATGACGATAACTGTAACCATGTTTGTGGACAAGGGAAATCATGCCCTTTAGGACACAAATGTGTACTAGAAGGGTGTAGAAGTTACTGTTTAGAATCATCTGCGGGATCTAGTTTATCTGATACATTACGAAGTGGCTCATCGGTGTCTGAGATTATCAGAAGTTCATCCTCTGGTATGTCTAGTGGCATTAGAGATGGTAGCAGACTAGGCAGTAACTGTGATTATGTATGTGGAGGAGAAAAACCGTGTCAATCTGGATACAAATGTATTCACGAAGGATGCAACAGTTACTGTGTTAAAAGTTCTGGAAGTATAATTGGTATTCCAAAACTGTCAGAAACCATATCGGGTAGAAACACCAATTCAGAAATTATTAGAAGTTCATCATCTGGCCATGTGATGTCTAGGGTTTCATCAAGCAGTGGTGCATCAAGTATAAAATGTGTAAACGAATGCGGAGGAGATGTATCTTGTGGATCGGGATATAAATGTGTCCACGAAGGATGCAGCAGATACTGCGTTAAAATTTCTTCTGGAAGTAAGCTTGGTTCATCTGGTGTATTGGATTCTATGTCTGGTGGACACACCATGTCTAAAATAGTAAGAAATTCCCAATCTGGAATGTCCAGGAGCTCATCTGGGATTGGCGGATCAAGTTCGAAATGTGTCTACGGATGCGGGGATGATAAACGTTGTGAATCGGGATATAAATGTGTTCACGAAGGATGCGACAGTTACTGCGTTAAGATGGCTTCTGGAGGTATGATTGGTTCATCTGGATTATTGGATTCTATTTCCGGTGGACACACCGTGTCTGAAATAGTTAGAGGTTCCCAATCTGGAATGTCTAGTGTCTCATCTGGGGTTGGTGGATCAAGTTCTAAATGTTTAAAAGAATGCGGAGGAGATATACCTTGTGGATCGGGATATAAATGTGTTCACGAAGGATGCAGCAGATATTGCGTTAAGAAGTCTTCTGGAGGTATGATTGGTTCATCTGGATTATTGGATTCTATATCTGGTGGACACACCGTGACTGAAATAGTAAGAAGTTCCCAATCTGGAATGTCCAGTAGCTCATCTGGGGTTGGCGGATCAAGTTCAAAATGTACCTACGGATGCGGGGATGATAAACGATGTGAATCGGGATATAAATGTGTCCACGAAGGATGCAACAGCTACTGCGTTAAAACTACTTCTGGAGGTATGATTGGTTCATCTGGATTATTGGATTCTATATCTGGTGGACACACCGTGACTGAAATAGTAAGAAGTTCCCACTCTGGAATGTCCAGTGGCTCATCTAGGGTTGGCGGATCAAGTTCAAAATGTGTCTACGGATGCGGGGATGACAAACGATGTGAATCGGGATATAAATGTGTTCATGAAGGATGCGACAGCTACTGCGTTAAAATGTCTTCTGGAGGTGTGATTGGTTCATCTGGATTATTGGATTCTATATCTGGTAGAAACACCGTGTCTGAAATAGTAAGAAATTTAAAATCTGGAATGTCTAGTGTCTCATCTGGGGTTGGCAGATCATCTACAAAATGTACAAATGAATGTGGGAAAGATGTATCTTGTGGATCGGGATATGCTTGTGTACAAGAAGGATGCAGCAGCTACTGCGCTAAAAGATCTTCCGGAGGTATTCTTGGTAGGTCTGGTCATTCTTCAACAAGCAGCTTAGCTCTATCTGGTACTAGTGTAGGTAGCAGTCGTGCATCAGCAGGTCATCGTACAGGTTCAGATATTTTGGACTCAATATCTTTAGGAGGAAGTGGCACAGGTATAATGGACACAAGTTCTACAAGACGAAGTGGATCAGTTGGCTCATCTGGTTCCAGAATAGTTTCTCAGTCGACAAATGAAGGGTCAGCTGATTGCAGAAAGCTGTGTCATACAAATGCAGAATGTCCAACGAATAAAGAATGTGTCACTGTTAATTGCCACAGGTTTTGCCGAAGAAGGAGACTGTCAAACGGCTACACACGATAGTTAGTTTAAAACAAAAAAGAAATCCACATTTTTTATACAGACTGCTGATTTACTGATTTACATAAAATAAAAAAGTTAACCATATTTTTTAAAAATCTTTTTGCATTGATCTGTAGAAATAATAACACAGAATAAGTAGAAATATTTTAACTGTACAATTAAAACCATAAATTATTTACCGGGACACCCGCACAAATCTGGTATTTAAATGTTACAACTTTATATTAACCCGGTTTGGTTAATGTGAACGACACGGTTACATTCTAGAATTTTACAAAAGAGACAGTATTATGGCAAAGTTGACATTAAATGGATTTGGCTATTATTTTTAGTTCTTTTTGGTCAGAAATCTCTTCAAATATTTCGGTTATTATAGATTCTTGGTTACAATTGGTTGGCTTTAAACGTTGCTTGTCACGGAATAGAAGTTCCTTCATAATATAAGTTCCATAAGGAAAAAATATTCTGGAATATTATTTCCACAGGAATAAATATTACAGTATATGTTCCTAACGGAATAAATGGTATAGAATATTTGTTCCAACAGGAATAGATATTATGACATTGTTTATGACAAAGTTTCCAGTGGAATTTCTGTTAGGCGGAATAAATATACGTTGACATGCTAATGCTTGTAAATCCATGTTTTTTCTTCTATGGAAAAAGTTGTAATGCCTTATTTTGAGACCCATTTCAATATGAGAAATATCAGAAAGAACAAAAAATAAAAAAAAACCAGTTATATATATTTTTAAAATTTGCATTAAAAGGATAAATTTATATGAAAATGCAAGAATTCAATGTGTGCAGAACACTAATTAAAAACAGATTCTGGCTTTTATATAGAATATATTATGTACAGAGTATTTTTTCACCCATTTGTATTTTCCCTGCCGAAAAGGATATGTAAAATAGAAGCAGAGATCCCTCTATAAGCTGCCCTGGACTCCTTATGGTAGATATTAAAAAAAGCCGATGCAAAGTGATTTTTTGAGTCTTGAAATGAAACTTGTCAAATAATCGACAAAATATTATATGTTCTTCATTTCTCAGACAGGCATATAATAATTTATATATTGTAACAATTCCGGCTTAGGATTTATATTCCACGAGGTGGAAGACGAAGTCACATTATATACCCTGTCAGAAACATTAATTACACTTATATTACGGATTTCGCTTTCCTTATTTTTTTATTCGGCCATTAATTAAGAATTTGATGTGAAAATAGTAGGATTTAAAGCCGATTATAGACTTTCTACATATATAAAAAAATATCATGAAAATCTGAAAAAAATGTGCTGCTATGGAATTATTGTCTTCCAGTACTCTAATTCGCCAACGGCTTTTCCATATGCAGTGTCTTCAACCACAACGACTCTCGTTAGCAATTCGATAATCGCACAGCGCAAGCGAAAAGGGAAAAACCCTGATTAAAGAAAACGTTAACAAACGTCGAAGGAAGATTGAACTAACCGATTCTGAAAGAAAAAAAATAGATACACCAAATCACCTTACAACTGTTATGAGAAAGGTTAATAACAAATGGGAATGCATGGAAAACATTAAAAAAAAAACAAATGAAGATCAAACCAATAGAATACTTTGTTAGAAATCAAGGAGATTTGAACGACTCAAAGTTCAGGACAGATAGTGTTAAACATTCACATTTAATTGGATGTGCCTATTTATTAATTTTTCATTTTCGGTGAATTTCCTACAGGCGATCGACAATGCGATGGGGACCAATGTTGTACCGTTCATAGATTTTCTTTTTCTTTACTGCTATGTAACATGATTGGTTCAGGTTTAATAAAAAGTAAAGAATTGATTGTCGTGGCCTAGAACTGAATTTACGATATAAACATGATACAGTTTCTTGAAACACTGTACGCAAAAGATGACTGGGTCTTCCTTCGACCGGAAGTAATACCCTTGTCAAAGTGGGACGTCCGTTTGGTTGTTCGTGATGTACAAGTACGAAGCCACGTCCGGTAAGAATGGGGACGTAAAATCCGATGCCTCGTGAAGAGATAGTGCCATGCCATCTACACACTAAGAACCCTTGCAGTAACTCTTTGAAGGGTGCGAAGGTGGCCTGTTGCAAGGCAATATTTTCTGTCCCTATCCAAAATACATTCATTTTCCAGTGGCAGTCCAAATTTCCCCAACCTTCATCCCGGATGGCTCTATTACAGGACCTACTTATTGTATTAATTGTTAACGTGTTCTCGTCCTGAACATGTATACAATACCTTTTTTGTATTATACAATATTTATAAAGCGCGTTATTTATAATTTAAAAAAGACTTTAAGTATATACAGTAAAGAATAATTATATAAATTTACAAACTGAAATATGGTACAAAAGATAAAACAAAAGGTGTCAAAAAATTACATAAATGTGTTACTGTGATAAAAAAGGGATAAAATACACAGTTATATGAAAACGATGTTAGATTAACAGACGTCATTATGGACACGGTCCAGATTGGTATATGTCTGTGAAACGAAAGAAAGGCTTAATAAACATATATGCGGCCACAGATCAGACATCAACAACAATGCAAGCGACATTGTTTAAAAGTTTCATCGCAAAAATATACCACAGGACTAACAATCCTCATCTTGCAACACCTCTCCGTAGACAAAAGAAGACTACTGGATTCGAGAATTGGGAACTGCGACACCATATGGTTGCAATGACAAAATTGATGGTGTAGGTATTCTATCTAGTCCTTCCTGTAGCTCGCAGAATTTGATCAACATTTTCAACTCTACTCCTCGACGTAGACGCAGTCATGGTTATCGTCATTATGCATCACCTACTCTCTATGATGTCTCTATAAATGACCTGCTATCATTTATACAAAAGCCGTTAAGTATTCATCACATTCGCACGAAGCTTCATTCACTTCCTTTTTCTAAACTTCATTCTCTGTACAACATATGTTTGGATACATTGTTACAAACCCCCATTCAAACCAATATAATTGAATTGTTTCACATTTTTCACGTCGGGTCCTTTTATAGCTGACTATACGGTATATGTTTTTCTTATTGTTGAAGGCTGTATGGTTGCCTATAATTGCTTACATCCACTTCATTTGAACTTTGGTGGATAGTTGTCTCATGGGCAATGATACCACATCTCCTTATTTTTATAAACTTACAGCTATATTTTTGGATATTGCCATTCACAGACTGTTCAAAATAGTTCGCATTGGAAAAGATCCTTTCTAAAACTTTCCTTTGCCAACAAAGGTCTCGATACCATCAACTTGGGCAATATACTTCATCATAAATAAGTTCACTCCCGAAAATACCTCCCTATTTTAAAGATCAGTCGATGCCTATCATTTCTTATACCTATACTAAACCAATTGCAACTAAAATTTTCAATTACAAACACGTGTTGCTGGATCTCACTATTGACTACTTCTACCTCCTGATTGCACCTGTGCTAGTTCCCCATTCATATATAATCCGACTGGCCACGTTATTACTGGTGACCTAAACATTGTCAATAACACTTCTCTGCGAAATGTGTTATCCAAAGGCCCGAAATATCGTGAGCCTAAATCCATCAATTCGAAACACAACTTCAAAATACTGATGGATTTAGTCGAGGATTATGCCAGGCAATTAGTTAAACGCGCGAAAGAAGACGTAGATAGTCTCTCCGAATGTTTAAGTCTGTGAGGTCGTTGATACAAATCAGAATTAAAAAAATTAAATTGGTATATGAAAACACATGCCATATCAATCTTTAAAGACCGAAATGTTCCAAAACACATGTCCTACCTCTATGACAAATATGTTGTTGTTCCTGCAGCTGAAGCCCCAAATAAGATTGTTTTTGTGTGTAAATCAAATAATATAAACTGCTTAACAAATGAATCAGGTATTGACAATTCACTAGGAAACTTAACATGTACCCCCACGACACCTACCAAGAAATCCTGGAAAATCATAGGTCTGTTCTATGTTACTTCAGAATTTCAACCAAAGATGAAAAACTAGATTTTAACTGTATTTGATACCTTAATTACATAAGTGTCCTTACAACCAACGTATATTGCTGACCGTTATTGAATATCTTTTTCACAGATGACGACAGATATGTTCCAATTGTCGTAACTACAATCCCGTCTTCTTTTCCTCGAATGTGACCTACTGATTTAGACTTATGAGCCTTTTGAATCTTTCGCCTCTCTTTTAAAATTTTGATGTTTTCATAGATAAAATAAAATCATGATAGGCAAGTCTAAAAGGATACTTGTCACCAGACGTTTAGCAACCATCAATCAATCAATCTTGAAACATTTAGGAAAAGTTGAATTTAGTTGTTGTCTCAATTATCCTTGATTCATTTATGACGATCTCACATCTTCTAGTATCTTATTCGAGTTTGATATGGGGATGACAGGTTTTAGTTTCCAAATAGTAAATCCGTCAACAGGTTTACATCAAATACGTTTGGTATATTTGTTACAGTAAATGTATAATTAAGGATTATATATAATCTCTGAAATGTTCAAGGATTATGCACAATCACTGGTATGTTTAGAGATTATATGTTTATCTGCTGTACTCCTATTTTTTACATGTTTACCTATTATAAAATTGAGAACGGAAATGGGAAATGTGTCAAAGAGACAACAACCCGACCAAAGAGCAAAAAAAAAAAACAGCATAAGGCCAACAATGGGTCTTCAACACAGCAAGAAAATCCCGCACTCGGAGGCGGGCTTCAGCTGGCCCCTAAACAATAATGTATAATACTAGTTCAGCGAAAATGGACGTCACACTAAACTAAACTCCGAAACATATAAATTAACCAAAATTAAAAAAACATACAAGGCTAACAAAGGCCAGAGGTTCCTGACTTGGGATAGGCGCAAAAATGCGGCGGGGTTAAACATATTTTGTGAAATCTCAACCTTCCCCCTATACCTCTAGCTAATGTGGAATAAACAAACAGCAATACGCACAGTAAAAGTCCGAGTCTGTTTATTTTATTCACACATTGTTGTCAATATAATGGAATTTTATGCGACTGTCATACAAGTGAGAGGTTTAGCTAGTTATAAAACCAGGTTAAATCCACCATTTTCTACATAAGGAAATGCCTGTACCAAGTCAGGAATATGACAGTTGTTTTCCATTCGTTTGATGTATTTGAGCTTTTGATTTTGCCATTTGATAATGGACTTTCCGTTTTGAATTTTCTATGGAGTTCGGTATTTTTGTTATTTTACTTTTTATATATGCACTGAAGTTTTCAGGAACTACATGTATACACAATCACCAGAAAAACTACCAGGGATTATAAATAATAATTGCGATGAAGAGACCGAAGTTCGGTTTATAAGGAAAATGTTTACAGTTATATAATTTATACTAAAATTCATATTTAGACATCTTTACAAACATTCATATGTAAATCTTAAGTACAATATTCTAAAATAAATCATTTTACTTATTCAAACTAACTTTGGATGACATCTACTTTTGCACATTAGCCAAGGAGCCTCTATGGCCGAGTGGTCTAAAAAGTCGAACTACTGTTTCACTAGCTTATCAACACCGAGGTTGTAAGTTCGAATCCCGAACGTAAAAGATGCGCTTGACCCAAACCTTAATTGACTAGGATTGTCAATTTTCTGCCTAAGTTCGGAGGTTATCCAGACACTTCGGGCTTCCTCCATCAATAAAAACTGACCGCCACGAAATAGCACAATAGTGCTGAAAGTGGCGTTAAACACCAATCAATCAATGAACATTTGCCCTCCGTTTCTACATACACTTTATTGCTTTTCGACATGCAATTTTCCTTGCCTTTTGACATGCACATCTATTCGATTAACGTCAATTCTTGCCAACATCCACAATTTAAAAATTCCGTCCTTTACATATATCTGAATTTTTACGCAAGTTGAAGAGAAATGTAGTTTTTAGTTGAAACATCTGAACGTTTCAAAAAATATAAATCAAACACCTCAAATTGATTCCTTGCGTTGATCCAAGCAAAATTCCAAACATTTGAAAGCCATAAAGAAATGTTAGGAGCTATATATGTAAAGACTTAAAAAGGATTAGCCAAAATCTTCTACTGTCAACTTTTCCAGAGGGAGTTGAAGCCTTACTTGAAGCCTTATTTTCTTAATGATTCTTAATTTATCAACAGGGAATTTTAAAACAGTTATTATAAATCATCTCAGTGCCGAAACACTCACTATTGAGCCGATAATACCCCAAAATTTGTATATCTCCATTATTATCTCGAAACCCTGTGTTAACAATATATCTAAGATCATCTGTTGTGTTTAAAAAAAAATGCTGCTAGATTGCTCCTTTGGAGAAATTTTACCAAACAATCATTATATCATTGTTTTTTTTAATTCTATATTAAATGTTGTAGTGAACTCGGCAGTATTTTGCTGTCATGTAAGGTAAGTATGTGTCTAATTCAGCTATATCGTTTTATTTTTAGAGGAAATAAAAACGTCGTCATCTGTTAATTGATTGTATAAGTTGCTGGTTAATACAATGTTTATAGTTTGCGCATGCACATACACAATAAAAAGTTCACAAGCGATTTACGTAAAACTTTCATGTTCTGATTATGACGTAAAACCAAAACCAGCACACTTTGACGCGTTAAGAGGAAATAATTATGTAATACTTTTCTCTGATATACAAAGTGGAAATTCATAACCTTTCACATCATATTTGCATAAAGACATTTTAAATTATATAATTATTACACAATTTATCATTTGTGGCTTTGTCATTAATTTCCTTGTGTGTGTGTGTCAACAAAAATACGATATTCGAAAATTGGTATCTATGAGTGATTCCGATGGCATAATTTCTGTGACATCCGAATATTTACTTCATGAAAAGTAAGACTTAAATTCAAGTTCATTTTACAAATGTTTCGTTAATGTTAGTTTTTAGGTAACACATTAAGTCAAAGCTATCTAATCTTTTATAAAGCGGTATATTCTCCAGAAACACACCAAAAGTTGTTATGAATTTTAAAATTACTAAAATAAATAGAATTTAATTTGTTGAATTGATTTATATTGAGATTGTTTAAATTTTAGTAACTCACTTGGTTAAGATACAGTTTCTTAATGCCTCTGAATGATTTATTTATTTAATTGAAAATTAATTCAATACGATATCTTGGGGTACAAGTATATGGTTGTAGTCTTGTGTCCGCCTTTCGAATTGGTTGTTTCAAGTATTCATAAAAAAATCTTTTAATATATATTACGACGGTCTAAACTAATAACAACCCTTGTACATATATGTTTTAACATCATTTTTTCGTTCGAAATTATTGAATGGAAAGCAATCGTTCCAAAAGAAGATTAGTTTTGCGGTTATATAAATGAAGTTATGTATATATTAAATTATGTTTTGGAAATTCTCAGGACGAAGTTTTTAATAACCAAATGTGCGAATAACAAAGTAAGTTCTACAAAGATTGTTCATCAAAAAATGAATGCATTTTAATTTTGGTAATCATCCATTTATTTGGAGTATTTTAAAACTATACAAATTATTGTAAAAATGTCTTATTTTTTTCAAATTTGATTTTTTACAATTGCAGAGTGCTTGCATGCACACTTTCTGCAAGGGTAGTCAAATTGTATTGTAAATATATTGCTACTGTTCCTATATCAGTGTATATAAGAGAATCTTAAAGGTGAAACAAAATTATTCTTAGTTTTTCAGGACAAATTTTCTGATAATAGATGAGGGAGGGGACGTTTTATTTTCCCTTTTATTGGTGAAATATTAAATGAGACAACTTTTTACATTGCAAAAATTATTGAGGTAGAAAATATCAGTAATATTAATACTGAACTTAATCTAGTTTATCAGAAAATGAGGCGAGACAGGCTATTAAAGGGTTGTAAAATAATGAAGCCTGTGGAAATTATTTTATTATTAATGAATTTTTGAAGCATTCAGCTGATAAAAATGTTACCAGTTTTTGTTTTTTTGTTTAATATTGTTTTTAATTCTGGTTGTATACCAGACTCTTGGTCTGAAGGTGTTATTGTACCAATATATAAAAGTAAAGGAGACCCCGCAAGTCCTGATAATTATCAGGGCATAACATCTCTTAGCTGTTTTGGTAAATTATTCACATGTGTGCTGAATAAAAGACTTACTATTTAGATAATTTTAATGTTCTCTGCAAAGAGCAAGCAGGTTTTAGAAAGCATTATGGTACTTCAGATCACATTTTTAAAATGAACTGTTTGATTGATGTTTATTTGAGATTTAACAAACTTTTATTTTGTGCCTTTGTTTACTATCGAGGCCCCTCACGGGGTGCCCAAGTGATCACATAATCACAAATTTTGCCAATATAATCATATAATCATTAATTATTTTTTTAAACAAGATAATCAAATAATCAAATAATCATGAAATATTTGGTCGGGTAATCAAATAATCACCATAAAAACGGCATAGAAATCACAATCAAAACCTCATGAAGAGGCTCACTATCGAAAATCTTTTTTGACTCAGTGGATAGATGCGCTTTATGGCACAAGTTACTACAACAATGTACTAATGGTAAAATGTAATTCACAGTATGTATAAAAATGCTAAATCTTGTGTATGTTTAGGTTGTTAAACCTCAAGTTTCTTTGTAGCAATGTTGGTGTACGTCAAGGAGTTAATTTGTCACCTGTACTATTTTCATTTTTTTAAATGATCTAGTGAATTTTTGTCACATTCTTATGATGGTTTGTCAAATGTTTACAATGCTGCTCATATTTTCATTGATAATGATGAAATTGCTGTATATTTCAAATTGTATCCGTTACTATATGCTGATGGCACTGTAATTCTAACAGAATCTGACACTGAATTAGAAGCTGCATTGAATGCCATGTATTTGTATTGCAAATGTTGGAAATTAGAAGTAAATGTAGAACAGACTAAGACTGTAATTTCAAGAAAACATACTTTGAAACCGAATGATAATCTTGTATTTACTTATGATGGTCCAGTTATAGATATTGTTGATGATTTTACATATCTTGGAATAATATTTACTTCAAATGTTTCATTCTGTAAAAATAAAGAAAGATTAGTTTGTCAAGCTAGAAAGGCTATGCTTAGTATCATCTGATTATGAAAAAAAGCAGAAAACTGAATTTACTGAATTTTGTTTATTGATATTCAGCTTGAGATGTTTGAAGCAATGGTTTTACCTATTATAATGTATGCTTGTGAGATTTATGGTTTGACCAACAACAGTATAATAATCATTCTGTATGCAATTTTATAAATATATATTTAGTTTGAACATGTTGAAGAAATGTACAACATATTGTACCATGTATGGTGAATTAGGAAGATTCCCTATTGATGTTTTTATCAAAAGCAGAATGGTTGCATTCTGGAAAGAATTATCTCCAATAAGCAAGATAAAATTGCTGCTACTTTGTATAAGTTATTATATATCATGCATGTAAAAAAAATCATTCTAAGTGGATTGTTTGTATTGAAAAAAACCCTGATTAATTGTGGTCTTTCAGAGTACTGGCAGTCACAAAGTTTACAAAAATGATGTAATTGTATCAAATCTAGTCAAACAAAGTCTCTGTGATCAGTTACAGCAAACATGGTTTACTACCATGCATACTGTTTATAATTCAGCCAAGTGTTTAAACTATAAAATTTTCAAAACATTCATAATTTTGAAAGCTGTGTTGTTGATCTACCATATGATCTTCGAAAGGCATATTGTAATTTTAGATGTATGAATCATAAATTGCAAATAGAACAAGGTCATTTTGGGATGTCGATCGAACATGATGACCGCATCTGTGATTTATGCAATTTATGTGAAATTGGTGAAGAATTCCGCTATCTGTTTAAATGGACTTTTTTCTCAAGTGAAAGAAAAAGGGTTTTGCCCTGTAATGTGTAAAAAAAGGCTTATACTATTTTTTTGTGTTCTGATGACTACAGTTTAATTGTCAAACTTGTGTTTTGTAAAATTGTTCTGTCAGTTTTTAATTAAATAAATTCTGTATGTTATGAATTAGATTTGCCTTCCACTGCAAATTCCATAAAGCATGTACTTTATACAACTGTATATGTAACCATTTCATTCCATTAATCTCATTGTTTTTGTATATATATTATTGTTGTTATTACTGTTTTAATATTCACATACCCCTGATGGGGTCTTGAGAAATAAGAAATAAAAGTATCAAGTTTCAAGAGCCAGAGAGGCAATATAGTATAGTAAGTTGTATAGCCTGTTGAACTATATGACAACAGACTGCATGCGGAAGTAGAGAAGAAGAAAAGTCACATAATCATTTCTTTATGGAGAAGGCGACAACTCCATTTATATGTGATATTTAGACAAAATCATTGACAACTTGTCATTTCTTACTCTGATGAAAATACTTAAGTTAAAACTACACTGACAACGCCTTGGCAATGAAAAGAAAAGTCCACAAAAACTGCATAAAAATTTTAAAAAAATTTAGCCACACTAACCCCAACTATGTGCTCTAGAAAGGTAATCAGTTACTGCCCTACTAGTGACACAGTACTGACACCAGTTTATATAAAATGGCAGAAAATAACAAACTGACAAAACGGTTGAAACTGGGAGTAATAGATATTTTCAATGTATTAGTCGAAGGTTGAAACAAACCAGACACAAATTAATCAAAAAATTGCTTGTCCATGTTGTCAGTGTATAAACCAAATAAAACAGCTATCACATATATACTTGCATGACATGAAAGAAACATATTTAGGATAACAATTGTCAAACATCTTATTATAACATGCCTCAATTTGATATCTTGATGATGAAAATAATACATTATATTTAGGAGCTTGGTGTTGAAACCCAATATGAAATTTGCTTGAGGGTGAATATGAATTGATAATGCAATAATAAAAAAAAAATATTTCACTTAATTACAAAAAGAAAATGTAGGGTAATAAACAGTGCAATTTGTCAATTCTTATCTGGAACTCTGAAGCATGATGTACAGTTAAGGCCTGATTAGGCCCCAAACATCAAGTATCAATTTTGTAATGAGACTTTATGCATTTTTATCAATAAATATGTTGAACCAACTAAATAAACGTCTAAACCCTACATCATTTCTGAAAAATTAAGAATTCTTTCATGAAAGTGCCATTTTTATTAAAAAATTACAAAAAATTCTACCAATTTAAGCTGTTTTGTTTTTAGGAACATAGAGTGCAACCAGTACCAAAAAAAAAATTGCATCCTTGCGCTCAATGTTTCCAGTCCCAAAAAACGACCACAATTTTGTTTTCTTTTTTTCCTATTTCTTTGTGAAATCACAAAATGCATCTGTTTTGTGATGTCATATTTTTATGAGATTACATAGTTTTTTGAAAATATAATTTATTTTTCGATTTATTAAAAATGTCTTAGCCAGTGTATATTGTATGAAGATATTTCCAATTTCCACTTTAAATAGAGGTCGAGTAGGGCCCTTTGTGCACATACTCCCATAATAACTTAAGTTA
This sequence comes from Mytilus coruscus, assembly GCA_017311375.1. Taxonomy (NCBI): domain Eukaryota; kingdom Metazoa; phylum Mollusca; class Bivalvia; order Mytilida; family Mytilidae; genus Mytilus; species Mytilus coruscus. The sequence goes on from CM029595.1 coordinate 89,973,724, forward strand.
ATCTTCTCATAAATAAGTTAGAGTTTTCTTAAATAATTCGACACCATACTCCTTGCAAGAAATATTTTCCATGGGGTTCACATTTTCCTTCAATTGTACTAGCACATCATTATTTATGGGTTCGCTGAAAGATGCACCAGTGAGCACACTATTTCTGTCATCCTTGTCTTATGTAATGTAAATCGTGTCCCACAAACTTGGCCATATTTTGATAGAAACTAAAATCATTGCAAAGTGAGTGTACATAATTCACAAGGCTGTAATAAAAAATTCTATGGCATCATATTGGCTTGTCAAAACTTGTTGCAACAGAAATAGGCAAAGCAATTTGGAAGTTGGAATGCTTTTTGTTTTCAGTTCAAACTTATGAAGATGCATGATATTGCAACTTAATTCTTGTTGGTTTTACACAGGAAAAATAATCTTTCTGAGTCTGCACAAAGTCAATATAAAATTTGACTATATAAGAATTTGCTAAAATGACTGATTGACTTTTTTTCGTTTGATTTTCTCCTAAAGATACACACCTTATCAATTTAGGATCTACTCTGGTGCATGACTGTCGTACCCTTTGTCTTGTAATAAATACGTTTTGTTGTCGAAGTCTAGCTCTTATAGAATTTGGCCCAATGAGTCTGTTAGTTCTAGTTATCTCCTCTACTAACTGATCAAGCTGTTGGTCTTCTAACACAGTATGCTGTCTTAGTTGAATATCAAATTCCCTGAATTAAAAGGTAAGTAAACACATTAAATATTATGCCATTTTTCTTTGTTTGATTTAGTTTATAAGATAAACATTGAATTTTAAATCTTCAAACTTTTTGGATGGCACATGAGATGGACAGCAGTGTATTTGAGTAGAGTGAGAGGTCAGGTTTAATTTCAGCCAGATCCCACGAAGGGCTTTTGTGTCCTCGAACACAATCTTTTGATTCAGCTTAGTCATTTCTGTTGCCTCACATTTTGAAAACTCCATCATACTGACAGATATATAAAGTATTTTATTCCCTGGGTTCCCTTTGCTCTTCATGTATCAAAGGAAACCTGGTATTAGAATGGTATTACTCATTTTCATTGCGTGTGATAAGATTAACTACTTTATTTTATTATCCACCCATATATACATTTAATTATTGACGAACGTGAGTGGTCGGTTACCTGAGCCTTCGTCGTATCGTAGATTCTGAAACACCAAGAATATCACTGATCATTGGAGCTGTTAAACCGTACTTGGTTAAAAACTGAAGCTGTTCTTTAGTTATATCGTACTTGTAATGTCCTTTTTCATCAACTTGGATTCTATCAGTTTTATAACAAACAGCTTCATCTTAAACAAGAAAAGAAAAGTTATCGTAGCGTAAGATGATAATACATAAAAAAATAACCAGTCAATTGTGGAGTACATGTAGTTGGATTTGTGTTTGCTAGATTTTCAAAGTCCAATATAAGAATGTGAAAGAGAAAGTTAAATCAAGATGATTGAATTTACTTACATATAACTGCCAAACCTTGTATACTACATTAATCACAATTATTTCCGCGCCAGTGTGAAATGACAAAATGATTTCTTAGTTCGTCTGTGCCAAATTTCATAGAGTTTGGACGATCTACTGTAGTATTTCATAATGTCCCATGAAATACTGTCCACTGGACGTTTTTCCATAGTAAATACTGTCCATGGACGATATTTACTTATTTTAATATGTCCCGGATACAATTTACCTATGAGACAATTTTCCTAAGCTGTTAAATTGTGTCCATGTTATCACTGGACACCTTTTAACATTTAAATTTGGTCCTTGAACAGTAAATGTGATAATGTAGGTTTAGTAATGTCCCCCATGAAATGATGTTTTAATCAACTCAATGACATTCTTTTGTGCCTGTACCTTATCAAGCAACCTTTACTCTGTTTCATACTGGCTGTAGATTTTAAGGCTGATCTCAATTTAGATCAGCAGTTTATGAAATATGGGTAACATGTAAATGTAAAATGAAGTGAAACCTGAGAAGTCTAGTATAAACATGAATTCGTTATTTCAATGAAATATATATAATAAAATTTTGTCTCTTAAGTGGACAGAACCAAAGTTATGATATAGTGCCCTAGCACAGGACAATATTTCATAGCAGTTGTTATTAAATTATGTCCTACAACAAAAGTAAGACAAAGGTCATCGATCAAAATGTTTTATTATACTTAGATGTTAATTAATTAAGAAAGGTGTATTGTGGGAGGACACTACTTCATAATTGTTGCTGTAAAATTCTGTCCACTTAAGAGACAACATTTTATGGCAATGGACATTATTTAATACTTTAATTATGCGAAAAACTATCCAGGTGGACACATTTTAACAGGCCACTATTGCGTCTAACACTATGTCCAAGAACATTCCCGGACATGTAAAAAAATGTTGAGGACGGACATTAATTCACAACATCATAATCATCTATGAAACCAAACTTAATCATAATTAAATCCGGTTTCAAAATGACCTTCCATATAGAACAAAATTAATACTCATTGGCAGTTCCGAGGTTGGAATCCCCTTTTATTTGGTAAGACTTTAAAAAAAATACGTGAAAATCTGCAAAATTAAGCTGGAAACCCCCTTGAAAACTGGAACCCGCTGAAACCTCCTGAAAAATATATAGATTCGTGCCTCATCATTGAGGGGGTCCGAAATTGGTCCATTTTTTCGATACTTAACTTGACAATTTTGGGAAAATTGGTTGGCCCTTCCCTGTTCCATACGTGCATGCTTCTCATAGATACCAATTTTCATTAAGATTGTAGCAGTTTGGTGAACATAGATTAGATTTGGATAGAAAAAAAAAACCTTACAACAGAGGAAAAATTCTTGACCCAACCTATGGAATTTGTTGTATTAATATATATTAAGTCGGGGTCTTTTCCTTTATATCATGTACTAGGGATGTGCCGCTTGAATAGGTCGACTTTTTAAGCTTCCTGATATATGATAAGAGAATGAAATTCAGATGAAAATATGGTTCAGGTCATTTTAAACGGGTATTTATATTGGTTTATTTAAAATATTTGATAAGGGTGGGTTGTCGTCGGATGGCACAGTGCCTCACCCCTACCACAAAAAAGTATGAAGTGACACCCCCCTCCCCCTTCCCCGAGATATAAAGGTTTACATGGAGTTGTCATATTCTCTAGACGGCTTATAAAAATTAATAACTTTGTATGGCTATATTCTTTGTTGTGAAACATTGCATCATCTATCCTTCAACCGATGCCGAACTGCCCTAGCTTCCATATATCGTGTACTGTGTTTCAACCTTAGATTAAACCCACGAAAAGGTATCACCTGGCTACCGAAAGCTTCATTTTTATAAAGCCTTGGTGGATAGAGTGGTCCAGGCACTGGACACAGTGTAGGCGACTTTGCCGTAGATATTTTAAACAGAGGACGGACTGACAGAGTTATTACTTTATGGAAAAAAATATTTAAGAATATCTACACGTAACAGTTATATACCTTGTTTATTCTTATTCCTAGTAAGTATTTCCTCCTTCATATCTAGAACGTTAGACTTAAATTCATCTCCTTCGTCGTCCCAAGTTAATAGCGCGTCAACACTCCTATCAATATCCCTTGTTAATTGCTCCAATCTACAAAGAAGTGACAATCGGGTTTTAAAATTACTGAGACTTCAAGGCACTTTGATTGACAGTTTGAAAGAATTCTTTTCTTAACCCTTTAAGTAAAAATGAAATCATAACAATAACCCAACCAATTTTATTGTAAGCTGAATCTTGACAAGGAGCAAGAATATTTATTGGTTATTGGTAGGATGTAAACGGTATAATTTGACAAGTACTAAAAATAAGAAACGCACATACAAGGTTGCCGAAATCTTAATATGGGATACAACTTGGACGTAAACGTCCCAAGTCAGGAGCCTGTAATTCAGTGGTTGTCGTTTGTTTATGTGTTACATATTTGTTTTTCATTCATTTTCTTGTACATTAATTAGGCCGTTAGTTTTCTCGTTTGAATTGTTTTGCATTTGTGATTTCGGGGCCTACTAAAATCGTTGATCAAGTCACGTAATGAGAAACACAATTATATTGTGGTTTTGGGACGGATCGACAATATTTTTTAGACTTCCCCATTGACAGACTTGGACAGTACATAAAGAGATGGCATGTAATTAAGCTGTCGTTTGGACGTTGTTAATGGCTCTATGTCATCTTATTCATTAACTGTTTACATACCCATAACCCCCCACACACACACACACACACGAAGGGATACACCTCAATCTATTGTATTGTAGTTGAAATCAATTCAAATTATTCAATTTTTACCTGAAGTTAATGTTTGCTAGATTTTCCGTCTCTAAAATATCTGATGTTCCCAATCTGAAGCAATAATCTACTGTCTCTTTTATTCTTTGCAAAAATCTATCTCGGTCTCCGTGGATTCCAGCCATTTTGCTTCTAATGCCAAAACATGGAAATAACACAGGCTCTCATTGGATCATACTTATTCGCGTATAATTGCGATAGTTTTCATAAAATGAAGAAATAACGCGTTTATTTAAGAAAGTAACGCGATAGTTTTATAAAATAACGCGTTATTACTTGAATAAATAATTTCGCGTTAGTTTGATAATTTTTAAAATTAATAGCAAGAATGAAATATCGCGATAGTTTTGTATAATAACGCGTTAGTTTTGGAAACTAACTCGATAGAATGGAGAAATAACGCGTTAGTGTATTAAAGTAACGCGATAGTGATAGAATATCACGCAAATGACACGAACGGCCACTCATAGCAAGTAGTCAGCACACTTATACTGACAGAAACTACCGTTGAGTCGTTCATTTTTGGTTTATTTAATGTTCATAAACTGTTGAAAAAATTTCAAAACACTTAGGTTTTTCTTTGGTAGTCAAATAAGTTAAATTCATATGCAAAAAGTCTTGACTCGGTATTGGAACTTGACATATGCCATAGACCCTTTATCGATTCGTTAAATACCATATGTTGACTTCTAGATGATGTGTAGCCTTTATTTAACTGATTTTTTACATATACAAAATATCTCTTTTATAAAATTTTTAACTTTTAAATCATTCCGGTCTATATAACATCCAATGACACTGAGTGTAGTCACTGAGTGTAATGATATGTTCTATTTTACGACGGGATACATGTGTAATAGACCATCAAAACAAAAAGAAACATGATAGTTAAAACAGTAATGAAGTAAAGGGTGTCAGGCCATACAAATTCAATAGACCAGTGCCCTTATCGGAAGTCGTGAACTCCTCTCTGGGCGCAGTGAAAACTTTAGGAAAATCACTTATTCATCTTCTGCTGTAAAATTACCAAGCAGATTTGATCCAAAATTGATAGCAGTCATATATGGAAGATCCTCGACAGAACGTCTTCATTTTTTTTCGGTTACGGGCATTTAGGGTATGAGTACCATTTTACTGGTTTTCATAAAAGCCATTATCGAACACATTTCATCAATTTACATATAATACACCAGTCGTGTTTCAACATATTTGATCGAAAGAAGGCGAACATCTTTTTTTTCTTCATATTTTGTATTTCAAAATACATTTAAATACTACAAGTGTGAAAAAGCGTTTAGTTATACTGAATACTAATAAAGTAATTATAATATCATTAAAACGGGAGGAGTGTAGATCTCCATATTCCAAGTTTAAACACCTGTTCTTTTGTTGCAGTCAGCGGAGTAACAATGTTCTGTGTACAGTGCACACATAATTGGTTGACAGGGGGATCTGTGGGCTGCTGAAGACTACCAGCAGGTACAGGATATCGCCTGTAGGGGAGCTGGAGATGAAACTCCCCGGAAGCTCTGAAGATTTAAATATACAGTTTAGAATTTTGACGTTCGAAATTTATCTGTTTCTCAACAGTCCCTATGTTCTGTCTCACTTTATTTATAATTGTATCAAATTGGAGGTTCTAGTTAAGTTAAACCGACGACCAATAAGTCAATACAAGAAGGTGCATAATTAAAGCCAATGGTTGGATTTTTACTTTAAGATTGATTCTTTTCAAACAAATATCATTCATTAACTAAGGTTTTAGATGTATGCAAAGCAAGTAATAAAATTGAGAATGGAAATGGGGAATGTGTCAAAGAGACAACAACCCGACCACAGAACAGACAACAACAGAAGGTCACCAATAGGTCTTCAATGCAGCGAGAAATTCCCGCACCCGGAGGCGTCCTTAAGCTGGCCCCTAAACAAATATATATATACTAGTTCAGTGATAATGGACGTCATACTAAACTCCAAATTATACACAGGAAACTAAAAGTAAAAATAATACAAGACTAGCAAAGGCCAGAGGCTCCTGACTTGGGACAGGCGCAAAATGCGGCGGAGTTAAACATGTTTATGAGATCTCAACCTCCCCTATACCTCTAGCCAATGTAGAAAAGTAAACGCATATTAAAAGTCAGTTAAAGAGAAGTCCGAGTCCGATGTCAGAAGATGTAACAAAAGAAAATAAACAAAATGACAATAATACATAAATAACAACAGACTACTAGCAGTTAACTGACATGCCAGCTCCAGACCTCAATTAAACTGATAGAAAGATTATGTCTTCATCATATGAATATCAAGCACAATCCCTCCCGTTAGGGGTTTAGTATCATACCATCATAAAATATATGAGAAGAGCATAACCCGTGTCATGCCAACAACTGGTTTTTAAATAAATGTGTTTAGTTCCGATGCTTTTATTTTTGTATTGAAAGAAATATACATGTTTGCTTTAGTGATTGCACTGTTAATTTGTACTCGGCTTCGCCCTGAAACTTGTGAAGGATTAGGATTCTATTGTATTATAGCGTTTAAACGTTGTTTTTTTTCAAATTAATTGTAAAAGTAACATAATTGTTTTACACTTGACAAATAAATTCATCCGGGTTTAACCACTCCTCGACCAGAGTTTAGTTTAAATTTACCTAGCAGGAAAAGGAAATCGTCTACAGTTTGTCATGTTATGTGAATTAATTGAAGTTTCAAGATGTTTTCTTGTCATGTCTCGTTTTGAAAGTTCAACGATATTAGGATAGTTTGGGAGGTATTTACAGAACTTGCACTTTTTGATGAATCTGAAGAATTACTAGGGATAGTTTAAGTTTCTCAAGAAGTTATATCATGAAACAATGACTCTATATTGGGAGAGCTCAACAGTACAGCTCTCCTTCTGGTGCGTTCTCTCCAAAAATAAGAATGAATTATCATGACTTGTTGATCTTTTTTAGATGACACTAAAGTACGGGAAAGTTACCAAAGGGTAATGACGTGAACAATGACAGGTCACAGTGCGGCCTTACACAACGAATAAAACAAATTTCCTCATTTATACTAGAGCAATGAAGTAATGTACATTCATTGAGCGAAAAACCTATATTAGAATATTTCAAGGATGATTCATTACGCTTTGTGTGTTTGGAATGTCGAATAAAACATGTAAACATCTAATGTTCCACCTTTATAACCTGTATAAACACAAGGAAATCTTTAAGCTGAATCTAGGACACCACCAAGTTATTTAAACACTAAATGCAATACTTCAAGAACTGTTATCCTAAATTTTAAATTAATATTTTTCTCAGTCAATCAAAAACACTACCTTCAAACATTGAAGGTTTCTAGATTTTCTATGACACCTTATATTAAAACAAGTTATAGTTTCACGAGCTAGTGTTTTTGCTTCTGAAATTCAAAATGTGAACGAAAAAAAAAACAGCTTTTATACATTCACGATAAAATGTATTTCGGAATTTTTTCAGGCTGGGGCATTTTTCCAATGAATCATGTAAGCCACATTTATGCAGTTGTATAATTATCGGCAAACAAAATTGAGGAGAAATTTATTGCTTCATTCTAAAACTGTTTGTAGTTGTACCAATATTTGAACATTCATATATGTTGGATAAGCTACGCTCGCATATATTATGAAGCTGCTGTCAGGGTTTTGGTTTATCTTTTCTGTATACTTCACAACCAAACTTTTCAAAGATAAAACATCATATTTAATAAAACCATCCTTCGATAAATCTGGATGTATCTTTTGCAATTCTTTGATTATTTTTCCTTTCTCATTCATCATGTTTATGAAACGTATAAAATTACATGAATTTGATGTGAAAAGATATGATTAAATTCTTAAGTTTTTTATGGGTAATCTTTATGTTTGTATATTAGGGTGCCACATGTGTAGCAGGAACAGCTCATACTTCAGGATCACCTGAGCTAACCCCTATTGTTTAATGGGGTTCGTGTTGCACAGGCTTTAATTTTTCATTTAGAGCTTTGTTGACGTGTTCGTTTTTTCATTGTTTTTATTTATTTTTTTTGGTTTTGTTTGTTGCTAAAGGGTAATCAGCTTTTCTTCGACGTATGAGATTGGCCGTCTCTTTGGGATCTTTCTTCCTGTTTTTGATAAAGTATACCTACATGACTAATTTCCTCTCAGAGACTAACAAAGCAATTCTTATTGTGGAATTAATCCTATATTTTTATGATTCACAATTTATACCAAACTTATTTGGAGATCCCGAGAAATACCACTTATCTGGTATTGAACATCGTCAGTGGTGTCTTGTGTAAAGTCATACTATGCGGTATGGGTTTTGCTAATTGTTGAAGGCCATACGGTGACCTATAGTTGTTAACTTCTATGTTATTTGGTCTCTGGTGGAGAGTTGTCTCATTGGCAATTATACCATGATATCTTACTTATTTTCATATTATTTGGAGAAATTTCGATGACTGTCGATCTAATACTTTCTATTATAATTCTATCTATAAAACAGTTTATAAGCAACTTTAAAAACTGGGGACGATTTACAGCTTAAAATATTGTATAGATACCTGTCTATTGTTGGAGACTTATGTTGCCCTCAAGATGTCCTTTGTGATTTTATCATTGGTGTACTGTCGGTTTGTGATTGGCGTATACCCTGCATATTTTGTTATTCATTTATAGATGTGATTGGTCGTCTTCATTTCAAGTTCAGCCATGTGGCGCAACGGATAACATGTTTCTGGTAAAAGTTTGTTTTTCCAATTTTTCGTTTTTATTCGCAGGTTACAAGGTTGGCCATTTTATGTAGTGTATGTCTACAACCTTAATGAATCCTTAATGATTACTATTCTCATTAAATATTGGACTTGTTACAAAAATGTTTGCCTCTGACTACAAAGTCAATGTTGCATGCGAATATTCTTACTCCTTCAGAATATTATATTCCTAATATCAATCGGGGGGTTTTCTAGTTGTTTTACATTTGTTACGTGATAGTCTTTGTCTATTCATGTTGCAATCTGATTCAAAAACAGATGCGGTGTCTACGTCAGCCAATGAAATTTCTGCTTCCAAATTTTGACGGTGTGTGAAACTACCACAAAACTAGATGGTCCCGGCATTTATACAAAACAGATAGAAGAACGGAGCAATGCCAGATCCTTTTGAGCGAACCGTGGGCACATGATAAGTTTTTCAATCAGATTGTCCCCGGGATTCTCTTTCCTGTTTTTATCATGGATTTTTGATATTTTGATTTTCAACGTGACACTGTGTCTCTTTAAATCTTAGTGCTACTTTTAAGCCAATTTGGTGCAAAATTGGTCTTTTCGAATTGTATTACATGAAATGAGATTAAAGAAATAATTTCGAATAAAGCAAAATTGGCCCCAGTGGTTATCATTATACCATAAAAGAGAATCATAATTCGTTTACCCCATGGAAGTTCTGGAAGCAGCATTTAGAAATGTCTGTCTATACGTTTGTCGTCAATTTCAAAAGTTTGTCAAAGTCGATTTGAATCCTGCCATTTAAGTTTCAAAGAGATACCTATAAAAAAAACCAACGTATATATCAACACAAACAATAGTTATTGGTAGCAGTATTTCAAATTGGAGCTTTTTCGAATTAGAAACCGTTTCATTGGTTTGTTTTTTAAATGATATGTACAGACAAGAATTTATATTTTTCTATACCAATAAGATTGAGAATGGAAATGGGGAATGTGTCAAAGAGACAACAACCCGACCAAAGAGCAGAAAACCGTCCAAGGCCACCAATGGGTCTTCAACACAGCGAGAAAATCCCGCACCCGGAGTTGGGCTTCAGCTTCTTTCTTGTTTATTTATTATCTGTATAATCCTTATCAATATATATGTGTGTATGAAAATTATTGTTCCATTTGATGCTGGTATGTTTTAAGTTGTACAATTACAATAAGTTCCCTCGAGCTTTGTTATATTTCTGCAGATCTTTTTGCAGTCAACTTTTTATTTGAATAATAAAATCATTTTGAACAAAAAGACGGATTTCTGCTATACTTTTTCTATTGTGTAGAGCCATTAGACAGCCTTTTGTTCGGCAATGCAGGTGACAACTAGCAGAAACATATTTTTTATTTATTGTACAACCGTCATTGGTACTACACTGTTTCCTCCATTGGTCGACTGAGAAACTATTCCGGAACGAAATGAACTTCAAAATTGCTTTTTCTATTTTTTTTTGCCTTCGTCAGAAACGTTCAAAGCAAAATATTTGAAAGCAAAAGCTGTAAAAGAACCGAAACATGTGAAGAGATTTATGGTCAAAATAGAAATTAAAATAATAGCCAAATCAATTTAAAGGTCAACACTGTCATAATACTATTGTACATATACTGTATTAAGGCGACATTAGTTTACCACTGTTTAAATATCGTAAATAGATTAGGAAGAGACAATCAAGGAAACGAACAAAAACCGCGGGAATTGCATGAACTCACAAATAATCGGGACCCGGTGCTTCGACAGGGTAAATGTCTCCTGTTATGCATACATCAGATGCCATGCAAATTAACTCCTTGTCAAACTGCCACAATCGGGAATAGGATACAATCGGAAAAATTAAAAATCAGAGTAGTTTAGTGGTAACTAAAGTATTAGATATAATCTTAAAATGTAACCCTGTCGTTCACTTAACCAAACTGGTTTAATGTAAGGTTGTAATATTTAAATACCAGATTCTTTCTTATTCATTTATTATGTGTGTGTGTCCCGTTTGATGTATTATGGTTTTAATTGTACAATTTAAATATTTTCCTTGTTTTTTGTTATTATTTCTACAGATCAATGAAGGAGATTAAATATAGTCATTTTTTTTATTTTATGTAAATCAGTTTGTATAAAAATATTGATTTCTTCTTTATTTTAATATAAATATCGTGTGTAGCCATTTGACAGTCTTCTTCTTCGGCAAATCATGTGGCAACCGACAGAGACACATTCCTTATTCGTTGGACAATCGACATTGGTATGACACAGTTTTCTGCAATCAGCTATCCCTTCATTTGTTGAGTGAGAAACTAGATGAACTGACTGATCCACTTCGTCTTGAATAAATTGTGTCCAAAATATCTGCCACTTCCTTCTAAAGATATTGAGTCCAAAATATCTGAACCGGTACGACGACCTGTTGATGTACTACTGCCACCTACGTTGTCAAGATGGTTATCGCCAGATAAATCTATGCTGCTTCTTAAATACTGACCAGACGAACCAATCATACCACAGAAGAACGTTTAATGAAATTACTATTGCATCCTTTGTGTACACATAGATATCCAATATCACAAGCTTTATCAACCCCGCATCCATATACACATGCACTATTGATCTGACAACCCCAGATGATCAACTTGACACTCCAGATTGTGAATTTCTCACTAATTCTGACAGGGTGTTTCTACCAGAAACCAGGCATGAGGTAATGCAAATTTGTAATGGTAATGCATGGTAATGCATTACATTTTTCCAAGTAATTGCATGTAATGTGTAATGCAGCAAATTTTGCATTACATGTAATTGTAATTTAATGCATTACTTTAGCAAAAGTTGTGTAATTTCATGCATTAAATTGCATTACATGGCATTACTTTTTTCACATACTATATATCTTTAACAGATTATTGGATATTTAACTATTATAAAAGAAGAATTGAATATTTCTTGATTAACTAAGAACATAATCATTTGAATATTGATTTCTTTTTAATAATTCTTTTTCACCCTTCACATAAATCACTAGAGGGAATTTGGAGATTAAGCCTTGCATCAGGTAATACTTGAACAAAATTTGTATAAATACTAGAATTACCAAATTACAGTTCTAAATGAATAACACAACACTGTATATCAGATTGAGTTCTTTTTTTATTTCAATTTATTGCATACATTTTCCTGCATAAAAAGATTGATATTTGAAAAGCATTACTGTATTCCATTGTTGTCAAAAGATCAATGTATACCTATGTCATGATTAAATAACAGATAATTGAACATTGTCATAAAACACTAATTAGTTTGTTTTACAATCAATATTTTCACCATTTTGACACTTAGTCATTAATTAAGCTTTATGTTTATTATATAATTAAAAAGAAATTCTCAGTAAATATTTTGATTGAAATAAAAAAAAACAATTGTATATTTATGAAAGTAAATTTAACAGTAAGTTAATATAAGTATTAAGCTTCATCTATGTAATTTCTTTTTAGAAAAAAAAAAACACAGAGATGTATATAAGTACCTTGAAACAAAGAATGCCAAAGAACGATAAAACCTTTGAAACCCTTATCATCATCGATGATGTTAATTATTAGACTAGACATTTTACATAGATATAAGAAGGTGTGGTATGAGTGCCAATGAGACAACTCTCCATCCAAGTCACAATTTGTAAAAGTAAACCATTATAGGTCAAAGTACGGCCTTCAGGCCTAGATGTATACTTAAATTTAATAAATGGAACAGTTACTGCATATATATGCTAGAACATTTTGTGACTTCATGTTGTTTTTCAAAGTGTTTGATTTTTCTTTTCAATTGATTATAAAATTTACAAATGTAATGTGTAATTCAATGCATTACTTAGCAAAAGTAATTGTAATTTAATGCATTATTTTGATAAATGCATGTAATTGTAATTGTAATTTAATGCATGGTTTTGTCAAAGTAATTGTAATATAATGCATTACATTGCAATGTGATTCGCCCCATGCCTGCCAGAAACAGATTCCAGTATTTCTGACGAACCAATCATAGCTCCAGAAGACATTTTAGCGCAGTACCTGTTGAATCCTTCTTACACACATTTATATCCCGATGCACAAAGTTTATCCACCCTACATTCGTAAACACATTTACTATTTGATCTGCCAACCCCAGAAGAGGCACTAGCCATTTCAGATGATGAACTTCTTATTATTTCTGAGATGCTAATTCTACCAGTTAAAGATTGGGACAAACTTGGGATACCAATCATACTTTCGGAACTTTTAATACAGTAACTGTTGAATCCTTCATGAATACATTTATATCCAGATGGACACGGTTTTCCTCCTCTATAAACATAATCACATTCACTGCTTAGTCTGCTTCCATCTCTTATACCACTAGACATACCAGAAGATGAACTTCTGATAATATCAAACACCGATGAGCCTTTTCTTAACATATTGTAACGAAAACCGAGCGGTCGGGCCTTAGTGTTAAACTAAAAATGTTTATCCCTTAGTGCGTTGCTATAAAAATGTATTTTGTTAGAATGTACGAGTATATAAGAAATAAAAGTTATAACTGGTGACCCTTCTTTGGTAGCATGGTACTCTAGTATCGTGGTACTATGGGGTACTCTGGTATTCTGAATACACACTGGTAAGGTTGGTTCCTCTGGTAAGGTAATGACTCGGATATAAAAGGGTAGATTGGAGTATAGGTTTTTGTATGGTAACTCTCGATGTTTGTAAGAATAACAGACTCGTTAAATAAAAATCAACTTGTATTAACTTTAAGATGCATTAAATATCAGTAATACATATAAATATTAAATAACTTAACAGTATTCTAGTCTAACAGATAAATACTTTATTAACCTTCTATCGTGAATTAAAGAAAGTGGATAGCGGAAAAATATACCCAGAAAGTTTACTAATTGTAGTTTGGTAATCGGCAAATGGTAAATCAAATTCACTGCCAAAAGAAAGTTTCTCTCGAGAAATTAGTCTCTAAATGTAACTTGTAAAGGAATTAACAAACCCACATTATACGGACGTCGTCTCCTCGGACATTGTAATAGTGTTGGCTGTCTGGTTACTACTTGGTCTGGTACATGGTATCTGTACGTATATCAAAATAGCTTGGAATTAGCGAGTGTTACTTGCCCAGGGTAAAATCGTGCTAAAGACTTATCTGTATTCTCCGCCGTATTGATACTTAGGTAAACCAATTTACCGATTTGGTTTACCATTTACCATTTTGGTTTACCATTTACCATTTAGGTAAATACCTAAATTACCAAAACCGGAACTGACGTCATTGTACGTCAATTGAAATAAACAATTCAGAGGTGTTCCGAATGTAAAAACATAGGCAAGAATAATAAAAAGTTTTAGAGTTAACAATGTTTAAACATAGCTATAAAAGAAATAAGAAAAGTCAATTATCGGTACGATTTAAACCACGTTATCACACAACTTTAGGGGAAATAAGTTCCATTTCAGGGGACCGACATTTCGTTACAGTATCATGCAAACCAGTTACCACAGATGATTCTACACAGTAACTTCTACACCCTTCATGTACACATGTGTGTCCTAAAGGGCATGATTTCCCTTGTCCACAAACATAGTTACAGTTACCATCATCGCCGGCCATAACACTTGACATGCTGCTTGAAGAACTTATGATTCCAGACACAGATTGTCTTCTCCCTTTTGCACCAGTTCCAGCAGAAGATACGTGTTCTATCAATCTATCATTAATTCCAAGAGATAATCCGATGCCACTTGCTCCCGCTTGAGTGCTGGCATCAATTGTTTCTTTTGGGTATAACTTTATAAAATAAAAAGAGAAAATTATTAAAAGAAAACATTTCAGTGATGTTTGTAAAATATGAAAGCATAGCGAAATGCGAACGAGATGATGTTTCTATTTAACATTATATAGACTATTGTATTACAGACAATATAAAAATAGTTCAATTTATTAAGATACATTGCGGGAAATATAGTATTTTCGACAAAACAGTTCTAAAGATAGAATTGATATAGTCGACCATTACGCTGTCATGCCTTTATATAGATGCAATCTTATCATTATACAAATAGTTTTATATACATGTATGTGTAGAAAACAACCAACACCGCAAATTTCATAGGTACTGGATAGTAATAGAATAAGATGAAAAATATACTGACAAAAATTTCAGCATAACATTTTTTTTTCATATCCTTGTCAGTTACAATGTTAAAACTTCCAATGGACATTAAAACATATACTTTATCTGACTCTTACTCAATTATTTTAATCGGTATCATTGCACACATCTTTAGACGTTTGGAGAATTATCTGTTCAGACAGACCAGGGTGAAAATGGAAGTTTAAATTAATGAATACAATGCCTTTTTGTGTGGAGACCTTTAAAACCGTTAAATCAAATTTAAGCCAAAACATTATTATAACATTGTCTCTTGTCTTTAAAACTTTCAAAAGGAGGCGGAAGGTTACAAAGAGACATTTAACACTTGTAAGTCGTAAAAGAGGAAGAATCTGACAAAGCCAAGAAACTACAATAAGACATATTGTCTACAAAACACGATATATAAAAACAAAGACTGAACAACACGAAGAAGTATTTACTCGATTAATTTACGATCTTCCGAACAATTAAAAGATGAATAAATGGAAAAGTGGTGTATACGTCTATAAGACAGTAATGTAATTATAACAAAAGACATCTGGAAACCTACATCTAGCCTTCAATAAAATAGAGCGGGCTATACTATATTTCGTGTGGTATATATAAATTTTCCGAAATGTTCATGATAACAATAAGCATTAAGATACGACATATAAAAAATACTGATTCTTTAATTTTATTCTCATTGTCTTTTACCAGTACCGAGAGTGTAGAATGAAAGTCTGTCATTTCATCATGTCTTTGGTATTGTAACATTGGTAAAAGCTGTGACTGTTGTTGACGAAGCGTCCATATTAATTATATAAATACTATATATTGTATGTTTTCCTTACCTGTTACTGTGGCCTTTGACATCAAAAGTAATATGGTATGGAATTTTATCAACTTGAAAAGATCTGAAAAGCAAATATCTTATTGTAAAGAATTCTATTTAAATTTTAATATAAATTTATTTTGGTTTTTGGTGTTTTTTGTGTTTTTTTTTTAACATAAATTCAATTAAATCCTCCGTGAATGGAAAATTACTTTTTTGAGCTAGAAATTAATCTGACAAGGACCAATATATATATTTTATTTAAGTTATTTAATACAAATTATAAGGATGAAATGCTTATTAACATTCATTCATTGATGTATGAATGGTGTAGATTCATTCACAAACTCGACATAAACGCCCTTTGGATGTTTATTTGTTTCTGAGTGAATCGACACCACTCATACATCAATGAATGAACGTAAATAAGCATTGAATCCTATAATAAACTAGAAATAATGTGAGCAATGCTCACTGAAAGATACCCCACCCTACCCAAACCTGATATAAAATGCTAAGTCAATGGTATGCTTCAGGAAAAGCCTTAAATAATTAAGATTAAAGAATTAAAAAGTTATGCACAGTGACACTATATGGTCATGGTTTTGATAAAGTTTCAATTAAATCTGATGAGTGGTTTAGGAGGAGTTGCCGATAAGAGATAGGTACTTTATGTTACGGAAAGGCTAAATCCATGTTTTGCTATGGAAACCCCAAAAGTCATTAAAACATATACTTTATCTGACTCTTACTCAATTATTTTAATCGGTATCATTGCACACATCTTTAGACGTTTGGAGAATTATCTGTTCAGACAGACCAGGGTGAAAATGGAAGTTTAAATTAATGAATACAATGCCTTTTTGTGTGGAGACCTTTAAAACCGTTAAATCAAATTTAAGCCAAAACATTATTATAACATTGTCTCTTGTCTTTAAAACTTTCAAAAGGAGGCGGAAGGTAACAAAGAGACATTTAACACTTGTAAGTCGTAAAAGAGGAAGAATCTGACAAAGCCAAGAAACTACAATAAGACATATTGTCTACAAAACACGATATATAAAAATAAAGACTGAACAACACGAAGAAGTATTTACTCGATTAATTTACGATCTTCCGAACAATTAAAATATGAATAAATGGAAAAGTGGTGTATACGTCTATAAGACAGTAACGTAATTATAACAAAAGACATCTGGAAACCTACATCTAGCCTTCAATAAAATAGAGCGGTCTATACTATATTTCGTGTGGTATATATAAATTTTCCGAAATGTTCATAATAACAATAAGCATTAAGATACGACATATAAAAAATACTGATTCTTTAATTTTATTCTCATTGTCTATTACCAGTACTGAGAGTGTAGAATGAAAGTCTGTCATTTCATCATGTCTTTGGTATTGTAACATTGGTAAAAGCTGTGACTGTTGTTGACGAAGCGTCCATATTAATTATATAAATACTATATATTGTATGTTTTCCTTACCTGTTACTGTGGCCTTTGACATCAAAAGTAATATGGTATGGAATTTTATCAACTTGAAAAGATCTGAAAAGCAAATATCTTATTGTAAAGAATTCTATTTAAATTTTAATATAAATTTATTTTGGTTTTGGTGTTTTTGTGTTTTTTTTAACATAAATTCAATTAAATCCTCCGTGAATGGAAAATTACTTTTTGAGCTAGAAATTAATCTGACAAGGACCAATATATATATTTTATTTAAGTTATTTAATACAAATTATAAGGATGAAATGCTTATTAACATTCATTCATTGATGTATGAATGGTGTAGATTCATTCACAAACTCGACATAAACGCCCTTTGGATGTTTATTTGTTTCTGAGTGAATCGACACCACTCATACATCAATGAATGAACGTAAATAAGCATTGAATCCTATAATAAACTAGAAATAATGTGAGCAATGCTCACTGAAAGATACCCCCACCCCTACCCAAACCTGATATAAAATGCTAAGTCAATGGTATGCTTCAGGAAAAGCCTTAAATAATTAAGATTAAAGAATTAAAAAGTTATGCACAGTGACACTATATGGTCATGGTTTTGATAAAGTTTCAATTAAATCTGATGAGTGGTTTAGGAGGAGTTGCCGATAAGAGATAGGTACTTTATGTTACGGAAAGGCTAAATCCATGTTTTGCTATGGGAAACCCCAAAAGTCATTCAGACAAAAATCTAAAGTAAGAGGTGCACAATGGCATTATGTTATAAAGAATCTGTGAAAGTTTTATCACATTTCATTTAGTTGTTTGGGCTAAGAGATTATTACCCCTATATGTTAAGGAATGGCTTAGTCCATGTTTTGCTGTGGGAAACCCTAAAAGTCATTTAAATCAAAATCTAAAATCGGAAGAGTTTGAAGTGAATCCGACAATACCTCCTCGAGTTGAAATATGGCACATTTTTTTTTATGAAAAAGTCCACAACTCTGGAGCCATTAATTAAAATTGCGCCAAAAAGTATACAGAAATCAAGAACATCATAAAAATCAAGTGTGTAAAGTCTGCAGTGAATCAGACAATGTATTCTCAAGTTACCGCGCAACATATAAATAATGATTTCATAAAAAAATCCATAACTCCAGAACCAAATAAACAGCTGCACCATGAGCGCATGATACGCCCATCGCTTTTTCAAAGAATAATGTTCCATAACTTCTCAATGTCATATCAGAAATGTATAAAAAAAAATAAAGGGAGGTTATGTTAATAGATATAAACCAGTCACCAAAGTTTCATGTAAACTACTTAAAGCATTTTTGAGTTATTGTCCGAAAACTGGAAAATCCCCCTTTTTTAAATGAATAACAACCCATAACTCAGAAATGTAAAATGTAAAATTTATTAAAATCGAAAGGGAGCTCACATCAATAGATATCAACAATTCACCAAAGTTTCATGAAAATTGGTTATAGCGTTTTTGAGTTATTGTATGACATGTTGACGACGGACAGACAACGGTATACCATAATACGTCCCATAAACTGGCGTATAAAAACCAAATGTCCGAAAAGCAGAAATGTAATGTTTACGTAAAGAACATGATAATGACATGCCTGTTGATACCCTCGGAAGTTAAATTTCATCAACAAGGTAGTTGTAAAAATAGATCAAGAGATTGGGTTTACATGGATTTTTTGTTTGTTTTTCTATCTAACCCTTGTTCTCATTGTGTTAAGAGAGGGTCAAGTAAGGGTTAATTATGAAATTTTCATTGACGATGAAGAAAGCTGTCAATTTAATTATCTAACAAGCATATATCTATCTAAACAAAAATTAACATTGTGTTTAAGTCAATGTTTGTTAGGTATTGTTTGAGGACATAAAAACAGTACTGTTTGTTTATTAAAACTGTACTAGTCTCTGGCTACTACCTTATTCATAATGTGTGTATTTATGTACATTATTGATATCAATACATCATTTTGTTGTACATACATCTACTATGATGTCATTATAAAACCAAATGTGTTGCAAGAGGAAACATTACGTGCATTTGACCCCGCGATCTACATTTTGTAGATATGGATACTGGTCAATTCCATATTATAAAATTTCAATTTGACATTTAAGTCTGAGTGATACATTGTAATTACAGAATTCAACATTTGCGGTTTAGTAATACATTTCCTTGTTTGCATGTAATAATAAACAAAATAATTGAAATGGTATAAAAGAACAGTTCTGAAGTAGGAACACACTATTCATTCAAAATATTGATAACTGCTTCGAAATAAGGTAAGATCTCTTTCAAGTTTAAGTGTTAACTTACTACGAATTGATAATTTGTACAGTTATGTTTTTTGAATTTAATCTTGCTTTAATTTCAATAGACAATTTGCCGGTTCAAGTATATACTTAAAAATATATTTAGAATGAACAAACCTATAAGAAATGCATCAAAGTTGTAAGGCTTATAATTTGATACGCAATGATATATTTATTAAATTAGTTTTTTAATAAATATGCTTAATACATAAAATAAAAAAAAAAAAAATATATTACAAAATTAGCAAGATGACGAAAAGCAATAAAACACTTGCTCTTTAATATAAAGAAACATTCTAAAGAAGCAGATTTGATAAAATATTATACAGAACATTTTGCATTGTTTCTGCAATTACATTATGCATTTGAAAAGCCAGTGACGAATTTGCACATGCGTCCAAGTATCTAGCTAATGCTTCAAAAGCTTCATATTTAAAAAAAGTGTTTTCTAATGAAATTTGTATCTCATAGAAATAAATGTTGGAATTCATTAAAAGTATGAAATTTTCCTATTTTTAATGAATTTCGGAATGTAAAGTGAAAAAAAAAGTACACTTTTCCATATTATTCATAATAAAACTATGTAAGATTTCGAAATCAGTGTATGTGACAAAATTACTATCTTTTAGTTTTCAACGTATATTTTCATTTGTTAATGCATGGATCACTTTCTATTATTTAAGTTTAATGTATAACTCAGATACCTATTTTTAACAAATTAAAACTGCTTATTTACTACATTAATGAGGACTGTTGTCCACCATAAGTTTAGACATATATTTTTTTCCTTTAATTCCCTTGAAAAATATCCTTTCTGTCGAAATTTATTTTCATCTCTCCCCCCTTTTAAGTTCTTTTAAGTCGGGTTTTATTGTTTTGGTTGTCTTGCCTATTAACTTTGACGGTTATTTTCTTTATTTTTTGTGTTTAATAAGCAATAAATTGAAAATAAAAAAAAAAAAAAAAAAAAAGGAACCGGATCTTTCATTTTCGAAATTCAATAACATGATGTGTATTTTTTCTCTCTCACTTAAGATTTTTTTAAGACATGCATATCTTGTATATTTCAGATTCTTGGAAATGATGAGATTTGAAACCATGTTATTGTCAATGGCATTGGCCATAATGTCAGTAGCCGGTAAGAACTATATTAGATTCACTTTCTCAAGATTTATATGTTGTTTTTTATTTGGCTTTTAAACTGTTTTGATACCAGCATCGCTGATGAATCTTCTGAAGACGAAACGTGCAACTGGGTTACCAAATTATAAGTCTGGTATTTTGGATGAGTTAATTTTAACAAAGTTTTTCTGACAAAGATAAATTATTACCTAAAGCACTCATCAAATATACATTATATTCTTTACGCCAGACGCCTGAGAGGTTTAGCTAGCTATAAAACCAGGTTTAATCAACCATTTTTTACACAAGGAAATGCCTGTACCACGTCAGGAATATGACAGTTGTTTTTCATTCGTTTGATGTGTTTGAGCATTTAATTTTGCCATTTGATAAGGGACTTTCCGTTTTGAATTTTCCTTGGAGTTCGGTATTTTTGTTATTTTACTTTTTCGTCTAAAAAGACCCATCAGTGACGCTGATTCTCATTATTACCATTATTTAATCAAAAAGCTAAAATTGAAGAGCATTGAGGAACCAAAATGTCAGAAATATTTTTGGAATTTTTGGTTGTCAGTGCTCTTCAACTTCGTACTTTATTTGACCTTTTTAACTTTTTTTATTCGAGCGTCACTGATGAGTATGATGACCCTATCAATGATATGTAATGTCAACCTAGCTGATCACTGATCGATCTGTAAATATGTATGTTTTTAATGTATGATAAAAATAACATTTTTTAAAGTTGGTGCGTTGGTTTTTTAGGATTCACCTTAATCAAGGACGATAAAACCAAAAACAATTGAAAGGGAAATATGCTCAAGTACTTGATACATAAGGAGCTATATCACCAAAATAAAATAAAAATAAAAGCTAAATCTATCTAAGATCAACTTCGCCTTATAGTTGAAACCTTGGTTTTTAAATAATTTCAAAATTATGAACAGATGGTAAAAGAAAGTATGTTATTAATCATGTAAGTTTCAACACAGACTACTAAGCTTATGGAATCATCGGAGACTAGAATCGCATATGTAGAGGTTTCAAACCAGTGCTAGAAAATGAAATAACCAGTTCAAGAAGTTGGTGGGTCCAAAAGTTTATCATCTACACATACAGATTATTGTAAACTATAATGAAAAAGTTTAAAACGAGAAAAAATGTTTACTTGGATTGTTTTTTGTATAACTTGATGTTTTTTCTTTATTCAAAAACATTTATATAAGTTAACAACAAATTCTCATACATTTTATTACAGCCTATACACCTACAGAAAAGCACGAACTAGGTTTACATGGAGTGAAAAAGGTTTTACAGCTTGAAAATGCAGTTGGTAGAAATATAGACTTCCCTTCTGTACTGGATGTAATTGATGCCAATAGACGAGTAGGATCTGACGGAAGAAGCTCAGCCGTCTCCGAAATAATACAAAGCTCATCATCTCAAAGGTCTGCTGGTGTATCAAGCAATGGTGCATTAAACAGAAATTGTCATTATGAGTGTGGAGTAGATAAACTATGTAACCTAGGAAAGAAATGTGTACGCGATGGTTGTAACAGTTATTGCGTCCAAGTTTCTGCTGGCAGTGTAATTGGCTCATCTGGTTTGTCGGAGTCTATCAGAAGAGGAAACACAGTCTCAGAAATTATTAGAGGTTCTTCATCTGACCTGACCAGGGTGTCAAGCATTGATGGTTCGAGATGCAGTTATGGATGTGGAGAAAATAAACTGTGTGCATCAGGACTCAAATGTGTCCACGAAGGATGTAATAGCTATTGCGTAAAAATATCACCTGGCAGCATAATTGGTTCATCTGGTCAGTCTTTGACCGGACGTTTGGATCTATCTAACAATGATCATTTGGAAACTATCGGTAGTAGTCGTGCATTGTCTGGTCATACAGGTTCCGATATTCTTGACGCTATCTCCTCAAGACGAAGTAGCATTGATGTATTGGACACAGTTTCTTCTAGACGAGGTGGATCAGTAAGTTCATCTGGTTCAGGGATTGTTTCTCAGTCAGTACTAGGAGAACACAGTGGTTGCAGAAGACTATGTCATAGTGATGTAGATTGTCCACAAAGCAAGTACTGTACCACTGTTAGTTGTCACAGGATCTGCAGAAGAAGGCCTTCTAATGGATACTCACGATAAACAGAATTAGAATTTTGAAGAAATCCATTTTTTTTATGCGAACTGTTTTTTTTTCTATTATGAAATA
Organism: Mytilus coruscus; assembly: GCA_017311375.1. Classification (NCBI taxonomy): domain Eukaryota; kingdom Metazoa; phylum Mollusca; class Bivalvia; order Mytilida; family Mytilidae; genus Mytilus; species Mytilus coruscus. The sequence goes on from CM029595.1 coordinate 89,996,974, forward strand.
TATAAAATGTAAGATACAGTTAGTTTTGTTTTAAATATGTTCAGATTCACACAAAAAACATCGAATAGTTTAGAAATTGAGGGAACTATAATCATAAAAATAATTACATCATAAAGACAGATGTTATTACAGATAAAGACAAAATAACACAAATAAAGAGAGAAGGTCGATTTCAAATTTTTAAAATTTACTCTGAACTTTTGAAACTCATTGAAAAAAAAGAAGATTTCGAACAGAAAAGAATGACAGAAACCAATGAAGGATAATATAGATATGATTATTGTCACAAATTTCTAATGTTTAAAAAAAAAAAAAAAAAAAAAATGAAGCCTAAAGGAAGCTGCGGTATGAATAAACGTATATGAGACAAAACAGCACAAAAACCTAAACGCAATACTACTAGGGCATGTTTGACGACCTTGACTACCCACGAGGGCCTCGCACGGTCGATATGAAAAATGTCTTTACAAGGTTATATATATGTTCGCCTTAGTGATGACAAATAATGAAAAATAACACTCAATCACGCACTCATCCTCTTCGTGCCTGTCAGCACATAAGGCCTCAACCAGTCCCCGCCACAGTTGCCTGTCTTGTGCCTTTTTCTGAATCTCCTTCCAGGTCTTCCCAAGGTCTTTCTTCTAAGTTTCTACTATTCTACGCCAGGTCTCTTTTGGAGTCCCTCTTGTTCGTCTACCACCAGGTGTCCATCGCAAAGCAAGCTTGGTGATATCCTTACTTCCTTTCCTTAACACATGGCCAATCAAACATCATCTCTTCCTTTTAATCTCCGTCTCTATACAACACTGATTTGTTTTGGGGTACAGGTCTTTGTTGGTTATCTTATTGGGCCAGAAGAACTTACAGATTTTCCTCAAACAAGTGTTATGAAATGAGGAAAGCCTGTTCATGTCTAATTGGATAATTCTCCAGCATTCTGTCCAATATAGAAGAACTGATTTCATATTCTGGTCTTCGTCTTCAGGCTGATTCACCTTCTCTTCCATATGGGCTATGATTGGCAGACTGCATATTTGGCTTTGCTAATTCTGGCTCTTATATCTTTTGCTGTTCCATTTGTGTTACTTAGCATGCTTCCAAGATATGTAGTCCTCAACCTCTTTTATGATGTTATTAAACAAGTACACTTGTTGTATTGTGTTACTGCTGATATCCATGAGCTTAGTTTTCTCCTCATGTATAGTCAGGCCTATACTTCGTGCTGCTTCATTAAGTCTAATGGTTTTGTTCTGCAAGTTGTTCCTGTTGATGGAAAGAAGACAGATATCATCAGCAAAGTCTTAATCCTCTAGAAAGGAATTCATGTTCCATCTGATGCCTGTGACTTCATTTCATAATGTTGTTCTCATACACCAATCTATTGCTGTGATTAATAAGATAGGATATATTATACACATTTGCCGTACTCCAGATGTTACTTGGAACAATTTGACTGTTGACCGTTATGTAATGCACAGCATTCAAAGTTGTTGTAGAAAGCTTGTATTAAGGTGATTATCTAATGGTACACCATATGCTATAAGGATGTGTTATGATATTGTAACTATCATATTTATTTAGTTGGCTAATTTGTTTTGTGTGGCCTATTATATATTTTTACATTGTGTACAAAATAAAGCACATTGTGTTACAACTATGCAGTTTAGAAATAAATGGAACAATCATTGATACTTATGGAATGATTAGAACTTTCTATTTCACTTACATAACGTTTCCAGAATGATCACAACAAAAGATGCGTAATTTAAACATCTACAATTATCTAAAACCTTCCGTTACAAGTATTTAAATGCAGACCCTAAAGTTAGACATAGATATAGACATAGACATCGATAGACATTAATATTCTCAGCAGTTGGATTGACATTTTTATTTACAAACTACAACATACTAGATTGTGACCTATTGGGCGTAATATTCTGCGTGGATTTCCGAGAAGATTTCTAGATAAAGAAAAGACAAAAGATCAGATATATATATTTTGACAGTTAAGTTGACATTTCTTTTTGTGTAATACTTGTAAACATGTGTATAATAAATCTTGTTAAATTTTATTATTGATTTGTGTCTTTTGTTGGCTACAATTAAAAGTCGAATTTTCTGGTCGTAACAGAAATTGGGAGCTCGTCCGGGATAACGTAAATACCTCATTGAAAATTTTTCAGTATTTTTTATTAGAACTAGCCAACAAAACTCTACAAAATGGCATTTGATGCCGGTAAATTTTTAAAACGCCAGACCTGGAGGGGTTTGATAATTTAAAGAAAGAGGAATTAGTGTTGCTTGCTAAACATCTGAAATTAGACTTTAGAGTATCTATGAGAAAACAAATTATAAAAATTTGGTAATAGACAAATTAGTTGACACAGAAATTTTAGGTGAAGAGGCTCTTGAACTTAAGGTCGAAAATGTTGACGCTTTCAAATGAAAACAGCTTGAATTATAACATGAACTTAAATTAAAACAACTGGAAAACGAAGTTAAATTCAAGTAATTAGAAAAAGAAGATGAACTCAAATAAAAACAATTGGAAAAAGAAAAAGAAGAAAGGCAGGCGGAACTTGAAATAAAGGAAAGGTAAGAGATGGAGAAGATGAAAGAAAAAGAAGATGAATTTAAATTAAATCAGGCAGAACTTGAAATGAGGGAAAGGTTAGAGTTTGAGAAAATGAAAATTGAAATGATTAAAGAAGAAAGCAACACTAAATTCCAGTCAAAATCAGAACATTTTGATTTTGATGCAGCAAAAAATATACGTTTGGTTCCCAAATTTTGTGAAAAAACAGTTGATAAATTTTTTCCACAGTTTGAGAAAATTGCTCAAAATTTGAAATGGCCGAAGCCTTTTTGGACTACAATGCTGCAAAGTGTTTTTGAAGACAAGGCCGCTGAAATTTACTCAGCACTTTCATCAGAAAATAGTTCTGATTATGACAAGGTTAAAAAAGAAGTTTTAAAAGCTTATGAGCTAGTGCCAGAAGCATATAGACAGAAATTTAGGTCTTATAAAAAGTTTGATTTACAAACCTAGCTATGTTGAATTTGCTAGGGAAAAAGAAGATCTATTTGATAAATGGCTTACGTCAAAGAAAATAGATAAAAATTTTGATAATTTAAGACAATTGATGTTATTAGAAGAGTTCAAGCAGTGTGTTCATTTAGACTTAAAAACACATTTAGATGACAAAACTGTTGAGACATTACAAGATGCAGCTGTTATATCGGATAATTATACTCTTTCACATAAAAGAAGTTTCAAAGATCAAAATTTTGATACTTCGAGTGGAAATTACAAGAATCAAAGCACTGAGCGTACTGATAGTAAGCCTGTTGCACAGAATAAGAGTCAGTCTAGTTATAATATGTCTAGTCCAAAATTTGATACTTTTGAGAAGAAGTCACTGACTTGTGCTTATTGTAAGAAGAATGGTCACCTGATGGCTGATTGTTTTGCTGACTCCAGAAGAAGAATGAAAGAGAAAATAAGCCCAAGACCAGTGCTAGTACGACACCCCGTGTTACTAATACATTGGAATGTCCTGCGAGTCAGGCTTTTAAGTCCAGTTTTTGTGGTTACATGGAGGATTATAAACCTTTTTATGTCTGATGGGTTTGTTTCTATTGTTGATAATACTACCCCTCAGCCTAGATTTTACGGGACACTGGAGCTTCTCAGGCTATATTGTTAGAAGGTGTGTTGCCTTTGTCCGAAGAGACTTCTGTTGGTTCATCCGTTTTGTTACAAGGTGTGAAGTTAGGTTGTATAGATGTTACCTCCATCGAATTTATCGGAAGTCAAATTTGATAACTGGACCAGTTGTTGTTGTTGTTCGTCCTAATCTCCCTCTTGAGGGTGTTTCATTATTGCTAGGAAATGATCTAGCTAGGGACAAAGTGGTTGCTGAACCAATTGTTACCAGTGAAGCGGTTGTGGGTGTTAAATCACCTGAAGATGATGCTGAACTGTATCCAGCTTGTGTCTTACTAGGGCGATGGCTAGAAAACAACAAAATGAGGATTTGCAAGAAGACCAGTTTGATTACATGGACCTTTCTGACACCTTTCTAGCCGACATTGGAGGTCCCGGTAGCTCAGAGAAGGCCGTAATAAGACCACCTAGTATTAGCAAGAATGTAATTATGCCATGGCCAGACGTAAACAGCCATTCATTAAACCGAAGGAAATTTGTCGAAGAACAAAATAAAGACCCTGAGGTTCTTCGGCTCTGCAAGACGGCTCAACCACAGGAAGAAGCAGACAAAGTGGCTGAATGCTATTACCATCAAGACGGCATTTTAATGAGGAAGTGGAGGCCCCCTGATGCTACCCCAGAGGAGGAATGAAGAGTGGTATACCAAGTGGTGGTACCTAAAGTCTATAGGCAAGAAATTATTGGTTTTGCCCATGACATCCCCTTGGCTGGACACTTAGGTATAAGGAAGACTTGTCTAAAGATTTTGCAGCATTTCTACTGGCCCAGACTTAGAAATGATGTCGCAGAATACTGCAAATCATGCCATATTTGCCAGGTTGTTGGCAAGCCTAACCAGAAAATACCACCAGCACCACTTCTGCCAATTCCAGCCTTTGAAGAACCTTTCAGCCGAGGACTTATTGATTGGGTTGGACCTTTACCGAAGACAAAGACTGGAAATGCTTTTTTACTGACGATCATGTGTACCTCCACTCGTTTTCCTGAGGCTATTCCGTTAAGGAATATCAAGACACCTACTATTGTCAAAGCTAGGATAAAATTTTTTACGCTAGTAGGACTTCCAAAGTCTACACAGTCCGACCAGTGTTCAAATTTCATGTCAGGTTTATTTCAGCAAGTCGTGTACCACTAAGGGATTGCTCTTTTTCATCAAACATTGAAGAACATGATTAGAAATTTTTGTCTTGAATTTGATAGGGACTGGGATGATGGTGTTCACTTTTTACTTTTTGCGGTCCGAGAGGCTATTCAAGAATCCCTTGGTTTTAGTCCCTTTGAGTTGGTATTTGGTCAAACTGTAAGGGGACCTTTAAAGTTGATTAAGGAAAAATGGCTTACTGAACACACTGACTTGAATCTTCTAGACTAAGTATCTAGATTTAAAGAAAAATTGTATACTGCTTATCAAATTGCTCAGAACAATTTAAAAACTGTTCAGAATAAGATGAAAATATCGTATGATAAAGATGCCAGGGACAGAGTTTTTGAGCCAGATAAGGTACTTGTATTTTTGCTAGTCCATGGACATCCATTACAAGCTAAATATTGTTGTCCTTATACCATAGAGAGTAAAATCAATGATTTGAATTATATTGTGAAAACACCAGGTCGGCGAAAACATTATAGATGTGTAAAATTATCTGATTCGGAAATTGAAGCTGCCGAAAAGCATTTTTATAATGCTATCAAAGGCTTAGTGATGACAAAATAATGAGCAATAACAGTAGATGTCTAAATCCATCTCCTGAAAAATATAGACTTATATTGATTACAATATTTCTTCTAAACTATATTTACAGTCAAACGTATCATTTCAAAAATTTAATGGAAATTACACTTTATATTGTCTCAATCTTTTCCTCGCTTGTGAATTAAACGAATAAGACTTATCACCAGATTTGTACTTACATGAGTAACAAGAAGGGTGTCACATGTGGATCATATTCTGTTTATCCTCCCGGAACCCACTCAACAGCAAAAACATGGCGCCAAAATCAAGAATTGACAGGAATAAAACGTTCGTTTATGCTTCAAATGGTAGTCAGTTTATTTTTGGCGCCAATCCTTTCCTTAATCTGAGACAGTAGTATAACGGTATAACATAAGAACAAACTTTAAAAATTAGTTGAAAAGGGCTAAACTTTTCAGATCGATACAAAACAGAAAATCATAAAACAAAAACACATACCGGACGTGGCAAGGTATTTATACATTCAACACAACAAAAAAGTCACAATTTACATATCTGAGAGTACTTGCACATGTTGCATTAACTGTCGGCTAGTTCAAGCCAATTACAAAGAATAAAATATCATGTATCTAAGACTAAAATATCAAACAGTACACATCCAACATTCAATGGATTTAGTGATAAGACGTCATTAACAGTCAGAGAAAAACATGACCTTGTGCAATGCGAAATTATTGGTATCGACATATTGTAGTACCGTGAATGTGCATATGTGTATGACAATAATATTTAGTATGTTTTTAATTTACTGACAACGAAATCAATATTTACACCAATAAAACAATATTCCAAGATCTGATTATTGATGACAAGTGTTTATAAGTTTTCTCGGATCGTATCTAAATTTCAGGGCTCGGTAAACAACATCACCGTAAAAATTAGGATATGCTATTCCGTTTGAAATATTTTTTTTTACAGGTACAGCCAAACTTCCAAATCAAAACTTTGTATCTATCGAAAATTTAGTTAAGGCTTTGAGTAAATTTGTGGTAGCGAAATCATTGATTTGATAATTTACAAGTAATACATAAATTACGCTTAGTGAAATCAAAAAACGTCACTAAAGACACGCGCATAGCGAACGAGTTGGGATATATAAACACCGTAAGACGGTGCCGAATGAACATCACCGTCCAAAAAAGGAAAATTTCTGATATTTTTTGGGGGAGCACAACAACCATGTTTTCCAAAACAAAGACATAATTCAGTACACCTCCAACGTGCTTAGTGTTAATATGTTTATATTACTGAGTTTATTCTGAGCAGTAAATTAAAACAGAACAAATAATTCAGACCTGAAGGGAATATTTCAGGCTTCTGTTGAATTTTTCTGTTTCATTCACGTTCCAGAGATTGCTTTGACGTTCGATGACATTTTATAGAGAATGGATAGGGCTAAAGGCCTTGATAGAGAGTCAATATATAAATCATGTAAATTGCCAAGCAAGACTTTGAACAACAAGTGTCCGTCTCGAAATCTTAAAAGATCTATTCACTCGCGATAAGAAAAACCATACAAAAGTAAATAAGTTGGTAAATAGTTTATTATAGTGTCACAATCTCATATACATTATCATACATAATGTAAGAATCTGTAAAACCATATTAGAACCCTGCATTTAAGACATATGAGACACTTTCATTTTTTTTCAAAATAAAAATATAAGCTATAATGAAATATCAATAATGAATATTTAAATAATAAAAGTAGTTTTCATAAAATACTAAAAAAATAAAATACTCGTAAAAATTCATTTTTACATTAAGAAATGATTAAAAATTTACAAATTTATCTAACTACGTTGAAACATAAGATGCAATGTCTTTGCTAATAAAACTTGAATATCATCACAGTTCATAAGAAAGTCAAACTTGTCATCAGAATTAAAACCATTTAAGGAGTTGTTCAAAACATCAAAATAGTTAAAAAGTTCTTCCATTATATCTGAGTAAAATTAAAGTTTATTTATCGTTTCTTTATTATTTTATTTACCAAATATATACTGACTACTCCTTGTTGCACAAACGAAAGCTTTATTTCTGTCATCTTTGACGACATGTTTTTGCTGTTGTGGGGGTACAGTCGCTCCGGAAGGGTAGGCAGACCCTGCTTCACATGTAACAACTGTCGTGTTACTCATGTAAGTTCAAATCTGGTGATATGTTTCATTTGGTTATGTCACAAGCGAGAAAAAGATTAAGACAACCAGCCCATTAGGTAGTATACTCGGTACTGGCATTAAATTAAGATTTTCTGTTGTTAAAATTTGCCGTCACAAAATTTTGAAAATCATTTGAAGTTAAGGAATATATCTCCATCTTCCAAAGCTCTGATTACTTACCCGACTTTGGCTAGACTTTTTTTGTCATTTTTGGTTTATAAGCTCTTGAATCTTCTAATAAGCTTTGGATTTTAAAATATTATGGCCACGAGCATCACTGAAGAGACATTGATTGTTGAAATCTGCATCTTGTGCAGAAATAATGGTAACGTTAATGTTATTTCTACCACTGGGTCGATACCTCTGCTTGCGGACTGTTAGTCGCCGAGGATATCACCATCCCAGTAGCCAGTACTTCGGTACTAGCATGAAAATAGGGAGTTTATGTTTTTAGAATTTGCCGTTACAAAATTTTGAAAATTATCTTAAATTAAGGAATATATCTCCCTCTTGCAAAGCTCTGATTCCTTGCCCGACTTTCGCTTTATTTTTTTTCCTTTTGGTTTATAAGCTCTTAATTTTTTAAATAGGCTTTAGATTTTAAAATATTTTGGCCTCGAGCATCACTGAAAAGACATTTATTGTCGAAATGCGCTTCTGGTGCAGAAAAAATTAGTACCGTTACTGTTATTCCTTAAGGCTTCATTTTTTTTAAACATTAGAAACTATAATGAGTCATGAATGACTGTAACCGTATTTATACTATCTTTCGTTGATTACTGTCATTTTTTCCGGTACGAATTTTTCTTCTTATTCAATGAGTTTCAAAAGTTCAGAGTAAATTAGATAACTTGAAATTGACCGTCTTTCTTTTTTTATGTTATTTTATCTTTACCTATATTAACATCTGTCTTTATGATGTAATCATTTCTTTGATTATGATTGCCTCAATTTGTATGAATCTGGACATATTTACAACAAGACTAACTGTATCTAACATTTCATTTTATTTCATAATAAAAAAAAATCACTTGGCGTAAAAAATGTGGATTTCTTCAAATTTCTTATTCTCTTTATCGGGAGTATCCATTAGACGGTCTCCTTCTACAAATTCTGTGACATTTAACAGTGGTACAGTACTTGCTTTGTGGACAATCTGCATCATTATGACATAGTCTTCTGCAACCACTGTGTTCTCCTACTACTGACTGAGAAACAATCCCTGAACCAGATGAACTTACTGATCCACCTCGTATAGAAGAAACTGTGTCCAATACATCCATGCCACTACGTCTAGATGAGATAGCGTCAAGAATATCAGAACCTGTGTGACCAGACATTGCACCACTACTTCCAATAGTTTCCAAATGAGCTTTGTTAGATAGATCCAAACGTCCAGACAAAGACTGACCAGATGAACCAATTATGCTACCAGATGATATTTTTACGCAATAGCTGTTGCATCCTTCATGGACACATTTAAGTCCTGAAGCACATAGTTTATTTTCTCCACATCCATAACTGCATCTCGAACCATCAATGCTTGACACCCTGGTCAGGCCAGATGACGAACCTCTAATAATTTCTGAGACTGTGTTTCCTCTTCTTATAGACTCCGACAATCCAGATGCACCAATGACACTCCCAGAAGAAACTAGGACGCAATAACTGCTACAACCATCGCGTACACATTTCTTTCCTAGGTTACATAGTTTATCTACTCCACACTCATAACGACAATTTCTGTTCAATGCACCATTGCTTGATACACCAGCAGACCTTTGAGATGATGAGCTTCGTATGATTTCAGAGACGGCTGAGCTTCTTCTGTCAGATCCTGCTCGTCTATTGGCATCAATTACATCAAGTACAGAAAGTGAGTCTCCAAGATGACCACCGATATCTCTTCCAACTGCATTTTCAAGCTTTAAAACCTTGTTCACTCCATGTATACCTAATTGCTTTTCTGAAGGTGTATAAGCTGTAAAAATGTATGAGAGTTTGTAAAATTTACATTATACAAATGTTTTTAAATCGTTTTAAAGCGTTTCAGATAAAGGTGAATATCGCAAAACCAACGTTTTAACTCTAGAAGTTATTTTCAGTATAAATTAAAATCATAATTATATATTTGCTGATCGATTAGTGATCAGTTAGGTTGACATTACTTATCATTGATATGGTCATACTTATTATTTTACTGTTTACAAACCTGTGAATTGTTAGAAAATCTTTAGATTATCTATCACAGGAAGAGATTACCTTAGCTGTATTTAAAAAACCGTTCGGACATTTTGGGTCCTCAATGCTCTTCAACTTCGTACTTGAATTTGCATTTTAACTTTTTGATTCGAGCTTTCCTGATGAGTCTTTTGTAGACGAAACGCGAGTCTGGCGTACAGAATTATAAGCGAGGTATCTTTGATGAGTTGTATAGGTAGAATTTTATCTTAACCACGTCAGAAAACTTTGTTTAAAAAAAACAGTTCATCAAAGATACCAGACTTATAATTTGGTATGCCAGATGCGCGTTTCGTCTACATAAGGCTCAGCAATGGCGCTTGTATCAAAACAGTTTAAAAGCCAGATAAGAAACAACATATAAATCTCGACAAAGCAAATCTTATATAGTTCTTACCGGCTACTGTCATTATGGTCAATGCCATTGATAATAATATGGTTTGAAATCCCATCATCTCCAAGAATCTGAAATATACAACAAAACCATGTCCTAGAAAGTATTACGTGAGTAAAATAACTATAAATCAGTTATTTGCGAACAATTGCTTGTAATAACTTTACACCTGCAAGTCAGTTACATTTGAAAGAAAATCCTCGGCTAGAGTTCCGAAAATAATAGATCCGGTTGTTCATTTTTGTTTGCAATGTTCAAATCATTGCTTCATTAACAAAACAAAACAGAACAATAAAAACCGACTAAAAAAGGGGGAATGAAAATAAATGCAATATTTCGACCAAAATAATATTTTTCAAGGGAGTTGGATGGGAGAAACATATGCCTAATCTTAATGTGGACAACAGTCCTCATAAAGGTAGTAAACAATGCAGTTTTGATTCGTTAAAAAATATGTATTGAAAATACGTTTCACGATAGAAAGTGATCCATGCGTTTAGAATTGAAAATATAGGTTTAAACCTTAAAGATCGCAATTGCATCACTACATCAATTTCAAAGTACTATCATTTAAAAATATGGAAATCTATACTATCGTTCTCACTTTAAATTCTTGCATTTTCCAAAAATCAGATAAAAAGGAAAAGTTTCAATTTCATATTTTAAATTATATAATTAAGTCCACTATTTAATTCTGGGTGATACAAATTCAATTTACATTCTTTCGTGTTTAAATATGATACATGTGAAGCAGTAGTTAGATACTTTGAAAAACGTGCAAATTCGTCACTGACTTTTCAAATACGTCTGATCATTGCTATTCATCATGTTGCTAATTTCATAATGCTGTTGTTTTCGAAATTTTATCCTTTTTGGAATATTTAAAATTGAGAATGGAATTGGGGAATATGTCAAAGAGACAACAACCCGACCAAAGAGCAGACAACAGCCGAAGGTTGTATACTTAAAAAATTAATTTGATAACAAATTAAATGACTTTCATCTTTGAGGAATTTTAATAAGTTTATTCAATTCATAATATCTTCATAAATATATTGAACTGGCAAGGTGTCTATTGAAATTAAAGCAATATTAAATGTAAAAGAAATAGGTGTACAAATGATAAATTCTTAGTTACTTAACACTCAAACTTAAAAAAAATCTTACCTTATTTCAAAGCAGTTATCAAAATTTTTGAATGAATGAATAGTATTTTACTCCTGCAGAACTTTTCTTTTATACCATTTCAATTATTTTTTGTTAATTATTTACATGCAAACAAGGAAATATATTACTAAACCGCGAATGATGAATTCTGTAATTATCTGTCAAATGGAAATTTTATAATACCGAATTGCACTGACTTCATACCTAAAAAATGTACTTTAAAGGTCAAATGCACATTTTATTTCCTCTTGCAACACACTTTCTTTTATAATTACATCATAGTAGGTGCATGTACTACAAAATGATGCTTTGATGTATAAATGATGTACATAAATGCACACAATATGAATAAGGTAGTAGCCAGAGATTTATACAGTTTCAATAAACGAACAGTACTGTGTGCTATTTCGTCAAACAATACGTAACCAACTTTAACTGAAAAAAACTATTTAAAAAGAAATATGTATGCTTGTAAGATAATTAAATACATAGCTTTAATCGTCATTGATAATTGTATGATTTTCTCGCACTCATTCATCTCTGAACAATGATGAAGGGAGTAAGATGGCATTACAACACAAAAAAAACCATGTTAACTTAATCCCTTTATTGATTTTTACAACCCCCTTGTTGATAAATTTTCGCCTCCAACGATATCAATAGGTAAGTAGTAAACACTCTTGTGATGACATGAAATACCGTTGAGACGTTCATTTGCTGTAAATGGAATGTTCATAAAATGTTTAAATAATTGGAAACACGTTGTTTTTCTTTGGTAGTTAAAGTAGATAAATAAATATCTAAAAGCATAGACTCGGTTTTCGGCGAGTATATGTTGGTAAACATTGATCTCCGGACACGTGTACTTTTTCTTATTAATTATGTTAATGAGGGCCTTAGAATTTTTTCTCGATATGCGAATATAAAAAAAAAAACTAACACAAACAGGACGGGCATAACAGCCAGACAGCAAATGCCTGATTTGTCCGTTAAAACCACGAATTCATAATTCGTGAATCAAGTGGAGATCATTTGAAAAAAAAAAAAAAAAAAATCAAACAGATGTCGCTGCACATAAACAGAATTCCCCGTGAAGGACGATCCAGTAGAAAATCGTGAATTAGTGAAATTTTAAGAAACAAAACGTGAGCGGTATTCCTAATATCATAGGTTTTTAAACTCAATGAAAAACATTAAAAGTCTAAGTAATAATATATCGTTGAAAAAGAAATTTAAGCCATTAATTTTCAGTCTTCGGAACCGTTATTTTTCAATTTCGACTGCCATTGACAAATTACCAGCTTTTCACATAGGAAAAGACAGTCAACTTGTCACTGAAATGAATAAATATCGGACAATGTTTTGCAATTTATTTTCCATTTTCATGTCTCTAGAATTTTTAACGGTCAATCAAATTAAAAAAAAAAGTGTACACACGTTGTGTACTTTATTGAAAAAAAGCACACAAATATCCTGAATTCAGCCTATTATCTACACAAAAACAAACTGAAAATAAAGAAAATATAATTCAATTTGTTGTTTCTGGGTAGGTTTTTTGGTACACTTTTTGGAGTTTGGTAAAACTTATGCAAATTGTTAAAAGTAATGAAAAAGAAAATCCTATAATCCTATTGATTTTTAATCAGATGGTCGAAAGTTGGGTTATAGTAACTATGGATAGATGTACATAGTTAAGCATTTCGTCAAAAATTTGTTTAAATGAAATATCTTTAAAATTTATTTCTTTTTTCCTGGAAATTTTACTCTGGGTAAAAAGCAAGATCCTGCTTTCGAGATATAGAATGTAGTAATGTATTATAAGAGCTATAGTAAGATTGAATAAGAATCTTGAATCTTTAAAATTATTGGCTAGTTGACACTCAGGACTGGCAGAATATGTCTCAATTGTATGTGGTTTAAAAAAAAAAAAAACACCCAACAAGTCCAATTTACTTTCACCTGAGAAGCAAATACAAAATTCAATTTAAAGGACCTAGTACACAGACTAAAATTGACAAATAAAGATAAACCAAAATAATTCCATAAACTTATAAAAAAAACCGGGCCGGTGCCATACGAAAAACAACAACAAAAAACGGCTCAATAGAAAAACGACTTTCAGAACCATATGTTATATCTCTTGCCCTCAAACTAGCAGCAAACAGTGATACCATCATACACAATTGATCTGATAAAAATAAATTTTGCCAAAGACTTTGATAAAGTGCCCTTGAGTGGACAGTATCATTCCACTCAATTACAACTGAAAATGTAATCATTGTAAACAATAAGACCGAAAAAATCCCAGTAACATTAGACGTACCTCATGGCATAGTACGAGGATCAATGTTTTTTTTCTCATATACATGCTTGATTTCTTGATTGACAACATAATTGTTACGTTTGGAGGACGTGTTTTTCAACAAACAATCGGCATTCCCAATGGGAACCAACTGTGCTCCTCTTATTACTGATTTGTTCCTTTATGTACATAAGGCTGACTTCGGTTGAGTACAAAACTTTACGACAAAAGAGATGATTTCAACTTCCCAATTGTAAACTTTCCATTTCTTTATAGCAACTTTCAAGCAACGCCTGCTTATTGAGTATATATCTCTCATTTGAAACGATATTCCAGGGCTTACATTTCCTATGATGATTACCTTGATATTGGATTGTTGCCAACAAGGAAGATATTAAACCAAGATTCCCAAATTGTGAAGTTGAAATTATTCCTTCGATAATTTTATGGACAGATGCAATCACAAGTTAGTTGACCGGTATTGAATATCTGTTTCACAGATGACGACAGATATGTTCCAATTGTCGTAATTAGTGCTCATCAGTTAACTATTGAGAAAGGTCGATATAAAAGAATCAATAAAGATAAAAGATTTTGTTGTCAGTGTAAAAATATGCAGATTGAAGACGAGTTTCATTTTTTAATGGAATGCACTGAATATGAAAAGGAAAGGAATTTTATTATTCAGGAAGTATGCATTCAATTTTAAAATTCACTTATATTTCAAAGTACGAACAGTTCTTTTGGTTGATGTCCAGTGAGTCTACAAATGTTAATATATCAGATACTGAGTGTCAAAATTTAGAAGTATATGTTTTCAAATGAGAGAAAATTTGCATTCAAGTGTCTAAATATACACGTAGTAGTGATGTAGTTTATATTTTATGTATACAAAAGGTTAATATTCTATATTCTAAAATATTTTTTAAACACTATCTTGTATGGGAGATATTTATTTATTCATTTATTTATTTTCAATGTAATGATCTTAACAATTACTGTATAATCAATACTAGATATATATCTGTATATGCTCGGAAACGGGCCCTTTAATTGAATCTAATAAAGTATTTGTAACAACAATCCTGACCCCGAAAGTGATCTACTGAATTAGACTTATCAGCGGGTTTGAACTTAAATAAACAATGCGACGGGAGTCACTTATGGTGCACGATCTGCTTACCCTTCCGGAGCACCTGAGAGCACCCCTGGTTTTTGGTGGGGTTTGTGTTCCCCTATCTTTAATTTTCTTTGTTGTGTTTTGTATACTGTTGTTTGTTTTTTGGTCTCTTTCTTTTTTTGCCATGGCGTTGTTAGTTTATTTTCGACTTATGACTTTGAATGTTCGTTTGGTATCTTTCGACACTCTTTTGCATATATGACTGACCATATTACCTTACCCTCAGCCAGGTTAGACCTTTTGCAGAAGACAGCATCATTGACCGGTCTATCACCTATCAAAAGGATTGATTTAAGCTGCAATGAAGACACAAATCAGCTTTGATACAGAAGCATTTTGTCACTTGTAACAGTCGCATAATCTCAACTAAGAAAATCAAGTAACATTCTACGAAAACATTCTAGAACAAGTCGAATGTTTAAAATATCTAGGCATTACACTCTCTTCAGATCAAAAATGGAACACAGATATACAACAACAAAAGCAAATCGGTCTATGGTGGCAAAACTAAAAAATAATTCTTGATGATAATAAAGGAAAGAGTTAACCAAACGATATCGACCAAATCTAGAAAACTGTTACACAGTTTGGGATCCATATATATCAGTGAATATAAAGATATTGCATTATGCGCAAAGAAAAGCTGCACGATACGCGTGTGACGCGTATTACAACACCAAAAGCGTATCTGAAATGCTACATGATCTCAACTTGCCATCATCAAGCAAAGAACGCAGATTAAAACCAGACTTCAGATACTATTTAATTTTTACCTTTTTAATTCGAGCGTCACTGATGAGTATTTTTTAGAAGAAACGCGCATATGTCGTGCTTAATTATAGAACGGAATCGTTAATGAGCCTTTTTTTCCATACCATCGCAAGATATCCTTACTAAAGCCAGAATGAAACAAGTTCGACTCAAAAACAAACATACAGAAAACATCAATACAACAAAGACAGTTTAAATGTTCATTCTTTTGGCAAACAATCAACGATTGGAATAAACAACCATCTGAAATCAGACATTTTGATTTTCAATGCTTATCATCTTCGTGTATGACATAGCCATATAAATGTTCGAAAAAAAAAATCGAACATCGCTGATCAGACGAAGCGTTTCAGCCATACTAAATTATGAGCTTGGCATCATAACTAAAGTAACACGCATCCTGTCATATCAAGTCAGTATCATACGTTTGTAATATCTCCAGATATCCATATTTTTATATATGTATTTCGTTAAAGATTAAAAACAAGATAAAAGATATGTGCTTTATATAGGTAACAAATCAGTTGAATAAATGGAACACAGCATATAGTGATCAATATATGGTATTTCTCTAATAGAGAAAGGGTCTATAGCATATGTCAAGCTCCAACACCGAGTTTAGACTTTTTGCATTATTAATTTAACTGCTTTGACTATGAATAAGAAGTGTTTCGAATTACCTCAACATTGTATGCGCATTAAATTTACGGAAAATGAACGTCTCAGCGGTAGTTCGTGTCAGTGCAAGTGTGCTGACTACTTGCCTGTTGATACTCTCAGAAACGAAAATTCATCAATAAGGTGGTTGTAATAATCAACCGAGGGATTAAGTTTACATGTTTTTTTTTTTATTGGTGTTTTATTTTCAATCTAACCTCTGTTCTTATTGTTCAGAGATGGTCAAGTGGAGGAAAATCTTAATATTATCATTGACGATTAAGGCTATCTATTTAATAATCTAATAAACATAAATATATACAAAAAACATTGTTTAAGGTAAGTTGGTTACTTATTTTTGAGGAAATAAAAACAGTACTGTCTGTTTATTAAAACTGTAAAAGTCTCTTGCTACTACCTTATTTATAGTGTGTTTAATTAAGTACATTATAAATACGTTAAAACATAATTTTGTAGTATAGACATATACTATGAAGTAATAATAAAACAAAGTGTGTTGCAAGAGGAAACATAATGTGTATTTTACCCCATTAAGTACGTTTACGTTTTTTTTTTATTTGCATACTGTCTATATTTTAAAAGTTCCATGTGACATTTAAGTCAAAATGATAATTACAGAATTCATCATTTGCGGTTTAATAATATATTTCCTTGTTTGTATGTAAATAACAACCATAATAATTGAGATGGTATAAAAGAACAATTCTGAAGTAGGAAAACACTATTCATTCATTCGAAAAACTTATAACTGCTTCAAAATAAGGTAAGACTTCTAAAGTTTAAATGTTTAGTTTCTAAGAATTGATAATTTGTACACCTATTTCTTTTCAACTTGATATTGCTTTTATTTCAATAGACAACTTGCTTTTTCATTGTATTTATAGATATATTTGAATTGAACAAAAGTATTACAAATTCATCATGGATGCAAGGGTTATAATTTGGTACGCTGTAATTGGTTTTTAAATCATAATTTTAATTATATATGCTATATACATAAATTCCAAAAGGATAACATTTTCAAAATAAAAGGGTTATGAAATAAACAAGATCCTCAAAAGCAAGAAAAGCGCTTGTTCTTTAATGAAAAAACAAAATCTAAAAAGAAAAGATTTTATATCAAACAGAACATTTTCAATGTTTCTGCAATTAGATAAGACGTAATATTACGTATTAGCGTTTTCTAATTGAATTTGTATATCCCAGAACTAAATGTTGGACTTAATTTAAAGTATGAAATTAATTTTTTTCCTGTCTTAAATAAATTTTGGAGAATACCGAAATGTAAAGTGAGATAGTACATTTTTCCATAATTTTAATAATAGTACTATGTAAAATTTCGAAATCGGTGTATGTGATACTTTTGCGATCTTTTTGGTTTACATCTATATTTTCATTTGTTAATGAATGGATCACTATTTATCATTTTAGTTTAATATATAATTCCAATACATATTTTGTAACAAATTAAAACTCCAGATTTTAATACATGTTGTCCACAGTAAGTGTGAACATATATTTATTTGCTTAAATTTCCTTGAAACATCTTGGTCGAAGTACTGTGTCTATTTAGACCTTTCTCCCTTTTTAGTCAGTTTTTATTGTTCTGGTTGTCTTACCTTTTAACTTTGACAGTTATTTTCTTTACTATTGTTTTTTTCTTTATTTATTTATTAAGCAATGAACTGAGCATAAAAAAGACAAGCACAACCGGGTCTATAATTAAAAAAAATCAGGTAACCTAGGATTTTTTTAAAACATATATGGCTTGCAGGTCTATAGAAATAAAAACAAAATATTTTCGCAAATAACTGATTTAGAGTTATTTTTCTCACTTATTATTTTCTTAGACATGGTTATCCTGTATATTTCAGATTCTTGGAAATGATGGGATTTCAAACCATATTATTGTCAATAGCATTGTCTATACTGATAGTAGCCGGTAAGAATTATATTAGATTCGCTTTCTCAAGATTTATATTTTATTTTTGAATTGGGTTTAAACTGTTTCGATACAAGCGCCACTTTTATGAGCCTCATGTAGACGAAACGCGCGTCTGGTATATTTGATGAGATTTTTTTAAAACAAAGTTTTCTGACGTAGTTAAGGTAAAATTCTACCTTAAAAACTCACCACGCTCATAATTCTGTACGCTAGACCCGCATTTCGTCTACAAAAGACTCACCAGAAAAGCTCGATTCAAAAAGTTAAAATGCCAAATCAAGTATGAAGTTAAGAGCATTGAAGACCCAAAATGTCCGAACGGCTTTGCCAAATACAGCTAAAGTAATCTCTTTTTGGGATAGAGAATCTTAAGTTTTTCGAATAATTAAAAGTTTTGTAAACAGTTAATTTATAAATATGACCATAGCAATGATATGTATTGTCAATCGAACTGGTCACTAATCGATCTGTAGATATATAATTATTTTTTCATTTTTAAAAACCTTTGTAAAATATAAGTTCTCATACATTATTTCACAGCCTATACACCTACAGAAAAGAAATTAGGTATACACGGAGTGAACAAGGTTTTAAAGCTTGAAAATGCAGTTGGAAGAGACATAGGCGGTCATCTTGGAGATTCCCTTTCTGTACTGGATGTAATTGATGCAAATAGACGAGCAGGATCTGACAGAAGAAGCTCAGCCGTCTCCGAAATCATACAAAGCTCATCATTTCAAAGGTCTGCTGGTGTATCAAGCAACGGTGCATCAAATAGAAACTGTCATTATGAGTGTGGAGACGATAAACTGTGTAACCTTGGACAGAAATGTGTACGTGATGGTTGTAGCAGTTATTGCGTCCAAGTTTCTTCTGGGAGTGTTATTGGCGAATCTGGACTGTCGGAGTCTATAAGAAGGGGAAACACAGTCTCAGAAATTATTAGAAGTCGGTCATCTGACCTGACCAGGGTATCAAGCATTGATGGTTCGAAATGCAGTTATGGATGTGGAGAAAATAAACTATGTGCATCAGGACTTAAATGTGTCCACGAAGGATGCAACAGTTATTGCGTAAAAATATCATCTGGTAGCATAATTGGTTCATCTGGTCAGTCTTTAATCGGACGTTCGGATCTATCTAACAGTGCTCATTTGGAAACTATTGGTAGAAGTCATGCAATTTCTGGTCACACAGGTTCCGATATTCTTGACGCTATTTCATCTAGACGTAGCGTCATGGATGCATTGGACACAGTTTCTGCTAGACGAGGTGGATCAGTGAGTTCATCTGGTTCAGGGATCGTATCTCAGTCAGTAGTAGGAGAACACAGTGGTTGCAGAAAACAATGTCATAGTGATGCAGATTGTCCCCAAAGCAAGTACTGTACCACTGTTAGTTGTCACAGGATTTGTAGAAGAAGGCCGTCTAATGGATACACACGATAAACAGAATTAGAATTTTGAAGAAATCCCCATTTTTTACGCCAACTGATTTTTTTTTTTTAAATAAAATGTTAAGTACAGTTAGTCTTGTTGTAAATATGTTCAGTTTCATATAAAAAATCAAATGATTTAAACGCCGAGGCAACCATTATCATGAAAATAGTCATACAGACAGATATAAATACAGATACAGAAAAAATAACATAAAAAAAGAAAGCAAGTCAATTCCAAATCATATAATTTACTCTGAACTTTTGAAAAACAGTGAACAAAAAAAGAAAATTGTGTACTGAAAAAAAGACAGAAACCAATAAGGGATAGTACAATTAATGTTGTTGTCAGTCATTTCTAATGTTTAATAAAAATTGAAGCCCAAAGGAAGTTGTGGTGTGAATAAACGTCTATGAGACACGTCAGCAAAAAAACCTACACGACATGAAAAATATCTTCTTGAGATTAAATGTTAACCTTAATGTTCGCCTTTGTGATGACAAAATAATGAACATCAATATTATATGTCCATATTGAAAACATGTGCTGACGCACACATATCACTACTTCTAGTATTGTGATTGAATTTAACTGAGGAAATTTTTTTTAGGGATGTTCGCTACTCTTGGTTTTGACCTTTTGTCCGATATTGGGAATCCTCTAGCTTTATCCATGCAGTGCAAATAAAAATGATGCCCGCTAGTACCTACTTTTCTTTTCATATTTTATTACAGATATATTTTTAAAGTTTTTTTTTAAATCTTATAAAATCCTTGTAATTTTTTCATAGTTTTTAAACGAAAAGAGATGCCAATGGTATGTGTCTTTGAAAAAGCCTGTTATTTTGAAACAGAGTAGTGAATCTTTAAACAGTATTATTTATTTGACAATATGGGGTACGGTAACAACTTTTATAAAAAAATATATACCCGTCACCTGAAAAGTATAGAAATAGATTGATTATAATATATACAGTCTAATGTATAATTGTATAACTTTCAATGAAAGCATAAAGCAAAGAACGAAACGATTACTCGGATTTTCGTATTCGGGAGACAGTAATTAAATCCTTCAGGCATGTCAGATTGAAGCAACTCGCTAGCAGTCAACTCGATATGTCATGTATATGTTAATTTCACTTTATATTGTCTTGATCACAATCCCATTAATTTTTTCCTCGCTTGTAACATAACCGAATGAGACTTATCACCTAATTTGTTCTCATATGAGTAACACGACGTGTGTCCCATGTAGTGAAGAATCTGCTTACCCTTCTGGAGCGACTGTTTTTACCCCCACCTTTTTAAAGGGTTCGTGTTGCTCAGGTTTTAATTTTTTATGTTGTGTTTCGTAGGCAGACATACTTTTTCTTTGAAGAAGCTGTCACGTGAAAGTTTTTTCATTGTGTGGACATATAATTATAACCCGATGCATTGATTAACTTCAATTGGTCAAAGTAACAGCAAAAACACGTAGTCAAAATCAAGAGCTGACAGGGATAAAGCTTTCGTTTGTGTTACAAGGGGTAGTCAGCATATATTTGGTAATTATTCGAAGAAAATATAATATAGAAACAAAAGATGTGTGGTTTATCTTATATCGAATGGATCGATCTTTTAAGATTACGAGAAGGAAACTTGCAGCTCGAAGTGATGCTTGACAATTTTTATGCTTTCTTTATGACTTTTCTATAAAGTCCGTGACGCTTACCAGTATCTAGAAAATATCGTCGAACGTCATACACAGGGGCATGAATGAAACAGAAAACTCAGCAGAAACCTGACATATTCCCTTCAGGTCTGAATTATTTGAACTTTTATAATTTACTGCTCTGAATGAACTCTCCAGGTATTTTTGTTGCTAATATTAACAAACTTTGTTAAAGAAGATTAAAAACAAATAAAAACACACTGACACATTGGTTAACGTAACGATTAATTATCGTGGTACACCTAATCTAAAAACGAAAGTTTATTTGTGTTGGACGAAAGAGCCTGTGGCTTTAATTTCTGGAATTTCACAATACGAAAATAAAGAAAAACATAACAAACAACCAAAACAAACAACGACCACTTAACCATTCATTAATGAAAAGTTAACTTACCATCCATAAATTTTTCATCACTTGTGCCATAAAAACAAAAACGGTAATTTCATGTTAGATTGTTTTTATTTTAACATTTCGGTTGAGAAATTATAGTTAACAAGACGCATTAATCTCAATCATATTAATATAAAAGTAGCATACTGATAGGTTTGCTGAGGGACAATTTATGATTAAGTTGGAAAATATGAAAGCCTCATAAGGTGTGCGTTTTGCAGTCAGAAAGCATCTCTTGCATTAATGAATCAACAAAGTTATTTACGAGGAGATAGCATAAAGTTAAACACAATGGGGTGCTGAGTATACACCCACTCGTTAAAATAATATTGAACTGCACGACAGATCTTACAATGGCTTGTACAACTCCCTTACACATAAGTCAGGTTAACTGTGACAAAAAAAAAGTTTTTAAACTATCGAAGAAAGAATATGTTTTGAAAGTATATGACAGAGACATTTGTCGGCTTTTGAATTAAGAAATCGGAATGCATTATAAATCTGGAAAATAATAAAAGTATTCTTCAGATGTTTATGATAGATTATTTTAATATTAGTAATATAAACATACTGACACTAAGTACGTTGGAGGTGTGCTGAATCATATTTTCGATTGGGAGAACATGGTTGTTATGCTCCCCAAAATTATCAGGAAATAGAGTATTCGCTTTGTCCATCGTCCGTGTGTCTTTGTGTCCGAAACAAATGTTTTCAAGATAATAATGACTTCACAAAAACATCTTTTTTTAAACGTTGGTTCCAGGATCGTTATTTTAGAATATTTTTGGTTTAAAATGAACCTTATATTGATTGAAGACATATAGATAAGAGGAATAATCCTATTTTTTGTCAGGTCAAGGTCACAGCCTCTAAAACAAACTGGAAATTAAAAAAAAAATTGCAATTTGTTGTTTCTGTGTGGCGTTTAGAGTTATATTTGTTGGATTTTAGGTAAACGTGGTTAGGTAAGTGGTTGAAAGTAAAATAAAGGGAAATCCTATTGATTTTTAGTCAGATGGTAAAAAGTTTAGGTGAAAGTTGCTATGAATAGCTGTACAAATTATAATATTTCTGTAAAATTTGGTTCAATTGAAATATCTTAAATATTTATTCAGTTAACCTTGGAATGATTTACAGTGCTTGTACTTCCAGAATTGGCCAGTCATGGTTACCCATGGCTCAAACAACAAGGGCCCGGCAGGTATTTATGCGATCTAGACTTGGCAGATAAAGCCCCAAAAAAAAGTGTAAATCGTTTTGGGTGTAAATCACATTAGGTATTGACAATTCACTTTGAAACTCAACATATACCCCCACGAAACTTACCAAAGAGGAAATCCTTGATAATAATAGGTCTGTTCTATGTTCTTTTGGTATTTCAACCAAAGATAAAGAACTGGATCTTCCATCACTTTATTGGATAGCTAAACTACATAAGTGTCCTTACAAACACCGGTATATTGCTTGATCCTTTAAGTACTCCACGAAACCTCTTTCAAAATTATTAACATCAATTTTATCAGCAATCAAAGCCGGGCTTCAAAGTTATTGCAAAACTACTTATTCTAGAGGTGGCGTGAATCAGATGTGGATACTGAAAAATCCCAAAGATCTTTTGAGTACACACAATCTAAGACTCTTTCATCTTGCAATAGTATTAAAACATTTGACTTTTCTACACTTTACGCAAGTATTCCCCATTCCAAACTAAAAGACAAATTGATGGTTGACCGTTATGGAATATCCGTTTCACAGATGATAGCAGATATGTTCCAAATGTCGTAACTACAATCCAGTCCCCTTTTCCCCGAATGTGACCTACCGATTTAGACTTATTACCGGGTCTGTACTAATACGAGCACCACAACGGGTGCCATGTGGAGCAGTATCTGCTAACCCATCCGGAGCACCTGAGATCACCCCCTGTTTTTGGTGGGGTTCGTGTTGCTCAGTCTTTAGTTTTCTATGTCATGTTTTGTGTACTATTGTTTGTCTGTTGTTCTTTTTCTTTTTTAGCCATGGCGTTGTCAGTTTATTTTCGACTTATGAGTTTGAATGTCCCTTTGGTATCTTTCGCCTCTCTTTTTGCCTTGGTTTTAATGAAGTCTAAATTGCTGTCGTACTAAAAATCCTTTCGTACATTATAACATCATTGATGGTGAAATACATCATTCATATTATTTCAAAACTATATACTATTTGAAAAAGTTTTTTTTTATTATTTGACGCGCAAACAATGACAACAGTTCCCAGAGCTTTTATTATTTGACGCGCAAACATTGACAACAGTTCCCAGAGCTTTTACGAAAAATTCCAATTGAATTTAAATCAATAGATACCACAGATATAGCGTAGTCTTCTACATAATTTGATTAAGAAATATTAATAAACAATTGTGATCAATTAATAATGAGAACTTTTCATATCGAAACATTCCAGCAAAACCTGCCCATGAGCTATAAATCTGTCCGTTGATACGATAAAACAGGATTCGTGTATCAAGTTTTAAACGGCCCAAGTTGTATAAAATTTACTTAATTAGAGTTTTGTTATGGTCATGTCGAAGTAATCATGCTGTTGTAGACATTTACGATAATTTTTGGTTACAATAAAATTTGATAATGTCCATGTACCATTCCCATACTCCTGTTCCTCATGTATTTTTTTATGACGTCACTGTATACGGAATCACGTGTCATCTGTTTTTTCCTTGTTAGGAGGAACAAGACCTGTGTTAAGATTGAAGCTTGAGAACAATACCCTTATAGATCTAATGAGGTCATCCAAAAGTGTTAATGGAGTTCGTATCTCTCAATCTTTTTCCTTTCTTAGCATTTTATGGACTAATGGGTATACTCCTGCGGTTGGCATTGCATTGTTTGTCACTCTTCTTTAATTATTTGCCCCTTTGAGTATTTAAACTTTTAAACATTTTAACGTACTGAAATATAATCAAACTCATTAATGTCTTTGAGAACTGTATTCTGTACAACATTAACTTTAGTATCAGAATTTTACTTACTTATTTGTTGTTTTTACACGCTGTGTAAGATGATTGACATTTCTTGTTCTTTCTACTCTTCATTGAGTACCCGTAACATTTATGTTTGACATTACGTGAATTTTATTTTTTACAATAATCAGTACGCGTTTAAGTTACCCCTTGTTTTTGGCTGTGGTTTAAGTTACACATTTTTTTGAATTTCTGTGTACAATGAATTGTGTTGTGGGTTGTTGTTTGTCGGTACGTCTTGTTTCATTTGATCAGGGTGTAATTAAATTTCTCCTCATAATAGTATTTGAATTTTCGTTGATATCTTGACCCGTTATTTTTTTTGTGTAGAAAAAAAGCGTCCAATTGGTATTAAAAAGTCATGAGTCGACATACATTATCGTTAAACTTTACAACAAAATAGTCATGACTGATAATACAAATCTAGTAAGAAAAGCAAGTAGAAAATGACTAAACTATTAAGATATGAGAAATGCATACTGGGCAAAGATCGAAATTGTTATCTTTGACGTAGAGTCAAAAGAACAAGACTGGTAGTCATCAACCAGCAACATCAGAAACTGTAATCTTTAATAGAAAGCCTGAAACATGAAAACACAGATATTGCACCTATACTGGGGTACCCGGCATGTAAACCAATCTAAAAATTATCTTCAACCTACAAGTGAAATTTACTTTCACAACAGAAACAAATACGGAAATTCGAATCAAATAACGAAGTACACAGACATAAGTAACAAATAAAAACTAACGGAGAATGAGAATATACACTTATAAAATTACAAACACAAAGCAACAATTAAGACCAGATAGTATTGCTGGCAAAACTCTGAAGGAAAATATAAACACAACCTCAAGTATACTTATTACTATATTTAGTAAATCTCTCAAAACACACCATGTACCATCGGATCCGTACCATACTTACACAGGTAAAAATAAAAGATACAAACATCATCATTAAAATTAAAGGCCTATATCACTTGCATTTCACGTAAATTACTTAAACATAAACTAGCCAGTACATGATAGAACATCTTGAAAATACTGCTTCAAAGAAAAATTGACAATTTGAATCACAAGTTATCTCTTGCTCACAAATTAGCACAAAACAGTAATAACATCATACAAGAACTGGTCTAATAAAAATGAATCTTACCACAGACTTTGATAAAGTCCCATTTAGTTGAATAATTCAACTCATCCACAACTCATTGTAAACAATAAAAGGGAGACAAAAAAAAAAAAAAAAAAAAAAACAGTTACATCAGAAGTTCTTCAGGGCATAGTACGTACATCAACGCTGATTTCTCATTTACATGAATGACTTACCATACTACCTAATCAACAGTCAGTTAAGACTTTTCGCAGACGATAGCATCATTTCCAGGCTATTTACCTGTCAAAATGATTGAGTTAAGCTTCAAAAAGACACGGAAGCAGCTTAAAAATGGGAGACAAACTGGTTACACTTAACCTGATATTGTCTCATCCTCATAATCGAAAAAAAGAAAATCAAATACAATTTTACGAAAACATGCAAAATATCTAGATATTACACTTTCTTCACACATGGAGCACACGTTTAAATCAGCAAGAGTAAATCGATATTTATTGTTCGCCAGGCAAACTAAAAAACCCTAAATCATTTACTGAAGGAAAGAGTTAACCAAACGATATTCAGACCAAAACTAGAAAAAGTGTATCTGAAATGCAATATGATCTCAAGAGAGGCGAAAGATGGCAAAGGGACATTCAAACTCATAAGTCGAAAAAAACTGAAATACAATGGAAAAAAACGGAAAACGACGAAAAGACAAACAATTGCTCACAAAACACAACATCGACAACTAAAAACTAAGCAACACGAACCCCACCAAAAACCGGGAGTGATGTCAGGTGCACCAGAAGGATAGGTAAATCCGGCTCCACATTTAACACCATTCATTAATGTAAGTACAAAGCCGTTGATAAGTCAAATTAAGTAGGTCACCATCGAGGAAAAGAGGACGGAACTGTGGTTACAATTGAAACATATCCGTCGTCA
Source organism: Mytilus coruscus (assembly GCA_017311375.1). Classification (NCBI taxonomy): domain Eukaryota; kingdom Metazoa; phylum Mollusca; class Bivalvia; order Mytilida; family Mytilidae; genus Mytilus; species Mytilus coruscus. Next base: position 90,023,897 of record CM029595.1, read on the forward strand.
TCTGTGAAACATATACATGTGTATTCCATAACGGTGATTGCGTTCGTAAAATTTTCAAAGGATGATTTCAGCTTCACTACTTAGCATTCTTGGTTAATAGCTTCCTTTTTAGTAGAAATGCTCTATCAAGGAAATAATAATAAAAAAAAGCTCTGGAATATCGTATCAACTAGGAGATATATGCTCCATATGCCGGCATGCCGTAATGTTGCTACATAGAAATGAATTGTTCACAATTGCCAACCTAAAGCTAAGAACGCAGATGAAAAAACAGAATTCAGTGATGCACAATTAAATAGATCTTATAATTTTTATTCGAGCGTCACTGGTGAGTCTTTTGTAGAAGTAACACGCGTTAGGCGTACACAATTTGAAGTCCGGTATCTTTGATGTGTTTTTTTTTGCCACACCATTGCAAGATAACTCACATAAATCCCGACTAAAATTGAATCGACCCAACAACATACATAATGAAAGCTTCAATGCAACAAAGACAGTTCTAAATTCTCATGCCAAACAATCATCGATTGGAATAAATTACCATTCAATATATCAAACCAAAATTCCACATGCAATTTTAAGAATGTACTAATGCATGAACACCCCATTAAAAAAATCTCAAATTAACAAATTCTGCTTATTATCATTAACAAAATATTTTAAAAATATTAAAACTTAAAATATTGCCTTAAACTTTTTAAAGTTTAAAAAAAGAAAAAAAAATCAAATTATAAAATTATTAACTTCAAAGCAACCTTATGTGTCGTTGTTATAGTTTGTTGTGCGTTAAATCGATCTGATGAGTAAAGCCTTTTTCAAATGATTTGTTTGTTTTGATATTGCACTGTTGCCCCACTGTCCTAGGTTAGTTGTTTACTTCTACGCTATTTTGGTCGCTGTTGGAGAGTTGTCTCATTGGCAATCATACCACGTCGTCTTATTTTTATATTTACATAAGCATGCACCGCAAACGTAATCGTTAAATACGGATTTTTGTATCTGAAAAAGAAGATATTAAAAACCTATTGGCAACTCTTACGCACAGTAATATTAAACCTTGTTCGTTAATCAGTGATAACTGACTGTAGCAATAGTCAAATCCAGAAAAAATCTTTGTTCACCATTGATTGGTTATGCCTCGGTATTTTATAAGGTATTCCTAACACCTAAACATTAACTGACAACATTTGCTTAAAATGATAAAGTGAATTTGAAAATTGAACTGTTTGTTTAATTAACCCTAAATGAAACTATTCCTTTTTGCATATAAATTTATCTATTTTGACTACCAAAGCAAAACATATGCTATAATTTCAACATAAAATTAACAGAATATTAACAGAAAATGAACGTCTCAACGGTAGTTGATGTCAGTGCAAGATTGGCGACTAGATGCCTGTTGTTATCCTCGAGGACGAAAATTCATCGACAAAGTGGTTGTAAAACTCCATCAAGGGATTGAGTTTACAGGTGTTTTTCTGTTGTTATTTAAACATACTTCCGTTTTCATTGTTCAGAGATGGTCAAGTGCAGCAAAATTATAAAAAAAAGTTTAATATAAAATTGGTTACGTATCGCTTGAGGAAATAGAAACACTACTGTTAGTTCATTGAAGCTGTACAAGTCTTTGGCTACTACCTTATTCATAATGTGTGTATTAATGTACATTCTCAATACATCAAAACTTTATTTTGTAGTACATGCATCTATTATGACGTAATTATAAAAACAAGTGTAATACAAGAGGAAACATAATGTGCATTTGACCACATGAAGTACATGTTTAAGATATGCATACTGTGCTATTCCATATCATAATATTTTTATTTGACATTTAAGTTTGCATGATAATTACAGAATTCATCATTTGCGGTTTAATAATGTATTTCCTTGCTTGCATGTAAATAATAAACAAAATAATTGAAATGGTATAAAAGAACTGTTCTGAAGAAGGAAAAACACTATTCATTCATTCGAAAAACTGATAACTGCTTCGAAATAAGGTAAGATTTTCATCAAGTTTAAGTGTTAAGTTACAAAGAATTGATGATTTGTACACCTATTTCATTTAAATTAAATATTGCTTTATAAACATGATAACGTATGAAATTTTTTTTAACGGAATTTTAGAAAATGCTTGAATATAAAGTGCAATATAAAGATAGTACAATTTTCCATATTTTTTATAATAGTACTATGTCAGATTTTGAAATCAGTGTGTTTTAGAGATTATGATACATTTATGAAGACGGTTGTTCACAATTAGATTTGACATATGTTTCGTTCCTTTAACTCTCTTGAAAATGTCATTTTGGTCGAAATATTGCATCTATTTTCATTTCCTCTCTCTTTAGTCGGTTTTATTGTTCTAATGGTCTTGCCTGTTAGCTTTGAAAGTCATTTTTCTAAACAATTTTGTTTTGTTTATTAAGTATTGATTTGATCATAACACAAACATGAACAACCGGAGTTATTATTTTCGGAAGTCTAGCCGAGCTTTGTTTTTCAAACATGAATGGCTTGCAGGTCTAAAATAATATAAAAAAAAACAATTTTTCGCTAATAATTGATTTATAAATATTTTTCTCACTTATTATTTCCTATGACATGGTTACATAGAAAATGAAAGGATATGGAGTAAATGTACATGGGACAAAATTGCACACATTACATAGAAAACAGAAAATTATCAATGAACAGGGCTTTTATTCCTGTTCTTCCTATGACATGGTTATCATGTATATTTCAGATTCTTGGAGATGATGGGATTTCAAACCATATTACTACCAGTGGCATTGACCATGATGACAGTAGCCGGTGAGGACTATATTAGATTCGCTTTCTCAAGATTTATATGTTGTTTTTGATTTGGCTTTTCTTATGTAGACGAAATGCGCGTCAGGTGTTCCACATTATAAGGCTGGTATCTTTGATGAGCTTTTCTTTAAAACAAAGTTTTCTGACGTAGTTAAGACAAAATTCTACCTAATAGGCGTATCAAAGATACCACACTTATAATTCTGCACGCCAGACCAATGTTTCTTCTACACCTGAAAAATGACTTATCAGAAAATCTCGAATTAAAAAGTTAAAATGCCAAATCAAGTACGAAGTCGGAGAGCATAGTGGACCTAAAATGTCCGAACAGTTTTTCCAAATACAGCTGAGGTCATCTCTTCCTATGATAGAGAATCTGAAGATTTTCGAATAATCTAAAGTTTTGCTAACAGTTAATTTATAAATATGATCAACCTAACTGATCACAGGTCAATCTGCAAGCTTGTAATTATGATTTTAATTTATAATGAACATAACACTTTATAAAATTGATGTGTAGGCTTTGCAGTATTCACCTTAATCAGGAGCGCTTTAAAACTTTTGTTTAAGGTAAATTGTACAAATTCTCATATTTTTTACAGCCTATACACCCACGGAAAAACAATTAGGTATTCACGGAGTGAAAAAGGTTTTAAAGCTTAAAAATGCAGTTGGTAGAGATGTCGATGGTCATCTTGGAGACTCACTTTCTGTACTGAATGTAATTGATGCAAATAGACGAGCAGGATCTGACGGAAGAAGCTCAGCCGCCTCCGAAATCATACGAAGCTCATCATCTCAAAGGTCTGCTGGTGTATCAAGCAATGGTGCATTAAACAGAAATTGTCATTATGAGTGTGGAGTAGATAAACTATGTAACCTAGGAAAGAAATGTGTACGCGATGGTTGTAACAGTTATTGCGTCCAAGTTACTTCTGGGAGTGTAATTGGTGCATCTGGAATGTCGGAGTCTATAATAAGGGGAAACACTGTCTCAGGAATTATTAGAGGTTCATCACCTGACCTGACCAGGCTGTCAAGCATTGATGGTTCGAGATGCAGTTATGGATGTGGAGAAAATAAACTATGTGCTTCAGGACTTAAATGTGTCCACGAAGGATGCAACAGCTATTGCGTACAAATATCATCTGGTAGCATAATTGGTTCATCTGGTCAGTCTTTATCCGGACGTTTGGATCTATCTAACACTGCTCATTTGGAAACTATTGGTAGTAGTCGTGCAATGTCTGGCCATACAGGTTCTGATATTCTTGACGTTATCTCCTCTAGACGAAGTGGCATGGATGTATTGGACACAGTTTCTTCTAGACGAGGTGGATCAGTAAGTTCGTCTGGTTCAGGGATTGTTTCTCAGTCAGTATTAGGAGAACACAGTGGTTGCAGAAGACAATGTCATAGTGATGCAGATTGTCCACAAAGCAAGTACTGTACCACTGTTAACTGTCACAGGATTTGTAGAAGAAGACCGTCTAATGGATACTCACGATAAACAGAATTAGAATTTTGAAGAAATCCACATTTTTTACACGAACTGATTTTTTTTTATTATGAAATGAATTAAATGTTAAATACAGTTAGTCTTTTTGTAAATATGTCCAAATTCATACAAAAAACAAATAGTATAGAGGTCGAGCTAATCAAAATCATAAAAATAATTACATCATACAAACAGATATAAATACAAGTAAATAAAATAACAAAAATAAAGAAAGCAAATCAATTTCAAGTTATTCATTTCGCTCTGAACATTTGAAACTCATTGAAAAAAGAAGAAGATTCAGGACTGACAAGATTACAGAAACCAATGAAGGATAGTACAGATATGGTAATTGCCACCTATTACTAATACTTAAACAAAAATTATGCCTAATTCTAATATGACGTGCTTCTTTCGCTTTGTAAACAACACCATGATAAAATTCTCGATATATCTATACTTAGCGCAGACTCAGAGATGTGCATATTCGTGGCTGTTACTATTTACCTCCCACGTAAATCCACATATATCGTAACCTATGTGCAAACACTATGTCGATTTTGTTGTGACGTTATACGAATGAAAACTCTCAAGCTGAACGTTTTTCGTTACGTATATGCCCTAAGTTCGGATAATATTGCATTAAAATGGAGTTTTGAGGTAGGTGTTGTTTCATTAACTATTCTAATGCATTATTCGCACATTTGTGGATTTCAGCAAGTCAACATGGCGGCTCACTCCTTAGTTACGACATGTCAACTCTGGATTTGACAGTAAAAAGTAACCAACGGAAAAAAAATGTTTGGGTTAAGAATTATGAGAATTGAACACATTTTTCTAGTGGTAATTTAAGAAATAATTCATGTAGGACTTAGATTTATTTGCAATTTGTAGCTCTCATCTTACAGGGGGTAAAATAGAACAGCCATACACACGGCAATCCTACCTTCGCTTCAGTTGTTAAATTACCGTATTTGTCCTATTAGAATCGAAATAATTCATGGAAGCCATAGATTTGTTGGACATTTACACATGGCCTTGGCCGTAGTATTTGTTAATTTTATCCCTAGCTAACGCTCAGGATAAAATTCGAATATCACGGCCCAGGCCATGTGTAAATGTTCAACAAATTATGGCTTCCGTGAACTATTTCTTAAAGGAAGATGTCGTGAGAATAAACGTTTATAAGACACAACAGCACAAAAACTCAAATGACAAAAAAAAAAAAATTTCATAAGTCCTTATGTTAATCCTTATGTTCGCCATAGTGAAGACAAGATAACGAACAAAAACATTAGATGCCTAAATCCGTCTCATAAAAAATATAGACATATATTGATATAATATTTCTTGTCAACTACAGTCAAAAGTATCATTGTATAAATTTAAACGAATACATATTGCAAATAATGAAATGGTTACTCAGTTGTCGTATTCGGGAGACAGTAATTAAAATGAGGGATGTCAGATTAAAGCAGCTCGCTAGCGGTCAACCCGATATGTCACTAATATGTTATTTACACTTTACATTGTTTTAATCACAATCCCGTCCTCTTGTCCTAGCTTGTGACATAACAGAATGAGACATATCACCAGATTTTCACTGACATGAGCAACACGACATGTGCCACATGTGGAGCAGAATCTGCTTATCCTTCCGGAGCGACTGTAATCACCCCTCCATTTTTATAGGGTTCGTGTTGCCCAGGTTTAAGTTTTCTATATAGTCATACTTTTCATTGAAGAAGCTGTCTTGTGAAATTTATTTCATTCTGTGTGCAAACAATTATAGGACACAAGTTATGCATATAACCCCGGTGTATGGATTAGTTCAAATTGGTTAAAGTAACATCAACACACGTTTCCAAAATCAAGAGTTGACAGGGATAATACTTTTGTTTGTGCTACGGGGGTAGTCGGTATATATTTGGAATCATTTGAGGGGAAAAATAATAAAGAAACAAAGATGTATGGTTTATCTTATTGCAAATGGGTATTTCTTCTAAGATTGCGAGATGGAAACTTGTCGATCGAAGTCTTTCTTGGTAATTTTATGTTTTCTATAATTGGACTCTTCTATAAAGTCCGTTACGCTAACCAGTCTCTAGAAAATATCGTTGAACCTCAAAGCAATCCCGGGGGCGTGAATGAAACAGAAATACTTAAAAGAAGCCTTAAATATTCGCTGGGTCTTCCAAGTGTTCCACGAAACCTCTTTCTAAATTATTAACATCAATTTTATCAGCAATCAAAGCCGGGCTTCAAAGTTATTGTAAAACTACCTATTCTAGAGGTGGTGTGAATCAGATGTGGATACTATAAAATTCCAAAGATCTTTTAGAGTACATTCAATCTAAGACTCTTTCATCTTGCAATAGTATTAAAATATTTGACTTTTCCACACTTAACACAAGTATTCCCCATTCCAAACTAAAAGACAAATTGAAATAGTTGGTCCTGCTTTGTTTTATAAAAATGAATGGCCAACGTAGATACAAGTATCTTGTCTTAGGGAGGGATAAATCCTACTGTGTAAAATATCACTCTGATTTAAACAAAATATTCTTTGAAACTGACATTATCAAGATGATTGATTTCTTGATTGACAACATATTTGTTACGTTTGGAGGACGTGTTTTTCAACAAACAATCGGTATTCCCATGGGAACAAACTGTGCTCCTCTTCTTGCCGACTTGTTCCTTTATTCATATGAGGCTGACATCATACAGAAATTCTTAGGAAGAAAGAAAAGAAGTTAGCTGTATCCTTTATGTTTACTTTCCTCTATAAAGATGATGTTCTCTCACTAAATAATTCAAAATTTGGTGACTATGTTGAACACATCTATCCCATCGAACTTGAGATAAAGGATACAACAGATACAGTTAAGTCTGCCTCATATCTTGACTTACATCTAGAAATTGACAATAAGGGTCGGTTGAAAACCAAACTTTACGAGAAAAAAGATGAGGTCAGCTTCCCAATTGTGAACTTTCTATTTCTATGTAGCAACATTCCAGCAGCGCCTGCATACGGAGTAGATATCTCCCAGTTGATACGATATTCCAGGGCTTTTATTTCCTATCATGATTTCCTTGATAGAGGGTTGCTGCTCAATAGGAAGCTATTAAACCAAGAGTTCTCAGAGATGAAGTTGAAACCATCCCTTCGTAAGTTTTACGGACACCATCACGAGTTGGTTGACCATTATGGAATATCCGTTTCACATATGATAGCGGATTTGTTCCTAATGTCGTAACTACAAACCCGTTCCTTTTCCCGAATGTGACCTACCGAATTGGACTTATTACCGGGTTTGTACTAACATGTGCAACACGACGGATGCCACATGTGGAGCAGGATATGCTTACCCTTCCGGAGCACCTGAGATCATCCCCAGTTTTTGGTGGGGTTCGTGTTGCTCAGTCTTTAGTTTTCTATGTTGTGTTTTGTGTAATATTGTTTGTTTGTTTGTCTTTTTCTATTTAAGCCATGGCTTTATTTTCAACCAATGAGTTTGACTGTCCCTTTGGTATCTTTCACCCCTCTACTTCTTCAGGTCTGAATCATTGAACTTTTATAATTTACTGCTCAGAATGAACTCTGGAGGCATTTTGTTTTGGCTAATATGAACAAACGTTGTTTAAGTTGATTAAAAACAAATAACAACACACTGACAAATCTGTTAACATAGCAATTAATTATCGTGGTACACCTATTTTTAAAACAAATGTATTATTGTGATGGACAAAAGAGACTGTGAATTTAATTTCAGGAATTTCACAATACGAAAAGAAAAGAACAACTTGTTTTGATTAACATCTATTCAATGTCATTCACCAAATTAAATAAAAAAAAACATGAAAGGTTAAATTACCATCCAAACATTCCATAACTTGTGACCTTAAAAAACACAACCGTATGTTGAAGTTTGATTGTTTCTATTTTTGCGGTTGAGATATTATAGTAATCAATTATATTAGTAAAAAGTAGCATAATGATAGGTCTGCTGAAGAACAATCGTCACGTTAAACATGACGGCCTCTTCGGTTATGCATTTTGCAGTCAGAAAGCATCTCCTATCTGAATCAATATAGATATTTACGAAGAGATAACATAAAGATAAACACAATGGAGTGCTGAGTATACATTCATTCGTTAAAAAATATTTAACTGCACAACCGACCTAACATACAAGTGAGGTTAACTGTGGCATTTGTTTTTAAACTATTGACTGTCGCTATATTTTGAAAGTAAATGAGAAAGACATTATTCGGCTTTTGAATTAAAAACAAATTGAAAGGAATTGTACAAATCTGTGAAATAGTATTCTTCAGATGTTTGTAATAGATTATCTAGATATCTGTAATGTACTGAATTATAATTTAGTTTAGAAGAACTGGTTCTTACGCTCCCCGAAAAATATTAGGAGCATATAGTCATTGCTATGCCCGTCTGTCCTTTTGTATTTGTGTCTGAAATAATGGTTTCCGGATAATATCTTCAGAACTCTTTTGTTTATAAATCGGAAAGATACTGGCACCATGATAAAAAAAAAAAAAAAAAACGACGAAAAGGTCACCTACACAAACAAAAACTAAAGTTGGTTTTAGTATCGTAATTTTAGTGACTTGTTTTGTTTATGAAGAAACTTGTGCTGATTGAAGACACATAGATAAGGGAATAGATCTATTTATTCTCAGGTTGAAAGGCCACAGCTTCTAAAACAGACTAAAAATAAAGAAAAAAATAATTGAAATTTGTTGTCTCTGTGTGATGTTCAGATATACATTTGTTGGATTTTAATAAAACGTATGCAAGTGGTTGAAAGTAAATTAATAGAAAATCTTTTTGATTTTAAGTCTGATGGTCGAAAGATCAAGTCAAAGTTGAATAGGTGTACATAGTATAACATGTCTTAAAACTTAAGATTTAAAGGAAATATCTTTAATATTTATTTCTTTTTCCTGGAAATTATTACTGTGATTAGGCTAAAAAACAAGAAGCCTGTAAGGATTTCTTCTATCTAGACTTTAGGGAAAGCACTATAATACGAAACTTAAAATAAGATTGAGTAAGAATCTTGAAGCTTTAAATTTATTGGTCAGTTAAAGTCATTGCAGATTAGCCATGGTTAGGGTGGTGAAATATCTTGATATGAAACTTTTTATCATTTGTTGTTTAATTTTAGCAAAACTTTTGCCCATTTCAACTTAGACCTTGTGGAATAGCTAGGATAATGGAGTCCCGCTCAAAAAGTATATGCTCCAAAAAGGTTGAATGAATATAAGGACTTTGGAGCGATAATTGGTAGTAATTTTGGTCTATATATAACTGACTTTTTGAACCCAAATGGTTGTTGATTGTGGCAATATGCCATAACTGTTTTCCGTTCATTGGCGTAGTACAAAACAGGAATTTTAGTTGTCTATTTTGAATTGTTAAAAATTGTGTCATGTTTTTGCCTTTTATAACTTACTATTCGATATGAATGTATTTTTTGTTTACGGCCACACGTTGACCGATCATTGTTTCCATCTGTGTCCTTTGGTCTTTAATGAACAGTTGTTTGAATTGCTATTATACCATAAATCCTTTTTTGTACACGGTATATGATAACATCATCAATATTGAGATATTTCGTTATGCTGTGACAGACAGTTACGACAAGTGTGTGTCACACATACCATCCAATAATGTCAATGTCCCATACTCCTGTTCCCCATCTATTTGCTGATGACAGTTACTGTATGCGGAATCAGTTATCAACAGGTGTTTCACTTTCAGGAGGAACAAGACCTGTGCCAATATTGAAGCTTGTGTGCCTTACCCTAACAAGGCTTCTAAGGTCATCCCAAGCTGTTGCTGAAGTTCGTAGCGTTTAGTCTTTATCCTTTCTTGTAATGCTTTATATACTGATGAGTATTCTCACGCGTTTGGCATTATTTTGTCTGTCGTTTGTATTTAATCATTTGTAATTGCCCCCTTGTGTATTTAAACGTTTCGACCTTTTAACGTACTAAAATATATCAAAATTAATGATGCCTTTATGAAAACTGTATTCTGTACAATATTTTGGCGCTAAAACATTAACTTTAATATCAGAATTTTTCTTAGTTATTTGTTGTTTTTACATGTTGTATAAGGCAAATGACGTTTCTTCTTCTTTCTACAGTTGGATCGGTATATTAACATTTATGTTTGACTTTATGTAAAAAAAATTTAAACACAGTACGCTTTTAAGTTACTTTCGTTGTTTTTTGCTGTGGTTTGAGTTGCTCAATCTTTGATTTTGTGAGTACAATGTATTGTGTTATGGGCTTTTGTTTGTCTTTATGTCTTATTTTCATTGGGTCATGATGTTTTCAGAATTTCTTTTGAAAACAATCCGAATTTCTTCTGATAATAGTACTTGCTGGCTTCTTTATATTTCATCTTTGAGTTTTTTTATACGTGAAACTACACTACAAAGTAATCATGACTCATTATATCAACAACAAAAAATGCAAGCAAAACAGACTAAACGAAAAAAAAAAAAAAAAAAAGACATTAGACATGCACACTGGGTAAACATCGAACATATTATCTTTGCATCGAAATTGTAGAACCACAGCAGCAGATTTTAAAGACTATACTCTTTTATAAGAAAGCATGACAAACAAAACCACAGGCATTCTTCCTACACGAAGTGAGGATACCCTGCATGAAAACCCATCTGAAAAAAAAATAACATCCTCAACGAACAAGTCCAATTAACTTTCACATTAGAAGCAAATACAAAATTCGAATTAAAGGACCTTGTACACAGACAAAGATTTAACAAATAAAAATCAACCGAAAATGATTCAATAAACTTGTAATCAACACATAATCGGACCGGTGCAATACAAACAACAGAGAGATACAAACTTCATGCTGAAATTGCATAGAGAATAATACATGGCAAAATCCGTATCACATGCCGTATCATCCCGAGATACCAATATCAGCCCGAGGGCCTTAAGGCCCTAGGGATGATATTGGTCGAGGCTGATACGGCATGTGATAGTACGGATTTTGCCATGTTTTATACGCTTTATCATATATTTAAACAGGCGAGTATATAGGAACTGCCCGAGAGACTCCGTATAGTATACGAAATCCGAGTAGGGGTGCGATAAAGGAGTGTGAGAAAGGGTAGACATGCGATAAAGGGTGTGATAAAGGGTGCGCATTAAAGTTGAGTGATACGGATTAAACAGCAGGCTATTTATCAAATATTCAAAATTACTGTATTTACTACTAAATATATGATAAAGGCTAATATCACTTGTATTTCATATAAATTACTTGCACACAAACTAGCCAGTAACAGGGTGAAACATCATGAAAAACGGCTTCATAGAAAAAAGACATTTTGAATCACAGGTTTTAATATATCTCTTGCTCACAAACTAACAGAACACAGTGATAATATCAATCAAAAACTGATACAATAAAAATGAATTTTGTCAGACTTTGATAAAGTGCCACTTAGTGGATTTAATCATTCCACTCAATCACAACTCAAACAGTAATCATTAAAAACAATAAGACCGAAACAATTCCATTAAAATTAGATGTTCGAGGTATAGTACAAGAATAAATGTGTTTGTCTCATTTACATGCCTGATTTCTTGATTGACAATATATTTGTTCCGTTTGAAGGACGTGTTTTTCAAGAAACAATCGCCATTCCCATAGAAACCAACTGTCCATTTCTTCTTGCCGACTTGTTCCTTTATTCATATGAGGCTAACTTCATACAGGAGCTTCTTAGCAAGAAGGAAAAAGCTAGACTTATCCTTTAACTTCACTTTCTGCTATACAGATGATGTCCTCTCACTTAATTATTCAGTTTGGCGACTATGTTGAACGCATCTATCCTATCGAACTAGAAATAAAGGATGCAGCAGAAACAGTTAAGTCTGCCTCATATCTTGACTTACATTGAGATAATGTTAATGAGGGTCGATTGAGTACAAAACTTTACGACAAAAGAGATGATTTCAGCTTCCCAATTGTAAACGTTCAATTTCTATATAGCAACATTCTAGCAGCGCCTGCATGTGGAGTATATATCTCCCATTTGATACGATATTCAAGGGCTTGTCTTTCCTATCATGATTTTCTCACAAGGAAGACATTCAACCAACAGTTCCAAGTGGTGAAGTTGAAATCATCCTTTCGAAAATTTTACGGACGCCATCACGAGTTGGTTGACCGTTACTGAATATCTGTTTCATATGATCATAATTATAAATTAACTGTTTACAAAACTTTCTATTTTTGATATACTAAGGCTTTTCTACCTCAGGAATAGATTACCTTAGCTGTATTTGGCAAAACTTTTAGGAATGTTTGGTCCTCAATGCTCTTCAACTTCATACTTTATTTGGCCTTTTTAACTTTTGTTTGATTCGAGCGTCACTGATGAGTCTTTTGTAGACGAAACGCGCGTCTGGCGCAAATAGAAAATTTCAATCCTAGTATCTATGATGAGTTTATTCACAGATGACAGCGGATATGTTTCAATTGTCGTAATCTCAATCCCGTCCTCTTTTCCCCGAAATTGACCTACCGAATGAGCCTTATCATCGGGTTTGTACTTAAATGAGCAACGCGACGGGTGCCTCATGTGGAGCACGATCTGCTTATCCTTCCGGAGCACCTGAGATCACCCCAGTGTTTTGTTGGGTTTGTGTTGCTCTGTCTATATTATGTTTTTGTACTGTTGTTTGTCTTTTAGTCTTTATTGCTTTTTGCAAAAACGTCGTAAGTTGATTTTCGACTTACGAGTTTGAATGTCCAATTGGTATCTTTCGACTCTATTTTACATAAATGACTGTACATGCTACCTTACCACAGTCAGGTAATACTATTTGCAGATGACAGCATCATTAACCGGCCTATCACCTGTCAAAAAGATTGACCTAAACTCCAATAAAACAAGAAACAGATTTGATACTGACGCATTCTGTTACTTTTAAGAACCGCAGAATCTCAAATTGAACTACGAAAATCAAATAACATTCTACAGAACCATTCTAGTACAAGTCAAATTTGTAATACATCTAGCATTACACTCTGTTCAGATCAAAAATTTAATACAGAAATACAACAACAAGAGCAAACCGATCTCTGTCATTCGCCAGGCAAACTAAAAAATAATTCTATATGATTTTAGTAAAGGAAAGAGGTAACCAAACGATATTCAGACCAAAACTAAAACAACTGTTACACAGTGTGGGATCCATAAAGATCAGTGAATATAAAGAGATTGCAAAGAAGAGCTGCACGATATCCGTGGGACATGTATAACAACACCAAAAGTATATTTCAAATGCTACATGATTTCAACTTGCCAACTTCAAGCAAAGAACGCAGATTAAAAACCATACTTCAGAAACTATTTGATTTTTACATTTTTCTATTCGAGCGTCAATGAGTCTTTAGTAAACGAGGCGCGCGTCGGCGTACATAATTATAGCCTAGTATCTTTAATGAGCCTTTTTGTCATACCATCGCAAGGTAAAGCCAGAATAGCAACAAGTTCGACAGAACAATAAACATACAGAAAATATAAATGCAACAAACACAGTTAAAAATGTTCATTCTTCTGCCAAACAATCAACAGTTTGAATAAACTACCATCCAAAATCAGACATATTGATTTTCAATGCTATCAACTTCGTATCTGATTTGGCCATAAAACTGTAAATTCGAGCAACGTTGATCAGACGAATCGAATAACGGCCATACTAAATGATGAGCTGGGCTTTGTAACTAAAGTACCACGCATCCTGTCATCTCACGTCTTTATCATACGTATATATTTATCTCCAGATACTCAATGACTAAATTTGTATTTGATTTAAATCGTGTTTAAGAAAACTAAAAAAAAGGCCGAAATTCTCAATGTTAATGTTTGGCTTTTTTGTGTGTTGTTTTTCAATCTTACCCTCTACGTCATTGTTCAGAGATGACCAAGTGCGGGAAAATTATCATTGACGATTGAAGCTATCTATTAAAATACATAACACGAAAAATGTATATAAAACAAATTTTCTTCTGAAGTTTAGGTTGGTTACGTATTTTATGAGGAAATAGAAACAACAGTGTTCGTGTATTGAAACTGTACAAGTCTCTGGCTACTACCTCATTCATAATGCGTGTATTTATGTACATTAATAATACATCAAAACATAATGTTGTAGTACATACATCAACTATGATGTGATTATAAAACCACGTGTGTTGCAAGAGGAAACAAATGTGCATTCGACCCCATGAAGTACATGTTTTAAAAATATGTATACTGTACAACTCCATATTAAAAAAATCCATTTGACATTTAAGTCTAAAGTTTGACAACAGAATTCATCATTTGTGGTTAAGTAATATATTTCATTGTTTGCATGTAACTAATAAACAAAATAATCGAAATGGTATAAAAGAACAGTTCTGAAGAAGGAGAGCACATTTCAGTTATTCGGAAAAACTTATAACTGCTTCAAAATAAGGTAAGATTTCTATCAAGTTTAAGTGATAAGTTACTTACAATTGATAATTAGTAGACGTATTTCTTTTAAATTAAATATTGCTTTAGAAATATGAGATTGAAACTTTCCTATTCAACAAAATTTAGCAAAAAAGGCTGAATATAAAGTGGAAAACATAGTACGATTTTCCATATTTTCAATAATAGTACTATGCCAGATTTTGAAATCTAGTTATGTGATACAATTGCGATTCTTTTGTTTTAGATCATTTCCATTTATTATTCAATTCCATTACATAGTTTAACAAATTAAAACTACATATTTTGATACATTAATTAAAGTTAGATTTGACATATGTTTGTTGCCTTCAACTACCTTCAAAAATATCATTTTGATCGAAATATTGCATTTATTTTCATTTCCCCCCTCTTTAGTCAGTTTTTATTGTTCTGATGGTCTTACTTTTTAACTTTGAGGGTCATTTTCCTAATTTGAAACATTTCTGTTTTTGTTTATTATTGATTTATTTAGAATTTGCCGCGTATTTATTACTAAAAATGTTTCTAAATACAGTAATGGTATAGTTTAATTGGCAAAAAGGAAATATATCTGTATGTTAAATACTTGAACCACCTGTAAATAATTATTTAACTCACTTAATAAGACATGGTTATCCTGTATATTTTAGATTCTTGGAGATGATGGGATTTCAAACCATTTTATTATCAGTGGCATTGACCATAATGACAGTAGCCGGTAAGAACTATGTTAGATTCGCTTTCTCGATATTTTTAAATTGTTTTAACATAAAACATCAAATTATATCTAATAAACTCATCAAAGATACCATTCTTATATTTCTGTACGCCAGACCTACGTCTCGTCTACAAAAGACTCACGAGGAAAGCTCGAATCAGTACGAAATTGAAAGCATTGAGGAATCAAAATGTCCAAACGGTTTTGCAAAATACAGCTTAGCTTATTTCTTCCTAGAAAAGGGATCTTAAGTTTTATCGAATAAATCGAAAGTTTTGTAAACAGTTAATATATAAATATGGCGAAAGCAATAATATGTTATGTCAATCTTGATCACTGATCATTCTATAAATATATAATTATGATTTTATTTTATAATCAAAATACAACTTTATAAAGTTGATGCGTTGGTTTGGCGGTATTACACCTTAATCAGGAACTCTTTAAGACGATTTAAAACATTTGTGTAATGTTCTCATACATTATTTCACAGCCTATACACCTACAGAAAAGAAACTAGGTATACATGGAGTGAAGAAGATTTTAAAGCTTGAAAATGCAGTTGGAAGAGATATTGGCGGTCATCTTGGAGATTCCCTTTCTGTACTGGATGTAATTGATACAAATAGACGAGCAGGATCTGACAGAAGAAGCTCAGTCGTCTCCGAAATCATACGAAGCGTATCATCTCAAAGGTCTGCTGGTGTATCAAGCAATGGTGCATTGAACAGAAATTGTCATTATGAGTGTGGAGTAGATAAACTATGTAACCTAGGAAAGAAATGTGTACGCGATGGTTGTAACAGTTATTGCGTCCTAATTTCTTCTGGGAGTGTCATTGGTGCATCTGGTTTGTCGGAGTCTATAAGAAGGGGAAACACTGTCTCAGAAATTATCAGAGGTTCGTCATCTGATCTGAACAGGCTGTCAAGCATTGATGGTTCTACATGCAGTTATGGATGTGGAGAAAATAAACTATGTGCACCAGGACTTAAATGTGTCCACGAAGGATGCAACAGTTATTGCGTACAAATATCTTCTGGTAGCATAATTGGTTCATCTGGTCAGTCTTTAACCGGACGTTTGGATCTATCTGACACTGCTCATTTGGAAACTATTGGTAGTAGTCCTGCAATGTCTGGCCAAACAGGTTCTGATATTCTTGACGCTATCTCCTCTAGACGAAGTGGCGTGGATGTATTGGACACAGTTTCTTCTAGACGAGGCGGATCAGTAAGTTCATCTGGTTCAGGGATCGTATCTCAGTCAGTATTAGGAGAGCACAGTGGTTGCAGAAGACAATGTCATAGTGATGCAGATTGTCCACAAAGCAAGTACTGTACCACTGTAAGCTGTCACAGGATTTGCAGAAGAAGACCGTCTAATGGATACTCACGATAAACAGAATTAGAATTTTGAAGAAATCCACATTTTTTACGCGAACTATGAAATAAATAAAATGTTTAATACAGTTAGTTTTGTTGTAAATATGTACAAATTTATACAAAATATTCAAATTGTACAGACATCGAGCTAATGATAATCATAAAAAATAATTTCATCATACAGACAGATATTTATACAAATAAAAAAAAAAGATAACAAAAATAAAGAAAGAAAGTCAATTTCAAGTTATTTATTTCATTCTGAACTTTTGAAACTCATTGAAAAAAGAAGATTCGGGACTGAAGAAGTGACAGAAACCAATGAAGGATATAACAGATATGGTAATTGCCACTCATTAGTAATATTTAAACAAAAATGATGCCTAAAGGAAGATGTCTTGAGAATAAACATTTATGAGACACAACAGCTCAAAACCCCAAACGACAAAAAATATGTTTCCATAAGTCTTTATGTTAATCCTAATATTCGCCTTAGTGAGCAATAACAGTAGATGCCTTAATCCTTCTTATAAAAATTATAGACATATATTGATATAATATTTCTTGTCAACTACAGTCAAAAGCATCATTGTATAAATATCAACGAATACATATTGCAAAGAACGAAACGGTTACTCGGATTTTCGTATTCGGGAGATAGTAATTGAAATGAGGCATGCCAGATTAAAGCAGCACGCTAGCGGTCAACCCGATATGTGATTTATATGTTACTTACACTGTACATTGTCTTAATCACAATCCCGTCCTCTTGTCCTCGCTTGTGACATAACTGAATTAGACATTTCACCTGATTTTCACTCACATGAGTAACACGACAGGTACCAAATGTGGAGCAGAATCTGTTTATCCTTCCGGAGCGACTGTATTTACCCTCCCCCTCCCTAACCGCTTTTTTATAGGGGTCGTATTGCCCAGGTTTAAGTCTTCTATATAGTGTTTTTTTAGGCAGAAACACTTTTTCTTTGAAGAAGCTGTCTTGCAAAATTTATTTCATTCAGTGTGTAAACAACTGTAGGACACAAGTTATACAGATAACCCAGGTTTATGGAGTAGTTCCAATTGGTTAAAGTAACAGCAAAAACACGTTGCCAAAATCAAGAGTTGACAGGGATCAAGCTTTCGTTTGTGCTACAAGTGGTAGTTGGTATATATTTGGTAATTATGCGAGGAGAAATATAACAAAGAAACAAAAGATGTATGGTTTATCTTATCGCAAATGGATAGATTTTTTAAGATTGCGAGACGGAAACTTGCCGCTCGAAGTCTTGTTTGGTAATTTTATGTTTTCTATACTGACTTTTCTTTAAAGTCCGTTACGCTAACCAGTCTCTAGAAAAATATCGTCGAACGTCAACGCAATCCAGGGATCGCGAATGAAACAGAAAACTCAACAGAAGCCTTAAATATTCATTTTAGATCTGAATCATTTGAACTTTTATAATTTACCGCTCAGAATGAATTCTCCAGACATTTCATGTGGCTTATATGAAGAAACGTTGTTTAAGTTGATTAAAAACAAATAACAATACACTGACAAACTAGTTAACATAGCAATTAATTATCGTACTTCACCTGTTTTTAAAACAAATGTATTATTGTGACGAAAAAGCAGATCAGAAGGAATTGTACAAATCTGTCATATATTATTCTGCAGATGTTTATAATAGATTAGCTAGATATTAGTAGTGAATTTTAATTTAGTTTGGAAGAACTGGTTCTTATGCTCCCCTAAAAATATTAGGAACCTAAAGGCATTGCTTTGTCCGTCTGTCCTTCTGTATTTGTGTCTGATCTAATGGTTTCCGGATAATATCTTCAGAACTCTTTCGTTTAAAATCGGAAAGATACTGACGCTATGATAAAAACAAAAAAAAAAAAAAAAAAAAAAAAAAAACGACGAAAAGGTCACTTCCAGAAAAAATATTTAAGTTGGTTTTAGTGTTTAGTAACTTTTTTTTTATGAAGTAACTTGTATTGATTAAAGACACACAGATAAGGGAATAGACCTATTCATTCTCTGGTGAAAAGGCCACAGCTTCTAAAACAGACTAAAAATAAAGAAAACAAAATTGCAATTTGTTGTTTCTGTACGATGTTTGAGATACATTTGTTGGATTTTGATAAAACTTATGCAAGTGGATGAGAGTTAAATGATGGAAAATCTTTTTGATTTTAAGTCAGATGGTCGATAGATCAAGTCAAAGTTGCGATGAATAGTTGAACATCTTGAAGCTTTAAATTTATTGGTCAGTTAAAGTCATTGCCAGATTAGCCCTGGCCAGATTGGTGAAATGTCTTGATATGACACTTTTTAGTATTTATTGTTTACTTTTAGCAACTTTTTTTGCCCATTTCAACTTAGATCTTGTGGAATAACTAGGATAAGGGAGTCCCGCTCATTTTGTTTAAAGTATATCAAAAGGGTTGAATGAATATTAGGACTTTGAGAGATAATTGGTTGTAATTTTGGTCTATAGATAACTGACTTTTTGAACCCAAGTGGTTGTTGATTGTGGCTATTTGCCATAATGGGTTTCCGTTCATTGGTATAGTATAAAACAAGCAGTTTAGTTTTCTATTTTGAATTGTTCAAAATTGTGTCATGGTTTTGCCTTTTATGACTTACTACTAGTATTCGATATGAATGTATTTGTTGTTTACGGCCACACGTTGACCTATCATTGTTGACATCTTTGTCCTTTGGTCTTTAATGAACAGTTGTCTGAATTGCTATTATACCATAATTCCTTTTTTTTGTACACGGTATATGATAACATCATCAATATTGAACATTTCATTATGCTGTGGCAGACAGTTACGAAAAGTGTGTGCCACACATACCATCCAATAATGGCCATGTGCCATTCCCATACTCCTGTTCCCCATCTATTCGTTGATGACAGTCACTGTATGCGCAATCAGTTATGAACGTGTGTTTCATTTTCGGGAGGAATAAGACCTGTGCCAAGATTGAAGCTTATGTGCATTACCCTTACATGGCTTCTGAGGTAATTCGAAGCTGTTGTTGAAGTTCGTAGCTCTCAGTCTGTATCCTTTCTTGTAATGCTTTATGGACTGATGAGTATTCTCACGCGTTTGGCATTTTGTTGTATGTCGTTTTGTCTGAAATCATTTGTAATTGTCCCTTGTGTATTTAAACGTTTCGACCTTTTAACATACTGTGTGTACAATGCATTGTGTCATGGGCTGTTGTTTGTCTTTATGTGTTTTTTTCTTTTAGTCATGATGTTATCAGAATTTCTTCTGATATAATTACTTGCTGCCTTCTTGATATTCATCTCTTTTTTTTATGAAGAAAAAAAAAATACAAAAGGATATTAAAAATTCATTTTATGACATACTACAAGAAACGTCATCGTTAAACTATTTCACTAAGTAATCCTGACTAAATATACAAAAAAAAAAAAAAAAAAAAAAGTAAAAGAGACTTAAATAAAAAAAAAAGATATTACACATGCATACTGGGCATACATCGAACATATTATCTTTGATGTCGAAATTATAGAACCAAACGAGCAGGTTTAACAAGCAACCTACAAAACTATACTCTTCTATGAAAAGCATGACAAACGAAAACACAGGCATTCTCCCTAGACGAAGTGATGATGCCCTCCATGAAAACCCATCTGAAAAAAGCATCCTCAACCAACAAGTCCAATTTACTTTCACATTAGAAGCAAATACAAAATTCGAATTAAAGGACCTTGTACACAGACAAAGATTTTACAAACCAAACGTAACCGAAAATGATTCCATAAACTTATAAACAAAACATTATCGGACCAGTGCAATACGAACAACAAAAAGATACACACATCATGCTGAAATTACAGGCTAATATATTTTGTATTTCATTTAAACTAATTGCACACACAATAGCCAGTAACATCACGGCTTCATAGAAAAAAGACATTTTGAATCATAGGTTATAATATATCTCTTTCTCACAAACTAGTAGTGATAACATCATTCAAAAACTGATAGAATAAAAATGAATTTTGTCAGACTTCGATACAGTTCCACTTAGTGGATTTTATCATTCCACTCAATCACAACTCAAACAATATTCATTGAAAACAATCAGACCGAAAAAATTCCATTAACATTAGACGTTCCCCATGGCATAGTACGAGAATCAATGTGTTTGTCTCATTTCCATTCTTGATTTCTTGATTGACAATATATTTGTTACTTAATAATCGCCATACACATAGTAACCAACTGTCCTTTTCTTCTTGCCAACTTTTCCTTTATCCATATGAGGCTAACTTCATACAGGAGCTTCTTATAGAGAAGGAAAAAGCTTGACTTATCCTTTCACTTCACTTTCCGCTATACAGATGATGTACTTTCACTAAAATAATTCAGTTCGGTGACTATGTTAAATGCGTCTATTCTATCGAACTGGAATAAAGGATGCAACAGATACAATTAAGTCTGCCTCATATCTTGACTTACATTGAGATAATGTTAATAAGGGTCGATAGAGTACAGAACCTAACGACAAAAGAGATGATTTCAACTTCCCTATTATAAACTTTCAATTTCTATATAGCAACATTACAGCAGCGCCTTCATATGGAGCACATATCTCCCATTTGATACGATATTCCAAGGCTTGTATTTTCTTTCAAGATTTCCTTGATAAAGGTTTGCTGCTCACAAGGAGGATATTCAACCAACAGCTCCAAGTGGTGAAGTTGAAATCATTCTTTCGAAAATTTTACGGATGCCATCACTGTTTGGTTGATCGTTATTGAATATCTGTTTCACAGATGACAACGTATATGTTTCAATTGTCGTAATCACAATCCCATCCTCTTCTCCCCGAAAGTGACCCACCGAATGAGCCTTATCATCGGGTTTGTACGTACGTGAGCAATGCGATGGGTGCAACATGTGGAGGACAATTTGCTTACCCTTCCGGAGCACCTGAGATCACCCCGGTTTTTTTGCTGGGTTTGTGGTGCTCTGTCTATGTTATGTTTGTATAGTGTTGTTTGTCTTCTTTTTGTCTTTATTGTTTTTTGCCAATATGTTGTCAGTTTTTTCGACTTTGAATGTCCAATTGTATCTTTCGACTCTCTTTTACATAATGACTGTACACGCTTCCTTATCCACAATCAGGTAATACTTTTTGCAGATGACAGCATAATTAACCGACCTATCACCTGTTAAAAAGATTGACTTAAGCTCCACGAGGACACGACGCAGAGTTGATACAGAAGCATTCTGTTACTTTTAACAGCCGCAGAATCTCAACTTGAACTAAGAAAATCAAATAAAATTCTACGGAAACATTCTAGAACAAGTCGAATTTGTAACATATCTAGGCATATAATCGTACTTTCGTGTAAATTTGACCTGTTGACACAATTTCTAATGAATTTCTGTAATTCAATGATTGTTTAAATGTCTTTTTGATCGAGTTAAGTCATTTCAATTGATATTTTATAGTTTGTCTTTTTATGTTGTAATGTTACACTACTGTCTCAGGTTAGGGTGAAAATTGGCGCCTGTTAAAACGTTTAAACCCGCTGCATTTTTATGCACCTGTCCTAAGTCAGGAGCCTGTTGTTCAGTGGTTGTCGTTTGTTGGTGTGGTTCATATGTGTTTCTCGTTTCTCGTTTTTTTATATAGATTAGACCGTTGGTTTTCCTGTTTGAATTGTTTTACACTAGTCATTTTGGGGCCCTTTGTAGCTTGCTGTTCGGTGTGAGCCAAGGCTCCGTGTTGAACGCCGTACTTTGACCTATAATTGTTAACTTTTTATACATTGTGACTTGAATGGAGAGTTGTCTCATTGGCACTCATACCACATCTTCTTATTTATAATACACTCTGCTCAGATCTAAAATAGAACACAGATATACAGCAGCAAGAGCAAACCGATCTCTGTCATTCGCTAAGGAAAACTAAAAAATAATTCTATACGATTTAAGTAAAGGAAAGAGGTAACCAAACTATATTCAAACCAAAACTAAAAACAACATTGTTACACAGTTTTGGATCCATAAACATTAATGAATGTAAAGAAATAGCAAAGAAGAGCTGCACGGTATCCGAGGGACAGGTATTACGGTACCAAAACTGTATTTGAAATTCTACATAATTTTTAACTTGTCAACATCTAGCAAAGATCGCATATTAAAAACCATACTGCAGATACTATTTGATTTTTACATTGTTCTATTTGAGCGTCACTGAGTCTTTTGAAGACAAGACACGCGTCTGGCGTTCATAATTACAGTCTGGTATCTTTAATGAGCCTTTTGTCATACCATCGCAAAATATTCTTACGTAAAGCCAGGGAAAAAACCAAGTTCGACACAACAATAAACACACAGAACATATCAATGCAACAAACACAGTTTGAAATGTTCATTCTCCTGCCAAGCAATTAACAGTTTCAATAAACTACCATCCTAAATCAGACATATTGATTTTCAATGCTTATTAACTTCGTATTTGATTTGGCCATAAAACTGTTAATTCGTGCGATGTTGATCAGAAGAAACACGTGTCGGCCATACTAGATCATGAGCTTGGCATTGTAACTTTTAAAGTACCACGCATCCTGTCATATCAGGTCAGTATAAGAAGTATATATTTATCTCCAGATATCCAATGACTAAATTTGTATTTTGTTTAAATCGTGTTTAAGAAAACTACAAAATGGACGAAATTCTAAATGTTTAAGTTTGGATGTTTCTATCGTTTCGGACACTGCGGTCTTACATTCACCGACAAAGTGATTGTAAAAATTCAATCAAGGGATGGAGTTAAAATGTTATGTGCGGGAACAATATCATTGACGAATAAAGCTTTCTATTTAAATATGTCACAAGAACAATGTATATGAAAAAAAGTTTTCTTTGAAGTTTAGGTTGGTTAAGTATTGTTTGAGAAAATAGAAACAACACTGTTCGTGTATTGAGACTAAACAAGTCTCTGGCTACTACCTCATTCATAATGTGTGTGTTTATGTACATTATTAATACATCAAAACATAATTTTGTAGTACATACATCTGCTATGATGTGATTATAAAACCACGTGTGTTGCAAGAGGAAACAAATGTGCATTTGACCCCATGACGTACATTGTTTTAATATATGCATATTGTACTATTAACTCCTTATCAAACAAAAATCCATTTGACATTTAACAGAAATCATCATTTGCGGTTAAGTAATATATTTCCTTGTGTGCAAGTAAATAATAAACCAAATAATCGAAATGGTATAAAAGAACAGTTCTGTAGAAGGAAATCACTATTCATTCATTCATTAGAAAGACTGATAACTGCTTCAAAATAAGGTAAGAGTTTTATCAAGTTTAAGTCTTAAGTTACAAAAATTGATAATTTGTACACCTATTTCTTTTAAATTAAATATTGCTTTATAAACATGATAAAGTATGAAATTTTACTTTTTAACGAAATTTAGGAAAATGACTGAATATAAAGAGCAATATAAAGATAGATCAATTTTGCATATTTTTTTATAATAGTACTATGTCAGATTTTGAAATCGGTATTTTTGATATAATTGCGATCTTTCTGATTATATTATGTAATTCCAATACATATTTAAAAAAAAAAAAAAAAGTTAAAACTACATATTATAATACATTTATGGAGACGGTTGTTCACAGTAAGATTGGACATATGTTTCCTTCCTTCAACTCCCTTGAACATTTTTATTGTGGTCGAAATATTGTATCTATATAGTCATTTCACCCTTTTAATATAAAAAGAAGATGTGGTATGATTGCCAATGAGACAACTGTCCACAAGAGATCAAAATGACACAGAAATAAGTCGGTCTTTATTGTTCTGATGATCTTGCTTTTAACTTTGATGGTCATTTTCCTAAACAATATTTTGTTTGTTTATTAAGCAATGATTTGAACATAACACAAAACATGAACAACCGGATCTATTTTTTCGGAAGTCTAGCCGAGGATTTTTTTTTCAAACGTAAATGGTTTGCAGGTCTAAAGTAATAAAAAGGAATTTTCGCAAATAACTGAATTATTTTTTTACTCATTTAATATTTTCTAAGACATAGCTATCCTGTATATTTTAGATTCTTGGAGAAGATGGGATTCCAAACAATTTTATTATCAATGGCATTGACCATAATTACAGTAGCCGGTAAGAACTATATAATATTTGCTTTCTCAAGATTTATGTGTTGTTGTTTTATTTGGCTTTGAAACTGGTTTGATACGAGCGCCACTGATGAGCCTAATGTAAACGACAAGCGCGTTGGGCGTTCCACACTATACATGCTATAAGTCTTGTATCTTTGATGAGCTTTTTAATAAAACAAAGTTTTCTGACGTAGTTAAGATAAAATTCTACCTAATAAACTCACCAAAGATAACACGCTTATATACTGTACGACAGACCCGCGTTTTGTCTACAAAATACTCATCAGGAAAGCTCGAATCAAAAAGTTAAAATGCCAATTCAAGTACGAAGTTGAAGAGTATTGAGGACCCAAAATGTCTGAACGATTTTTCCAAATACAACTAAAGTAGTCTATTCCTAGGATATGGAATCTTATGTTTTTTACATAATTCAAAGTTTTGTTTATAGTTAATTAATAATGTCAACCTAACTGATCGCTGATCGATCTGCAAATATGTAATGATGATTTTAATTAGAATGAAAATAACACTTTTACAAGTCAGTGTGTTGGTTTTGTAGTATTAGCCTTAACCAGGAACACGTTAAACAAGTTTTACAAATTTGTATAATGTAAATTGTACAAATTCTCATATTTTTTTACAGCCTATACACCTACAGAAAAACAATTAGGTATTCATGGAGTGGACAAGGTTTTAAAGCTTGAAAATGCAATTGGTAGAGACATCGGCGGTCATCTTGGAGACTCACTTTCTGTACTTGATGTAATTGATGCAAATAGACGAGCAGGATCTGACAGAAGAAGCTCAGCCGTCTCCGAAATCATACGAAGCGTATCATCTCAAAGGTCTGCTGATGTATCAAGCAATGGTGCATTGAACAGAAATTGTCATTATGAGTGTGGAGTAGATAAACTATGTAACGTAGGAAAAAAATGTGTACGCGATGGTTGTAACAGTTATTGCGTCCTAATTTCTTCTGGGAGTGTCATTGGTGCATCTGGATTGTCGGAGTCTATAAGAAGGGGAAACACTGTCTCAGAAATTATCAGAGGTTCGTCATCTGACCTGACCAGACTGTCAAGCATTGATGGTTCTAAATGCAGTTATGGATGTGGAGAAAATAAAGTATGTGCATCAGGACTTAAATGTGTCCACGAAGGATGCAACAGCTATTGCGTACAAATATCATCTGGTGGCATAACTGGTTCATCTGGTCAGTTTTTAACCGGACGTTTGGATCTATCTAACACTGCTCATTTGGAAACTATTGGTAGCAGTCATGCAATGTCTAGTCACACAGGTTCCGATATTCTTGACGCTATTTCATCTAGACGTAGTGTCATAGATGCATTGGACACAGTTTCTGCTAGACGAGGTGGATCAGTAGGTTCATTTGGTTCAGGTATTGTTTCTCAGTCAGTAGTAGGAGAACACAGTGGCTGCAGAAGACTTTGTCATAGTAATGCAGATTGTCCACAAAGCAAGTATTGTACCACTGTTAAATGTCACAGGATTTGTAGAAGAAGACCGTCTAATGGATACTCACGATAGACAGAATTAGAATTTTAAAGAAATCCAAATTTTTTACTGAATTTTTATGATGAAATAAATAAAAATGTAAAATACAGTTAGCCTTGTTGTATATATGTTCAGATTCATACAAAATCGAATAGTTTAGACACAAAGGCAATCATAATTATAAAAATATTAACATCATACAGACAGATATATATTCAGGCATAGTAAATCTAACATAAATATAGAAACAAAGTCAATTTCAAGTATTTTATTTAATATGAACTTTCGTACGGAAAAAATGACGAAAACCAATGAATGGTAATTGTCACTCATTACTAATGTTTAAAAATATGAAGCCTAAAGGAAAATGTGGTGTGAATAAACGTCTATGAGACACAACAGCACAAAAACTCAAAATGAATAAAAAAATGTCATCATAAGATTTTATGTCAACCGTAATGTTGGCCTTAGTGATTATAAATAATGAACATTAATACATCTCACTGCTACTAGTATTTTAACTAGTCAAAAGTGTTTTTTAACAGTTTAGTTATCTACAAAAATATTAAAAAAAAGATAATATACATGAAAGAATTACAATTATGGTTGGAGGTCAAATGTAGGATTAAAACAAACAAGTGTGAGTAAATATCCATAAAGCCGTCACCTGGAAAAATATAGACACATACAGATTGTAATATTTCTTGTCAAATGTATTTATAGTGAGACGTAACATTATACAAATTTCAATGATTACGTGAAGCACTGAACGAAACGGTTACAAGGAATTTAATATTCGAAAGACAGTAATTGAATCCTTCGTGCAGATTAAAGAAGCTCGCTCGCGGTCAACTCGATATGTCATTTATATATAAAAATAAGGAGATGTTGTGGTATGAATACCAATGAGACAACTATCCCTCAAATTCAAATGAAGTGGATACAAGCAATTATAGGCAACCGTACGGCCTTCAACAATGTGAAAAAATCCATACGGTATAGTCGGCTATAAAAGGCCCGATATAAAAAAAAATGAGAAAAATGAATTGGAGAAAACTAACGGCTTAATTTATAACAAAACAATTTATGAAAAACAAATATGACTGACAAACGACAACTACTGATCTACAGGTTCCTGACTTGGGACAGGCACATAAAGAATGTGGCAGGGTTAAACATGTTTGTGAGCGCACAAACCTCCCCTTAACCTGGGACAGTGGTGGTACAGTACAACATAAAAACAACTATAAAAATCAGTTGAAAAGAGTTGAGTTCATCAAACCAATACAAAGCAGAAACACATCTAACAAAAACACAGACCGGAGGCGGCAGGGTATTTATACACCCATAACAACAACAACAACAACAACAAAACAAAGTACAGATCTGAGAGTGTTCGCAGTTACTGACAGCTAGTTCAAAGCCAATAACAACTTGTAAAAAAATTTATGTATCTAAGTCTAAAATATTAATCACTACACATCCAACATCCAATGGATTTAGTGTAAAGACGTCATTAACAGTTAGAGAAAAACATGACCTTGTGCAATGTTAATATGTTAATTACACATCATATTTTCTTGATCACAATTCCGTTCTCCTTTCCGCGAACGCTACATCACAGAATGAGACTTATCACCGAATGTGTACCACACTTGCAACACGACGGTTGCCATATCTGAAGCAGAATTTGCTTACCATTCCGGAGTGAACGCAATTAATCCTAGATTTTTATTGGGTAAGTATGGCCTAGTTTTTTTTAGTTTTCTATGTTTTGTTTTGTAAGCAGATGTTTGTCGTTTCGTCGTTTTTCATTTTTTTGTCATGTCGTTGTCAAGTTGTCTATAAGAAAGAAAACAAAACTTCATAAATTTAATGCGTCCGAAGCGCTTTGCTTGATGTACGTTCATCGGGAACACTTAAAGTCGAATATTTAAAAGCC
The DNA here is from genome assembly GCA_017311375.1 of Mytilus coruscus. Classification (NCBI taxonomy): domain Eukaryota; kingdom Metazoa; phylum Mollusca; class Bivalvia; order Mytilida; family Mytilidae; genus Mytilus; species Mytilus coruscus. The sequence goes on from CM029595.1 coordinate 90,052,534, forward strand.
AAGGATATATAAGAACCTAAACTATTGGAAAGCTATATGACCAAAAAGTTATCTAAAGAGGTAGGTAGAACCATGTAAAATCAACTTTGCCGGAGGGAGTTGAAACCTTAGTTTCTTTATGATTTCTAAATTTATCAACGGACAATTTTAAAAAGGTTTATCATAACTTTGTATAGGTTTGTTGTCTAGCTTACTCTTCACTGACACGCTTAATCATCTGTGTCTTTACTAATGTGTTGATGGCTAAATTATAATAATTGAATCAAATCGAATGTTCAACTTAACTATTAATAATCTGTGTAATTAAACAGACATGTCATGTTCAGGGAGGGTATTTGCGAAAAAGATCAATCGTGAGAAAGATTTTTATTTCGACTATAGGCTCAGAAAATTAACCTTCTATCGACTGTTATTTTTCGCACATTATTTATCTGTGGTATATAAAGCCAACTACAAATATTTAATCCACCACCATACCCGTACCACTTTCTGAAATATTTGCCTATTGTCTTCATCAACTTTTGAGTCAACTTTTACAACTCTGCTGGTGGACTATCAGTCCCCGAGGGTATCATCAGCTCAGTAGTCAGTACTCCGGTATTGACATGATTTATAACAAACTTTTTCTAAAATTGTCCGTTTATTAATTTTAAAATTATAAAGAAACTAAGGTTTCAACTCCCTCAGGCAAAGTTGACCTTAGATGAATTTGGCTATTTGTTAGTTATTTTTGTCATATAGCTCTTCAACTGTTTCGGTACTTATACATCCATCGGATTTCAAATGTTTGGCATTGAGCGTTCCTGATGAAGGTAAATCCAGAAAAGCGCTTCGGACGCATGAAATTATTAAACGTGTTGTTTTCAATTTTTACATCACTGGGTGGATACCTCTGCTGGTGGACTATCAGTCCCCAAGGGTTTCATGAGCTCAGTAGTCAGTACTTCGGTATTGAAATGATTTATAACAAACTTTTCTAAAATTGTCCGTTTATTAATTTTAAAATTATAAAGAAACTAAGGTTTCAACTCCCTCAGGCAAAGTTGACCTTAGATGAATTTGGCTATTTGTTATAGTCATTTTTGTCACATAGCTCTTCAACTGTTTCGGTACTTATACATCCATCGGAATTCAAATGTTTGGCATTGAGCGTTCCTGATGAAGGTAAATCCAGAAAAGCGCTTCGGACGCATGAAATTATTAAACGTGTTTTCAATTTTTTAAAATATAATATTTAGTCTAATATAAGGAACTGTCCCATCAGTGTCCCTTCTAATCGCATTATATTTTGTACATTGAAGAATGAAATGCAAACTTATTTTTACCTGATCACAGGAACAAAGTGCGCTGTCGGTAAGAGTGAATCGTTTTAAAAGTTGTTTAGGATACATTTGGTCCGTAATATTAGGCCCATGGTTTTAAGATTAAAAAAGTTTCAAGTTGATCAAAAGATATTTAAAGATATAAAATAGAACTACGTCATTAAGTTTTTCATTTAAAGCGTTGACCTCAAATGAATGTCCATGAAAACGATCTATTTTGTTTGCGCATGCGCTCCACGTTTGTAGTTATAACAATCATTGAAAATCGGCAAATTTTCTTTAATTTTCGCAGAAAATAGAAATGTGTGCTTTTTGTAACGTCATTATAAGAACGATAATACGTTAATTTTCAACAACAACAAACTATTTCCTATTAGTCATTGTTCTATCTATGATTCATTGTGATAATGGTCAATAAATACTTACTTAAATTTTAAACTAGGACAAGGGGCCATATCAGGACTGTATCGAACCTACTCTTACCCATTTGTTTTTTTTAACCTTTTCGATAAAAATTTTTAACGTGATTATTCAAAACTTCATGTTCTTTTAAATGTACCTGTATGTGTAATTTCGATTCTTCGTCTCTGATAGTAATACTTGTGGAAGTTGAGATCTGTGGTGCTTTTTTATGTATAGATTGCTTTGGTTCTGTTTGGATTAAAACTAACAATTTGTTCGATGAAACATATATACACATTTCAAAAATAAATAAAATGCTTATAGCCTTATTGTCAGTTTTCTTTTGTATTCATTAGCATGTTGTTATATCAAATCATGTAAAAATTAAAAAAAATATAGGAATCTAGGAGTCCGTTCATCTTTTACAGTGATAATTTACACAAGTCGTCTGTAACAAATTTTTTTCAGAGGAAACCTTAGTGCAACACTAGTCGAAACTTATTCATTTATTGCGGCTTGCGTTTGACAACTAGCTTTCTTTACTTAAATACGTTAAAAAGTAATTTAAGAGTAACCCTTTTGCGCTGCTATTAAGATTCTAAGTTAAATAGCGTTAAACGGGTTTCAAGATGTTTACTATTTGGTATCTTAATCCTCTGTAAACCATTTTACCAGACTTATGATTGGTTTATACTTCCACGTCATTTTAACTCAAGTGGATAATTGTCTAATTTGTAATCATACAACATCTCCTTGTTTTATAATGAATAAAAGATATACCAAACACCAGTCGACTTCATAAATATTAAGAGAATGTGCTTAGTATATAACCCATTCAACTGGTTTTTTGGATATCACATGCTTGTTTCGCTTATACCTCTGTCATTATAAATGATTATTTCGTATCTAGTCTTGTTAAGACGCATACTCCCAATTGATCGACTATTGGTTGTTTTCCATACTCCCAATTGATCGACTATTGATTGTTTTCCATTTGTACCAATTTTCGTGAATTGAGAAAACATTGCACAATTATGTATTCATGATTTTGACAATTGAACAAAATATAAAATTGAGAATGGAAACGGGGAGTGTGTCAAAGAGACAACAACCGACCAAAGAGCAGAAAAACAGCACAAGGCCACCAATTGGTCTTCAAAACAGCAGGAAAATCCCACGCCCAATTGTCGTATCTACAATCCCGTCCTTTTTTCTACGAATGTGACCTACCGAATAAAATTTATCACCGGCTTTGTGCTTACATGAGCAACACGACGGGTGTCACATATGGAGCAGAATCTGCTTACCCTTCCGCAGCACTTTAGATCACCCCCGGTTTTTGGTGGAGTTCCGTTGCTCAGTCTTTGGTTATCTATGTATTGTGTACAGTTATTATCTTTTTGTCTTACCTTTTTTTGCCATGGCGTTGTTAGTTTATTTTCGACTTATGACTTTGAATGTCCCTTTTGATGTGTTTCGCCTCTCTTAAAAAAAAAAGGCATTTATCTTTGTGATTTCCCTGATAGCCAAATTCTACCAAAATTACGATTTGAATCTGGCATAGTTTTTAAAATGGTGACATGAAGGAGCTGTTAGCGTCAAGGACCCAGTGGTAATAATACACATTATCTTATTTCGGTGCGCATACAGGTGCTTATTAAATGTATTAATATACTGCCTTGAAATCAGACGTTTTAAAATTGATTAAAAAAATTGATTTTGTATGGTATTTAGTTTTCACAATCAATTCACAATCAAAGGACATGATATGCAATTGTTGCTTTCCATAAAACCAACAGGAATCTGATGTTCAGTAGTTGTCGTTTGTTGATGTGGTTCATAAGTGTTTCTCGTTTCTCGTTTCTTATATAGATTAGACCGTTGGTTTTCCCGTTTGAATGGTTTTACACTAGTAATTTTGGGGCCCTTTATAGCTTACTGTTCGGTGTGAGCCAAGGCTCCGTGTCGAAGACCGTACTTTGACCTATAATGGTTTTCTTTTATAAATTTTGACTTGGATGGAGAGTTGTCTCATTGGCACTCATACCACATCTTCTTATATCTATATACATTCTGTTTTTGAAATACGATTGCCGGATTGTTTCAATTTTTTTCTTGTTTCTTATTTTGTCTCTTGTCTCTAAGCTTTGTAATATATAATTTTTTGGTTTTACACCCGTCCTTTTTGTGTTTGCTTTGAATTTTGATTCGCAGATTGAGAAAAACTACGGAGGCCCTCATTTCTAAGAAATGTGCACATGTCTGGGGATCAACGTTTACCAACATATTCTGGACACAAAATAAGTTAAGGACAGCTTTCATCTATAAAAATGTACTTGGGTGTCCACGGCAAAACTACTGATTTAGAAACACAAACATTTGTAATAGGCATTATTTCAATATCATGTCAACCATTTTCTATCCGTTTTTTTGTTCTTTTTTTTTCATTTTAAAATTCAAAAAGTTCATCTCCGTTTCCATGATTGTTATACGAGAAAGAGAAAGCCAATCATCGACAGTCGCGTTTGTTAGTCTGGAAACTGGGATACTCGAATTGATAAAAATAAAATAAAACCACTCAAAACAAAAGGAGTTTAAGACTCTATAACAACAAAGTAGATGAAATGTGCCAATACATTAAAAAAGCAGCTTCAGTTGTTGAAATGCATAATGAAGGCTAAAGATAAGTTTATTTCACAACCAACAGGATATTGGAAAATATCTGAACTACAAGTACTTCGATTTTGTAAATTTTTGAAAGTACTTTGATAACATGCACCTCTTTATGTTAACTTTTAATGTATCTTCTCGGTACGTTTTTCAAGTTATCGATGTCAAAACCATGTGTGCAATGGCATGAAATACAATAGCCGTCTTGACCTTGTTGTAGGGTATGAATGATTTGTTCATTGTTGAAGACCCTACATCAACTGTCAAGATGAAGAACAGGAATAAAAGCCCTGTTCATTGATAATTTTTCTATGTTTTCTATGTATTGTGTGCGATTTTGTCCCATGTACATTTAATCCATATCCTTTCATTTTTTACTAAATATAATGCTTTATTTAACATATCTGCATATGTATCATCAAAAGCTACTTTTTTCTTTTGCCGTCAATTATTCCTAGCTCCAATAATTCATAGCGGAGTAAACTTTCGGGTTGACGTATTTTATCGACGAAGGACTTCAGGCGTGAATGAAGTCATGGTAGAGTAGCGGAATATCACGACTGACATATTTGGATTAGGGATTTGATTACATGACAGAAATAGGGATTGTCTTGTTTGAACTGATATTTTTATCCTTGGAAAATCTGCTCATTTTTATGCTACTTTTGGAAGATGAGACAGTCATGTTTAAATATAAAAAAAATTATGATTGCAATTTGGCATTTTGTATTTTCAATAACACACAATTTCAGTAACATTCAATTCAAAAGAAATAATTTGTAGGTAATAGAATAAGTCGTAACAAGCACACGTTTAATCAAGGTCTTAGTTGAGGGACAAAAATCAAATTTTAGAAATCTGTATCTCAAAAGAAATGGACTATCGATTTCATTTAAAAAAGCAAGACGATTTAGTATGATTGCAAATGAGACAACTCTCCACCAGAGACCAAATGATTTAAAGTTAACAATTATAGGTCACCGTACGGCCTTCACGATGAGCAAAAGCCATACCATATAGTCAGCTATAAAAGTCCCCGAAATGTCAAATGTGAAACAATTCAAGCAAGAACACTTACGGCCTGATTTATGTACAAAACAATGAGAGAAAAACAAATATGATATACAGCAACATAAGACAACCACTGAATTACAGACTCTGTGACAGGCTCATAAAGAATGTGGCGGGGTTAAACCAGTTTGCTTGCGCCCAATAATTCCCTAACCTTGGACAGTGGTATAAACAGTACAACATAAGAATAAACTATAAAAATCAGTTGAAAAGGGCTTAACTTGTCAGATCGATTCATAGCAAAAAACATCAAACGAAAACACAGACCGGACGTGGGAGGGTATTTATACTTTCCCACCCACTAATTACAGATCTGAGAGTACTCGCAGTTACTGACAGCTAGTACAAAGCCAATAACAACAAATAAAAAAAAAAACATGTATCTTAGACTAAAAAATCAATCAGTACACATGCAACATCCAATGGATTTAGTGTAAAGACGTCATTAACAGTCAGAGAAAACATGACCTTGTGCAATACCAAGATACACGGATCGACACAGCGTGGAACTCTGAATGTATACCAATGAAGACAATACTCAAGGATCTAATTACAGTGTTGTATTGGCAACCTTTAGAATAAGTTAATTTAAAGGATCGATAAGTTACCGGGACCGTATATGAATATCCGGGCTCGGTAAAAAATATATCTATTAAAATTAGGATATTTTTTGCCGTACAGTCAAACTTCCAAACCAAATCTTTGTATCTATGGAAGAATTTTGTGAAGGTTTTAAGAAATTTGTGGTAACGAAATCCCTGACTTAATTATTTACCAGTAATACATAGATTACGTTTATTGAATTCCAAAACTTCACTACAGACACGGGCATAGCAAAAGAGTTGTGATATATAAACACCGTAAGAAGGTGCAAAAGGAACATCACCGTTCAAAAAAGGAAAATTAACAATAGAAAACAAAAAATCCCCTTTTCTCGTAATTTTTTGTACAGAGTTTCCCGTGTAAAACTGAAATATCTAATTCTAGAAAAGAACAATTGTTACCGTTTATATTTGATATATTTTGAGTAAGATCCTTTGGGTAAATTTCGGCAGTCTACTTCTTGATTACTTAACGAAAAATATGATATTTTTTTTTAAATGATTGGATATCAAATGTCAATTATCAGGTAATAAGAGATAAAAGGTTTTCAGACAGGCACTATTGAAATGCCTGATATCAATTAGATCTCCTAAACTTTTTTTATTGAGTATATTTTACTTTTTGGAAATGGCAAATTTATATCTAGTCATCTTCATCACAATAGGGATTTGTACTCCTATTTCTGTATTAAAAGGAGAAAAAAGAATTATCATGTCCCCTAAATATAACAATATATTTATGGATGAATACAGTTATAAATGTTTAAAAATATATCAATTGCTTCACCATGTGCCACATTTCGAAGAAGTTTTCTTACTTAGATTTATTAAAAAAATGTATTAACTGGAAAGACTCTCTCTCATTATAGTTCATAAGAAATATCTCGTTCTTCCAAAAGATGTCCATTTCTGTTTGTTTCATTTAGCAAAATTTATAAAGCATAGTTTCTCAGCATATTCAGAAACTGAGAAAACCCTATGATATCATATATACTCACAATAAATGTCAGGGGCTATGGCATTGTGTACAATGCCATATTAAATGTTTGAATAGACTTATACTATTAGAAACTGTCATTCATTCCAGAAAAACCTAAATAGGAATTAAATGGTGCAACAAAATTATTAAATATAATGCAAATTATTTATTAAAAACTTGTTATTTAAAGAATGTGACAGTGGTAGAATAAAGAAACAAATGGAAATGAGCGATAGAATAGTCTTGAAATTTCAATGTTGAAAGATGCCAATTTCAGATTATATGTTGAAATAAGTATTGCCATTTGTATAACTGGTTAGAATTTTGAATGTTTACTTTAATCCTTTTTATCGAGACTCAAGTTCAATAATGATAGCATTTTTATTTAGATGATTTATTTTGAAAACAAATTAGTAGGAATGCAATACAATGTTTTCCATTGATTTATGCAGTTCCACTTTTTAACGGGCTTCAACATTGAATTTGATTTGGCTTTTCTATTGTCTGATTGGATAGCCACTAATGAGTCTTATGAAGACGTAACGCAGATGTGGCGTAACTAACTATCAGTCTTGTATCTTTTGATGCGTTTTATCCTAACAATTGAAAGATTTCTGAGAATTTAAAGTTTTGTTTCGTCGATTTGATTGACATGAAGGTCTGTAGATTTACTTTGTCCATAATCTTTCAACATTTTTTGAGCTACTATATCGATTTAGATTGGAGAACTTAGACCTGTGCCTGCGCAATATTTCTATTTAAACTATATTAAAATTTCATATATTTTACTTTCCAAATACATTTTTTTAGATTTAAAAAATGACTTATATGTACTGTGTTTAAAGCGTAATTGTCGGCATTTGGAATTTTTCGATGGGTCCGATGACTCCTATCGTCTTTGGTAACACTGGAGGAACACCCATCTTAAACAAAAGTGGCGTTGCATATGAAACTGCAATAAATGACTATTTTAGGTCTTCAAACTGAAAGTTACTTCTTATTTTTTAAACATGTTGTTGAGATGACAATTGGATTGGACACATAGTATACAATTCAGAATTGATCAATCCGACATGCAAGTTACTACAATGATGTTGAAATCCAAACCAGAAAAGTAAACGAATATGTTTTTATGTATTGAAACAAATGAAGAAAAGCAAATATACATTCATTCAATGGCTTTACTGATAATTGATAATTGACTACAGCAATGCAAAATTAAATATATTTACAAATGTTAAGACCAACATTTTACAGCAACTTTAACTTTAAAAAAGGTGAATTAACCAACTCCCAAAAAATTGGAGCTATATCTCTTTTGTATAAAAACAAAAAAATCCCCTTTTCCTTGATAACTGTAGACATATCACATTATTGAATTATGATATAAAATTATTAGACTATGCTTTAGCACAAAGATCAAAATCAGTACTTCCGAAAATCATTCAATCTGATCAAAAAGTTTACATAAAAAACAGATACATAGGATTTAATATTAGACAAATTCAAGATATTATTAATTACTCTGAAAAATTAAAGTAGATGATGCAATTTTATTTCTATACTTTACTACGGCTTTCGACTCACTTGAGTGGTGTTTTATGTTTGAATCTTTAAAAAATTTGGTTTAAAAAAAGAATTCAAAAAATGGGTTGAAACTATGTGTACAGATATAAAAGGGTGTATTTTGACTAACGGATGGGTGTCCGCTCCCTTCAATACATTTCGTGGTATTAGACAAAGGTGTCCGTTATCCTCTTTAATCTTGTTTTATCTGTTGAAATAATGGCAATTAAATTAAGGGAAAATAAGCAGCTAAAAGGATTTGAAATCAAACTAGATGGAAAATCTTGCTCGCTAAAAATATGTCAATTGGCAGATGATACTCAATTGTCTTTAAATACACGCAAAGATATAAGTATAGCCTTTAATTTCATTGAAACTTTTGAAAGCCTGTCTGGACTTATATTGAAAAGATATAAAAACAGAAGGTGTGTGGCTTGGGAAAGTTAAGCATTCAAAAAATAATTTTAAATATATAAACTGGAAACAAGACCACATTTAAAAATCTAGTAATATATTTTGGATACAATTATCAAGAATGTCATGAATTAAACACAGAGATGCAAATAGCTAAATGTGAAAAATTAATTCAAGAATGGAACAAACGAAAATTAACATTAATAATATAATAGATGAAAACGCATACATCTCAACAGAAACTGTACTAAAAAGTTTAAAGAATAAACAAGACTGGATTATAGAATTTTCATAAGTTAAAAAGCTAGACCAAAGCACTGGCAAAACATTTATTGAACAAGAAAGCTCTTACAAAACTGTTGTCAATATAAAAAAAGTTAAATATACTATTAAAACATGAAATTTCACCAGATATGAGCAGCAAAGAAGTTTATACTTGCTTGCAAAGTCAATTTACACACGATAAACCAATAGGAGTTTTACTGTGGGAAAGAATTCTTCATAAAAAAATGGCTTCAAAATTTAAATCCACATTTAACTTTATTTTTAACTACCTTGAAAACAACAAATTTGAAATGTTTAGATGGAAAATAGTACATTATATATTAGCCTGTAATGAATTAATTCATAAATGGAAAATAGTACCAAGTAGTTCGTGCTTCCATTGTAAGCAACATGATGATTATTAACACTTCTTCTTTTCCTATTCATATGATGTTCATTATTGGCATAAAATTGACCGACTATTAGCATTTTTAAAAATTGATAAGCATATACTAAGTCTTGAAAGTTTATTAACAAGCTAAAAAATTGAAGATGAAGCTTATTTTGATATGAACTATCTTTTAACTATCATTTTCTTTTCATCTATAAATCATATTATATGTCTTACAAAAAGAGAAGGTCATTGATATATTTAAAATCTTCAAAAATGAAATTTGGGACATTATTAACATAAATAAAAACAGAAGCAAAAAAAAAAAAAACAAAACAAAAGAATAATACTTAAAACATGGGAATATTTGAATTTCTTTAGTGTAATTAAGGGATAGTTATTAGATATAGTACAACTAGCTGTAACTTCGTTTATACACGACTGCACATGTGTCCAGTCAACATTGGTCAGTTTCGAGTGTATTAACTGAAATCCGCAATTTTATTGTGGTCTCTTTTATCAGTTACACTGAATCAGTATTGTACTAAATGTGTTTATTCCTTTTCACGATGCAAAATTATTATAAGCAGGTGATCAAGATTACACAACATGATGTAACGTTACTGCATACATGTATTGAAGACCACGTGTATTTTCGATCCTTGATTATAAAAATTAACATTACTAATTAGAAAAATGAATAAGTATACATATTGTGTGAAAACAAAAACATTCCTTCCTCACCAATGAAGACTTCTTTTACACTTTAGTCCTGAAACAGATTTATTTCTATATTGCTATGAATCTCAGTTTATGACCAAACTCAGTAAAGACCCATCATTGTTATATTTAGTTGATACATTCAACAATACCTACCGTTATCTGGATGATATTTTTCATTAAATAATCCAGAGTTCTCTAAATATACTGCCGAAATTTACCCAAAAGAACTTACTTTAACTAAATCTAACATAAACAGCAGCAGTTGCCCTTTTCTAGATTTAGACATTTCAATTTCTAACGGAAACTACATACTAAAATTTACGACAAAAGAGACGATTTTTCATTTCCTATTGTTAATTTTCCATTTTAGACGGCGATGTGCCTTTGGTTCCATCATACGGTGTTTATATATCCCAACTCGTTCGGTATGCCCGTGTGTGTTCTGATGTCATAGATTTTAACGAACGTAATCAATGCATCACTGGGAAATTATTGTGTCAGGGATTTCGATACCATAAATTACTTAAAACTTTTACTAAATTCTTTCATAGATACAAAGATTTGATTAGTAAATTTGGCTGTACCTGTAGAAAACTTATTAAAATGGTATTTCACATCCTAAATTTTACGGTAATATTGTACTTAAAGCGAGGAAATCACTATGTGATCCGTGTAAACTCATCGAACCTTTAAACAAACTTATAAGTAAGGGTTATCGTACCAATATTGTAATTAGATCTCTGAATATAGTTTACATTGGCACTAATATCGATTTTGTCATTAGCAAATTAAAACATAACTAAGTTGTATCTTCTTTTGAGGCGGGATGTTTAGAGACACACACGTTAATTTTATCTCTTAAGAAGTAGCTCCTCACTATCCTACTACCTGTCGATACATTTATTTTGGCATTGCACAAGTCATGTCTTCTCTGACTGTTCATGACGTTAAAATACTAAATCCCTGGGATGTGTTTTAGTTGATTTTAGTCTCTGATGCATGATTTTTATCATTAATTGTTTTTGCTTTTAACTAGCTGTCAGTAACTGCGAGTACTCTCAAATCGTACTTTCTTGTTAATTCGACCTGTTGATACTATTTTAATACTTTTTGTTATTTTATATTAATATAGATCTTGTCTGTATACCAGTTTTGATTATTTGGAATATCTACTAATTTTCACTTCTTCGTACTACATTTGTATTAACATCAAGATTATTCTCCTTTAATCTGTACAGGAAGTTTTATTGTTGATATTTACCCCTTATGTATCTAGTGTTAAATTAGGTATTTATATGACAGACCTTTCTTGGTATTCCTAATTATTGGAAGATTTTATATAGACAGAAAAGTATACCTAAAACGACAAAGTTATTTTTCATTTACCTGTATATATTATGAAAACCGGTTTTTCAAAAGTGATTATTTTCTAAGGGTTTAATATTTCGCGGTAGTGTTTTGCCATGGCTTTATTTGGACTTGTTTGTTTGCTTTTGGCCTTGAATGTTTGTCCCTAATATTTTATTAACTATGTATTTACTTTCAGGTATCACAGATCGAATTTATTCGTTCATAGTGTGTTAATTTACGTTTTGATTGAGTTAAGCCTTCCAATTGATGTTTTATCGTGTGTTTTCTATGTTGTGATGTTATACTATTGTTTCAGAAAAAGGAGAAGGTTTGGTACCATTAAAACGTTTAATCCCGCTGCAAATGTTTGCACCTGTCCTAAGTCAGGAATCTGATGTACAGTAGTTGTCGTTTGTTTATGTAATTTATACGTGTTTCTCGTTTCTCGTTTTTATATATACTAGACCGTTGGTTTTACCGTTTGAATGGTTTTACACTAGTACTTTTGGGGCCCTTTATAGCTTGTTGTTCGGTGTGAGCCAAGGCTCCGTGTTGAAGGCCGTACATTGACCTATAATGGTTTACTTTTATAAATTGTTATTTGGATGGAGAGTTGTCTCATTGGCACTCACACCACATTTTCCTATATCTAAAAACAGTTCAAAATTAACTATCGTCAACAAAAGTGAACTGATGTAGAGTCATGCTACCAAAGATCATCATCATTTTCGCGGTTCAGTGAAGCTTTAATAAAATCCTATACAATATAGGTGAAGAAACATACCGTATTCCGGTAAACATTTGATTATGTAAAACTATTCTAATGTATAAATATATCTAACAGGATAGATCTAATTTATTGAATATTTTCCCAAGATATTCAATAACTAATATACAGGGATACTTAATTGAAGCTGTAGATTAAATAAATTGTTAATAGCAAAGGTGCAATAAAATTGATAAATTTGTAAAGAAAAAATTGCTTTACACGCATACACTTCCGATAAATCCGGAGACAATAATATGTTTATAAACCACGTAAAGTTTTGTATTTTTGTAAATTTGCATAAGGTTTCTCGCCTTTTGGAGTTTATTCGATTTCCAATGTTTTAAACCCGGTTCCCGAAAGGAAAATCTGGTAATTAAAATAGTTCATAAAAAATGGCTTCAAAATTTAAATCCACATTTAACTTTATTTTAACTACCTTGAAAACAACAAATTTGAAATGTTTAGATGGAAAATAGTACATTATATATTAGCCTATAATGAATTAATTCATAAATGGAAAATAGTACAAAGTAGTTCGTGCTTCCATTGTTAGCAACATGATGATTATTAACACTTCTTATCCTATTCATATGATGTTAATTATTGGCATAAAATTGACCGACTATTAGCATTTTAAAAAATTGATAATCATATACTAAGTCTTGAAAGTTATTAACAAGCTATACAATTGAAGATGAAGCTTATTTTGATATGAACTATCTTTTAACTATCATTTTCTTTTCATCTATAAATCATATTATATGTCTTACAAAAAGAGAAGGTCATTGATATATTTAAAATCTTCAAAATGAAATTTGGGACATTATTAACATAAATAAAAACAGAAGCAAAAAAAAACAAAACAAAAGAATAATACTTAAAACATGGTAATATTTCGAATTACTTTAGTGTAAATAAGTGATAGTTATTATATATAGTACAACTAGCTGTAACTTCGTTTATACACGACTGCACATGTGTCCAGTCAACATTGGTCAGTTTCGAGTGTATTAACTGAAATCCGCAATTTTATTGTGGTCTCTTTATCAGTTACACTGAATCAGTATTGTACTTAATTTGTTTATTCCTTTTCACGATGCAAAATTATTATTAGCAGGTGATCAAGATTACACAACATGATGTAACGTTACTGCATACATGTATTGAGGACCACGTGTATTTTCGATCCTTGATTATAAAAATTAACATTACTAATTAGAAAAATGAATAAGTATACATATTGTGAAAACAAAACATTCCTTCCTCACCAATGAAGACTTCTTTTACACTTTAGTCCTGAAACAGATTTATTTCTATATTGCTATGAATCTCAGTTTATGACCAAACTCAGTAAAGACCCATCATTGTTATATTTAGTTGATACATTCAACAATACCTACCGTTATCTGGATGATATTTTTTCATTAAATAATCCAGAGTTCTCTAAATATACTGCCGAAATTTACCCAAAAGAACTTACTTTAACTAAATCTAACATAAACAGCAGCAGTTGCCCTTTTCTAGATTTAGACATTTCAATTTCTAACGGGAAACTACATACTAAAATTTACGACAAAAGAGACGATTTTTCATTTCCTATTGTTAATTTTCCATTTTTAGACGGCGATGTGCCTTTGGTTCCATCATACGGTGTTTATATATCCCAACTCGTTCGGTATGCCCGTGTGTGTTCTGATGTCATAGATTTTAACGAACGTAATCAATGCATCACTGGGAAATTATTGTGTCAGGGATTTCGATACCATAAATTACTTAAAACTTTTACTAAATTCTTTCATAGATACAAAGATTTGATTAGTAAATTTGGCTGTACCTGTAGAAAACTTATTAAAATGGTATTTCACATCCTAAATTTTACGGTAATATTGTACTTAAAGCGAGGAAATCACTATGTGATCCGTGTAAACTCATCGAACCTTTAAACAAACTTATAAGTAAGGGTTATCATACCAATATTGTAATTAGATCTCTGAATATAGTTTACATTGGCACTAATATCGATTTTGTCATTAGCAAATTAAAACATAACTAAGTTGTATCTTCTTTTTGAGGCGGGATGTTTAGAGACACACACGTTAATTTTTATCTCTTAAGTAGCTCCTCACTATCCTACTACCTGTCGATACATTTATTTTTGGCATTGCACAAGTCATGTCTTCTCTGACTGTTCATGACGTTAAAATACTAAATCCCTGGGATGTGTTTTAGTTGATTTAGTCTCTGATGCATGATTTTTATCATTAATTGTTTTGGCTTTTAACTAGCTGTCAGTAACTGCGAGTACTCTCAAATCGTACTTTCTTGTTAATTCGACCTGTTGATACTATTTTTAATACTTTTTGTTATTTTATATTAATATAGATAACAAAAACAGTTCAAAATTAACTATCGTCAACAAAAGTGAACTGATGTAGAGTCATGCTACCAAAGATCATCATCATTTTCGCGGTTCAGTGAAGCTTTAATAAAATCCTATACAATATAGGTGAAGAAACCTACCGTATTCCGGTAAACATTTGATTATGTAAAACTATTCTAATGTATAAATATATCTAACTCGATAGATCTAATTTATTGAATATTTTCCCAGATATTCAATAACTAATATACAGGGATACTTAATTGAAGCTGTAGATTAAATAAATTGTTAACAGCAAACGTGCAATAAAATTGATTAATTTGTAAAAAAAAAAAGAAAAAAATTGCTTTACACGCATACACTTCCGATAAATCCGGAGACAATAATACGTTTATAAACCACGTAAAGTTTTGTATTTTTGTAAATTTGCATAAGGTTTCTCGCCTTTTGGAGTTTATTCGATTTCCAATGTTTTTAAACCGGGTTCCCGAAAGGAAAATCTGGTAATTAAAATAGGGAAGTCCGCGGGGCGGCTGGTAACAAAAAGATTTGAAAATTTCAACATGTTCAAATACAAATACATTTACACAAATGACAAATGACGATAAATAACATTGCACGTTGATATAAACCGTGCTATACTTTAATATAAATCTCGGAATTCACAAGCGCACTAATACCCCACCCCATCCCATACTTAAAAATCTTATATAAATATAACAGCAGGTGTGCATTGACCGATATTAAGGACAAAAATTATATTGATTGTATGTTGATTGACATGTGCTATTAGCTTTGTACTATCCAAATATACATTTTCGTAATGTTATCGCTACTAACATTTACACCTATGCCAAGGTCAGCCAATAAAAAGTACGTATTCTTACGGAGCATACATGTAATGTAATCATTATTTTAAGTACAGGTTTTAAAATGTTCCTGCCGAAGTAAAATTGTAGTGATGAAGAAAATCAGAGCAGAGGGTACATAGATTTTAACCAATTACATCGTTCTCCATACAGGTTCACAACAAAGTATGTACAGAACCATTTTAGAAGTAATTTAAAGCTACAAATGTAATTGTAAAGAAACGCAATTGTGTTAGGAAATATGTTGCATCTTTTCACAATATAACACCACATGCCTCCATTTATTTAATTTCCTTTGAATAACGTCTTTCCAAGGTATGCTATAGATCGATATTGAATATTTAACAGTTACATTCGATTTATATCCGACTGTAATACTTTTATTTCTCAGCCACTGCGATGTTTTGAATTTTATGCCATTCCGATTCAGTGATTCTATGTCACCGTTATACTTTTCATTCTATGACAACGTGATACTTTAAATTATATAACACCTTTATACATTTCAGCCTATGACACTGTGATACTTTTATTTCTATGACACCGTTATACTTTTAATTTTATGACACCGTTATACTTTTAATTTTATGACACCGTGATACTTTTTACTCTATTACATCGTGTTACATTTCATTCTATGATACGATGATACTTTTAATTTTGTGACACGATGATCCTTTTAATTTCATGATACTGTAATACTGTGATTCTTTAACATCGCGACACTTTTAATTCTATTAAACTGTGATTCTATGACATCGTGATACTGTGATTCTATAACACTGTGATCCTGTGATTCTATGACATTGCGATATTGTGATTATATGACACAGTAATTCTGGGATTATATGACACTGTAATATTTTTATTTCTTAGCCACAGCTACTGTTTGAATTTATAACATTGCGATTCTGTGATTCTATGACACCGTTATACTTTTCATTCTATGACACATTGATACTTTTAATATTATTACACCGTGATGTTTTTAATTCTATGACACCGTGATACTCTTCATTTTATGACACCGTGATACTTTTAATTATATGACACATTGATACTTTAAATTCTATGACACCGTGATACTCTTCATTCTATGACACCGGGATACTTTTAATTCTATGACACCTTGACACATTTCATTCTATGACACCGTGATACTTTTAATGCTATGACACCGTGATATATTTCATTCTATGACACCGTGATACTATGTATGCTTTGACACCATGATACCTTTAATTTTTTGACACTGTAATAAAAAGTTACTTTTGTTTTTATGACACGGTGAAACTTAGATTTTTTAACAACATGACAATAAAGAAGTTTCTGTATGAAGTCAGCATCATATGAATAAAGGAACAAGTCGGCAAGAAGAGGAGCACAGTTGATTCCCATGGGAATGTCGATTGTTTGTTGAAAAGCACGTCCTTCAAACGCAACAAATATATTGTCAATCAAGAAATCAAGCATCTTGTTAATACTAGTATCAGTTTCGGAGAAATGTTTGTTTGAATCAAAATGATTTTTTACAAAGTATGATTTGTCCCTCCCTTAGACAAGAAACTTGTAGCTACATACGCCGTTCTTTTTTATGAACCAAAGCAGGACCAACTCTTTTAATTTGGTTTTTAGTGTGAAATGGGGAATACTTGTGTAAAGTGCAGAAAAGTCAAATGTTTTAATACTATTACAAGATGAGAGAGTCTTATTTTGTGTGTATTCAAATACAGTGTGAATCAATCAGATTTAAAAATCTTACACACAAATGTGTTATATTTGGCTTGTTTTCATATGTTATGAAAAGTTTTAATTTATTTCACATACTGTCCCTTTATTGTAGCGATGAATTAACAAAGCTTCATATTATTTGTTTTGAAAGTAAAGATATGCGTCAATGACGTTTTTTGAATTTCAGTCTAATAAACGGAGAAAAGGTTTGTTTCTGCCTTAATCTTATCAAAGATGGAAAATTAAAAGTAAAACCCCAATTGGCAACAACACACGATAACTATCAAATGAATTAAAGGTTCAAGTAAATTGTGGTTTGAATATTAATCATGGAAAATAATGACCTTACACAGGTCATTATTTTATGTCTTGAAGCAAATTGCATTATGTTTGGCGGTGAATGGGGACTTTATGAGTTTTCCATTCATTTGGCAGTTCAGGGAGACAATAAACGGACTTAAAACTGTCCCCTTCTGGCACATATCACATATCTCTACCCTACCGACTCTATGTTGTAGGGTATAAAATTATTTCCTAGGGTTCACTCTTGCCATCGAGAGAAATCTCTTCCACTTCTGGTAACAGAAGGGAGGTGTTATCTCCGCAGTTCACGTATTTCAGGTGGTTTGCAAATAAAAATCGGAGGGACTGTTGATTTGCAGAACAGAGGGGGTTCTCCAACCAGTCCATTCTTGCACGTAGGAAGGATATTTTTTACTCTTATTTTATCATAGGGTCCCCGATATGCTCTTTTCAATTCATTGGCTATCGAGTTGTTTGTCTCCCTGGAACTGGCAAAACATTTTTATCTGCGGCCTATCGAAAATCCACAAACACATGATGTTGTATATATATATATTATTTGCATTATTAGTAATAAATATTCTGTATTCATTGTACTTTGTATTGGTAGTTTTCAACGCCAGTGGTCCGTTTATTAATGACCTTACACAGGTCATTATTTTATGTCTTGAAGCAAATTTCATTGAAACTTGTCATCGTTCGGGTTTATTCCTCAAAGAAAGAAAGAAAGAAAGAAAGAAAGGGGACTCGGTGGCCGAGTGGTCTAAGTAGTTACTTCTGTAATCACTAGCCAGTCAACACTGAGGTTGTGAGTTCGAACCCCGCTCGTGCGGGTGCACTCGACTCCAATCTTAATTGACTAGGATTGTCAGTTTTCCTATCGAAGGTCGGTGGTTTTCTCCGGGCACTCCGGCTTCCTCCACCAATAAAAACTGGCCGCCACGAAATAGCCCAAAAGCGGTGCTTAAAAGTGGCGTTAAAACACACAAAAAAAAATCAAAAGAAAGACTTATCGTTTAAAAGAAAATAACTCCATATAAGTATATAAGTTAGTATTTATAATATCATTCATTCTACAAGATATATTATAACTATATTCGAAATAATATCAACATTTCATTGTTGTAGTTTTATATATCATGTTAGTGCAATGCAATTACTGTTCAGGATTCCTTATTATTATAACATTGTATAGACTGCCATCACAGGAAACAAGTTTTGAAAGAATCAGCAGTGGCTTCGACACAGTTGTTATAAAACTCAGCGACTATATGATAATCCAATCGACTAGATGACAATCTAAGCGACTAGATTTAGATGATAATCTAGTCGTCATGGATTCTCCCGTGCTTCAGATATTGAAATCAACTAGAACGCGAACATTTCTTACTTAAACCAAACCCCTTTTTTGGAAGAATCAATGATGATAAATGGTTTTCTGATTTTCTAAAGGTGATAAATAAATTGTGGGGAATCAAATAAACGAACGCATTTCATTAGGAAGCAAGGATATTTCTTATGAATTATTTCCAGTTTATATGGCTTTTATTAAAATCAAGAAGGAAAATTTCGTCTTAAAGTGAACTTTGTCATATGATGACGCTATATAATATATATCTATACATACATGTCTGTTTGATCTATTAATATTTTGATCCATTTGGGGGACTTACTTTTGATATAAAATTAGAAATACAATGACCTGATGTGATTAAAATCAAATGACTAGATTGTCTTTTCCTTTTTTTTCGCCATGGCATTGTCAGTGTACTTTCGACTTATGACTTTGAATGACCGATTTTCAGTCAACAAAAAATGCGAAACACCCTACATTTGTAGCAGACGAAATTTCAAACTGGTCAAGTGGCTTTTGTTTCAATTGTGATCGACTTAAACAAACTGAGAATTAATAATTCGAACTTTACTTTTATTTCTGAAGATTTCCAAATCAATTCAAAGCAAAAGTCAGCGTTCACCTTGTATATATATACAACTCGTCTAAACATCAGCCCAACAATGTTAGATCTGTAAATTTGCTTTCGCAAATTTTTGTTCTTCTCTCGCCGGGATTCGAACTCATGCTACTGAGATATCGTGAAACCAGTTCGCCTGCACTGTATCCGACACGCTAGACCACTCGACCACCTAGGCTTCACTATAATAAAGCTTTCGGTGGCCGGGTGTTACCTTTCCTCGTCAGTTTTAATCTAGCGTCGTAATACAGAACATGATATATAAGGCATGAAGATGGAATTGTAGGAATTCCATATGATCTAGAACATAGGTGAAAATTGGTTAACTGCTGTTGCCAAAATTTAGAGCTATACAAAATTTATGAAAAGAATAGCTTACATACATTACTCTAAAATCTAAACAAATTCAACAATAGAAAAAACATCTAATGATTTTTGAACCGTATTTTGAAATCATAAAATTACCAACTTTAAAATAGAAATCAATGAGGCTATGAATACGTTTTATTTCTATGACTGAAAAGCACGACAAATTCAAATGTAAGAAGTTATACCCATTACAATCAAAGTTGGTCACGTTTGTTGTCATGTTACATATGTATCAATATTCTATTTTCTGAATTATATTATGTTGGTGGGAATTTGCAGCCAATCAACTGGAACAAAAGGTATTTCAACCTTTTCTGATCACTTGGCATGCATGTAGATAAGGTTTTACCTGAAGTTTCAATTTTGCATAATGTTTGGCTAAATCAATGAAACATTATTATATTATGCCTGGTTGGTAGAAAAAATATAGCTTTTGGTCGAAATATCATGTGGCTTTTCATGCTTTATTTGTTTTTTTTTCATTGTACCATTTTATTTCTTAAATTGGTATATACTTAGAAAAGAATTCAAAATTATCACATGAAATGCAATGTTCAACCATGTTAACAAGTTGTCAAGTTGGAAATTACACGAATTGCTCTTGTTGATCAAAATAGTTACATTAACGGATGGAGTGTACCAAAAACAACCCTAAATCTAACTTGCATGAAAAAAGCGGACACAATTATCACTAAAAAATAGTTTGTATTACGCATATGTTACTACCAGTACGGTTGGTCTGAGCTGAATTTAGTGAATAAGGGTTTGGACACAAGCTTTGTGTATTTTTATTTGCTAGAAATAGATCATAGAATGACATTAAGTAAAGCATAAGTCAATATAGCAAGTTGGGTTCTGTTATAGCTATATAACAACTTATCCAGAACCGGTCAGTCAGTGTATACAAAAAAGTGGTACGTATTTAAAACAAAATAGTTCTGCGCATAACTGTTTCTTTGTCAATAAGTAAAACATGTAGGTAGTTTTGGTATCAATTAAGGTTAAGGGCTTAATCACTGTAGAACCCATTTTGAATAATAAAAAAAATATATGAAACTAAAATAGGACGAGAAATTTGCTCTGTCGGTCAAATCAGGTGAACCCGTTTTTGTACCACCAAACTTCCGAAAACACAACCACTCTAACATGCAATTAAAGGTAAGTTGAATTCTACAGTAAAAGTCACGATAAGGTATAGTTTTGACCTGAAATGACTGTCACTTTATCTGAACTTGAAACAAAATAGCTATGAATGCATGAAATGGTAGAATTTAACATAGAAAGCATCCATAACTATGAATTAGCGGTATATTCCTAAAAACTACGACGTCTTAACTCACGAAAGTTTTAATTGTTCGTGCACCACTTAAGGAGAAGTTAATACTTACGCTATCTTCAGGAAACCAGGTCTTCCGAAAATAAGAGTTGGATGCATTTATTTTTTATATATAATTTGTTTATTCAACATTGTTTGTGATTATGTCTAAATTTCTTTTTTTCTTTTATTGTCTGTATTTCTTCGTATTTGATACTTTTTTGTTGTACTTATCCTGAAGGCATTGACCTATCACAATACCACTTGTCAAATAGTTTACCAAATAGCAGTTTGAATTCATCTCCACAAACTGATCAATTGGTAAAATATTTTAGCTAATTGCTTCCGTGAGAGAATGTTAGTATGAAGTGAGTGCTGTGATATAGAAATGATGCTTGCCATCCAACCTCAGTTATTCAATGTCTGTGTAATGAAATTGAAATGAAATAATCACCTACTATAATACAAGGCACTGGTTTATAATTTTTTTCTATAACAATTACTGATCTGCTGATATTGAAGAGAAATCATTTTTAATCAGTCATTTTAAACTTAAATTTAATCAAAGATACCAGGCTGATGATTTTTGTACGCCAGTCACAAATTTTGTCTACAGAAGACTAATCATTAAGACTCGATTAAAAAATTAAGTACGAAATTGAAGAGCATTGCAGAAACATTATTCCGAAAGATTTTGCCAAATACTAATCCTCGGGGGTAGAACATCCTTTGTATTTTGAACGATTCAAATTTTTGCAACACAGTTAATTTATAGTTTTGATCATATGAATGATAATTCATGTCAACACAAACCACTGGGCTTGTGAAAAATAAATAAATTACAGAGGAATCTGTATGATTTATACAACTTTGAATGTGACCCATATTTCAACAGTTTTTTTTCAAAATTTATTTCATATTAAAATAGATTTCAGTGTTCTTTTAAGAATAGAGGATACTTTTCAATAATCATGGAAATGATATTTAGAACAAATTACTTATAAAATGTAAATATAAAGGAAGTCGATAGTTGACAGAACAAAAGTTTGCTGATTATAATGTAAAGTATTTTCCTTTATTATTAGCAGATTAGTAATTGCTTTTACAATTACGCATTAACTTCCTGTTAGAAAACAAAGTTATAATTTATTGACTAACAAAACAATCTTTTGAACTAATTATCTATAAAAATATTTAGAAAAGAAGTTTTCATGTCAAAGTTAACCCTTCTTACACCAGTCGTTATATTATACTAAGTCAATATTTTGCTAGAATTTCATGATATAGACAATAACTAACTGAAAATGAATGGTAAGTATGACTTTTTACACTGCACTCACTTCACGCTAACAACTTATCGCTGAAGCAATTATTTGAATTATTTTACCAGTTGATCCGTTTCTGGAGATGAATTCAAACTGCAATTTGTTAAACTATTTGAGCAATAGGTATAGTAATAGGCCAACGCCTATTTAATAAGCACAGTTAGTAGTTTTATTTATTATTTGATGTGATGTAAATTTAATTTGATGTGGAGATCAACTTGTTTTTAAAAACGTCTTTCTTGACACAACAGCGGTGCAGTCGACATTACTATCGTATGCTTGTGTAAAAAAAGACAATGGTTACAACATAAATAGTAAATCAGTGATAGATGTAGACAACGATAACGTTTGAGCACTTTACCTGCTTTTTCAAATGGCTGCTATGTTATAAGTCGATATGTGAAATTAATTTTTTAGAAGTGACCATTACCATGACTGCCTTAAATGTCTTTTTTTTTGCTTGCCTTATGTTAAGTTGGGATTATGTTGACGTTCCAAAAACGCACGTATTGAATTCCGTGCTAAGTTATATCGATGAAAATAACATTCACCTAAAGACAGAAAACGCTTGAGATTTAAGACATTTTCGAGTTTTTTTGGTATCGTTGAACCACCAGTTTATATATGCAACACAATATCACATTTCTTTCCAATTGTACAAAATATGTGTAGTTGTGATTTTGGTCGTCTTTCCTACCATAAGCAAAATATACTTTTGTAATATCGAGTAATCCGTTTGATTAATGAGATTGTTTTTAAAAGCGACTTTAGACTTAATCGACTGGTTCTATCAATGCTTTTGCATCAAACCTGGTTCTACATAGAAATATAACCAGAACGAGTATTCTATGTCGTAGAACAGATTGATGTTTCAGGCGCAGCAAAATTGTAAAGTGTCACTGTCATTGGTATGCTATTAAAGACCGAATCTGTATATTTCGTTAACATATAATAATATTCCTCACATAAGACCTGTTATCATTTAAGTGATATTTTTTTTTACAATACCCTGTGTCATACAAGATTCAATTCTTAATAAAGCTATGATATATTTTGATCTCTTTTAAATTGTATTAATGTGAAATTAAACACTTTTTGTCAAGCTAAATGAACCCACAGAAAATTTCAACACATTTGTGCTAGCACATGAGTTTTTTTCTCAACATTTTCCAGTGTACTTGGTCGTCATTTTTTCAACCCTCACGCATATCCTAGGTGTCCACTAAAAGGCTTTTAAAAACTCTTTTGCATGTTTTATTGTAATGATTGGTAGCTGTTTCATTGACGTCTATCATATGTCTGTTTTATTTTCATTTTTAAATAAATATTAAATGGACGAAAAATACAACAAATATTAGAAAACCGCAAACTGTATTCAACATTTCCTTTTATTTAAGAATAATACTGTGTGTGTGGATTTCGGTGTTATCCTGTTCATCGTGTGTATCCATTAGACGGCCTTCTTCGACAAATCATGTGACAATTAACAGTTGCACAGTATTTGTTCGTTGGACAATCTCTATCAACAAGACAGTCTTTTTTACAACCAATTTTCCCATTTAATACTGACTGTGAAACGACCCCTGAACCAGAAGTACGTACTGATCCACTACGTCTTAAAGAAACTGTGTCTAATACATCAAGTCCACTTCTTCTAAGGTTGGTTGCGTCAAGAATATCAGACCCTGTATGACCAGACATTGCACGGCTACTACTTATAGTTTCCAAATGAGCATTGCTAGATAGGTCCAAATTTCTAGCCAGACCAGATGAACCAATTCTGCCGCTGGAGGATAAATGACCATCATTATTTGAAACTCTGGTCAAGCCAGATGATAAACTTCTAATAATTTCCCTTCTTAAAGAGTCCGACAATCCAGATGCACCAATTATACTTCCAGATGAAATTTCGACGCAGTAGCTGCTACAGCCATTGTGAATACATTTATGTCCTGAACGACATAATTTATCTCCTCCACACCCATAATGACAGTTACTGATACTGTCATCGTCAGATAAAGCACGTGACATACCAGCTGAGGAGCCTCTAATGATTTCAGATACAGATGTTCTGCTTCCAACAGAACCCCCAGACAACCTCGTACTGCCTATTCCATGAGATGTTTCAACTGCTCTTGATCCTGCTCGTCTATTTGCATCAATAACATCTAGTACAGAAAGGGATCCGACACCACGGCGCCCGTCTATGTCTCTTCCAACTGTGTTTTCGACCTGTAAAATCTTCTTCACTCCATGTATGTCTAATGCATGCTTTTCTGTTGGTGAGTAGGCTGTAAGATTAAATATCGAACCATTTTACAATCTTCACACATCAAGTAATACAAAATACAATACAGGTTAATTACTATCTACATATGAGTATCAGGATATATGTAGTTATTGCCAATAAGACAACTATTCACCATACACTAATGGATGATGTAAACACCTGCAGGGACCTTACGGTTTCAGTTCTAATCAAAGGCCAGATCGCATAGTAAGCTTTAAATGATCTTACATAATCAAATGTGAAACAAATCAAAATTCAAAAGCATTCGTTTCAAACTTTTACATTATAATTCCCAAAAATATGTAGATGTTGGTAATATTCTTTGTTATGTACTTCAATTACATATTTTTTAAAGATTTTCTGCAGTAAGAAATTTATCTCAAAATCGGAAACATTTTCGTTAAAACAGCCCATAAATCTCGGAAAAAGCAAATCGAATATTTTTTACCGGCTACTATCATTGTGGTCACTGCCATCAATAAGAATATGGTCTGGAATCTCATCATCTCTAACATGTCTAAAAATTCTGAAATTAATAGGATAAACGTTATTTTTAAATCATAATTGACGCATTGAATACGAATCAGTTAACAAACTATTTACATTAATATTTACATGTTTATACCATAGATTTATTAGAAACAATCTGCGGCGATACTTGCACTTGTTTAGGGTATACAAAAATGACACAATACTTTATTCAAAGCCTAATTGTAGAATTTACTGTGCTTGCTTTCGAGCTACAAGCTGTTCAAAATTATATCTGCAAAACGAATTATTATGTTAATTAAAAAAACCTCACTGTCGTTAGAACTTTGAAATTAAGTATTTGAAGACAGCTCTTCTAAAATTTATTCTGAAAATAGAAGCCTCAATAGGCAAAAATGGAAAGGGGGGCCTTTATTTGGATTGTCATGGTTTTTAAAACGGATGTCTTTGAAAATTAAAATCAAAACGACCAAACTCAATGTGGACATTGTATCTAAAAAATATTATAGATGCTATCAATATTTACCAGCCAGATTTGCTTTTCGGCATATAATAGATTTTCAGTGATACTCAAGCCCAAAATATTTAAAAATCCACGATTTAATATTGGCCTTAAAGAGCTGATCGTACAACAAAATAATTGAGAATAACGAATTCTAGATTAGGAATTGGAGCAATCAATCATGAAATATAAGGTTCAATTTATAATTTAATATGACATTGGTTTGAAATAACAAATTCGAAAAATATGATAGAAATTGTTTTACGAATTAACAAATAAAAAAAGGAAATGAAGCAAATTATATATCTCAAACTTCTACCACTTAAATTGATTTTCATTATCTCAAGAAATTACTTCAGTCGGGGTTTACTTCCGATAGATTTTAAAACGCAGTAAAAATAGTTTGTGTTAGTAAAATACACTTTGAAGTTGTATTTTTGTATAATACTTGTTTCTTAATATTCTATTACAGAAATATAAACAATGCAAAACTTTCACTATGCTATTCTGTATAAAAGTAAATTAAACAAATTATCTTTACGCGTTAAACTTCATCAGTCCTAATTGTAAATAACTTATTTTCTGCTATCATTGTCACTATTGCATTATTGTTTTGTTTATTTATCATAATTATTCATAATTGATTGTTATCTATAAGCCTTACCTTTCCTTGAAGTTATTCGAAGGATTTCTTATGAATAGTGTTTCACTGCTTCAAAGTCGATCTTTTATACCGTATCAATTATTTTGTTTATGATTGACATGCACACAAGGAAATTTGTAACTGAACCACAAATGATGAATTCGTTAATAATAGTTGAAAACTTTAAATGTCACGACGATGTCGTAGTGCTACGAAATTGCGGATTATGCATTTCTTAAGATATGTACTTCGGTTCAATAACACATAGTGTTTCCTCATACAACAGACATATTTTTCATGACATCATAAACTTTAATGTCACCATGTAATATTTCTATGAAATCGTGGATTATGCTTACTTTAAAAATGTACTAAGGTTGAATAAAACATTCATCTTATTTTCACAACAGACATAGTTGCCATTATGTCATATTACATGTAGTTACTACGAAATATCGCTCTGACTCATTATTAATATGGTTAAATATGCACTTTATTTATTTCGTAATAAATAAGAGACTTAATAAAAAAACTAAACAGACGCCTTTTTCCCATTGTATGGACGTTATTATTTTTTTTATAAAACAATTGCTTGAAAACCACGCCTTAGCATTTTCTTCGACTGCTGTTGGAAACACAGCGATTATTTACCTTTATTATGTATTTGATTTGACCATGCTAGAGCTTACGCAAACAAAAAACGACGAGAACCATTCTAAGTTAACACAAAAATATTGAACAACAACAAAACAATTCTCGGTTTTCATGTATCTAACAGATATTTTCTTCATGCTTCGTCATTGTACACTAAAATCATTTTCATAAAACTCAAATTGAAAAGAATTTGACATCCCTTTTCCTAGGTCTAAATTACGAACAATTTAAACTAACTGTGTTTCTATTTTTAGTTTACATCTATATGCATCAACCCTAAAATTTGTTTAACAGGGTTGGATGGTAGAACACTTGATTTCATTTTTTCATCAACAGAGGTGGAAGACATTAAAAGGATATTCAAACTCATACGTCAAAGATAAACTGACAACACTTAAATCGAAAAACGACCAAAAGACAAACAAAACAGTCTACAAAACATAACATAGAAAATTAATGACCGAGCTACATCTATAACCAGGGTGATCTCCGAAAAGGAAAAAGATCCTGCTTCACAGGTGGTATCCGTTATTTTGCTTATGGTGAGTAGAAATTGTTGGCTAGGCCTAAATCGAGGATTTCGAGGAAAAGAGGACGAGACAATTGGTACATATCTGTCGTCATCTGAGAAACAGATGGAAATAAAAATTGACTGAACTTTCAAAATGAATAGTAGAAACAGTTTCTCAAATTACATTTAACGTGGTTTAACCTTCATCAGGACCGCTAAAAGCCAAAAAGCAAAAATATGAAAGCCAGATGGATAAATTCCGAACCTACCTTATAAAGAGC